>VWPU01004401.1:0-459579 GCA_013398955.1 Callaeas wilsoni | reverse complement strand
AAAAGAAAAAAAAAAAGAAAAAAAAAAAGAAAGAAAGAAAAAAAAAAAAAGAAAGAAAGAAAGAAAGAAAGAAAGAAAGAAAGAAAGAAAGAAAAGGAAAAAAAAGCCCCATAAGCATTAGAAAGTGTCCATTTCATAGAATCATCCAATATCCAGGTTGGAAGGGACTTTAAAAATCATCTAGTTCCAACTCCCCTGCTGTGGACAGGACATCTTTCACTAGGCAGCTTGATTATCCCATATGCAGAAAATAAGGTTCTGTCTTTCCATATTTCTCACCATTAAAAACAAAAATCTCACGTTTTTTAAATTCAGTAATGAATTAACTACATGTGGAATTACATGATCCATTGTGCATTTTTATATGAATGTTGCGGACATTCAATTTACTATTGCTTTTTAAACATAAGAACTCCAAAATCAAACATATTTTTGGTTTAAAATTGGGGTAGCTTTTCAGAGCTTCTTATAAAGGAACGAAATGCCTTTCATATGGGAATTGCAGTGGATGGTGGCTGAAAGAAAAGCTAGAGGACAGATTCATTAATAGTTACCACATTTATATGATTTATAAAGGATGAATGAAAAAACTAAATGACAGTGTAAGTCATGCCCATTCTTCTACAGTGGTTAAATTGGTTACTGAATCCTGAATCCAGCTGGATTAATTTTTGGAACATGCAAAAGACCTTTGGACAAACACATGTCTGAGAAATCTTGAGACATCCTACAAGCAACAGGTCTCTGAATGTGTCACCTGAGTGTGCAGCACATTGTAAAACAGAAAAGAAACAAATTATTGCCCAACTAATATGGTCTCTTCTTACCTCTCATAGCCTGAAAAAGACCATGGAAGGGTCTCCATGTGGGATTGGCTGCACACCATGAACAAATAATTAAGTGAGGAGGGAGCATTTTAAATCCAGGTAGAAAGAAGGTTTTATTTGTAGTTTTAATGTCTCCTGCAACAGAAAATTAAAGGTACTTGAAATGTGAACTCATGAAATGTAAAATATTAAATGGCATTTTATTTTTAATAATAACTCATTTCTGCCAACAGCGTAGAATATTTTGCAAGCAAAATGCCAACCTGTCTCAGTCTCTCAGGGTATATTATGTCTTAACAACCTCCTTCAGCAGAAAGGAGAAATGTTGACTGACCTAATCAGAAATACTCATTGCTGTAACTCAAAACTGATGCTAGTCCCTTCCAAGTGAAATGACACAAGATCAGAAATGGGAAGGAAAAGAACCAGAATATCAAAGAAAGACAACAAATTGGCAAAGCAATGAAAAGAACTGCAGAAACTATCCAGTAAAAATAGTGAAAAAAATAAATGTTCTAAACCTTGGTGTGCTGCCTAATCTCATTGATGACCAGGAGGAAAGAGAGTGTTCTCTGGTCATCTACAAATTACTGATGACTAGAAAATCAGCAAGAAAGTGTGCTGGTTATGGTGTCCCAGTAGCATGTCAGTAAAATTAATGGATTAAAACTGAGTGAAGGAACATTTAGCAAAATTTCCTAACAATGCGATCTATTATAGTGTAGAAATATTTCCCAGGAGAAGTGGTGGAAACCCATTGTTTGAGTCATATGCAGTTGAGCTTGGACAAGAGAGTGGAGAATGCACTCTGAGGAATAATGCTGCACTGGCAGGTGTTTGAAGAATGGGCTAAATGATTTTACAAGCCTTTTCCAGCACTGTTCGATGTTGGTTTTGGCAAGAGTGTTATAAAAACAAAACAGAAAAAATTATTCATGGACCTATCTCTTTGCAAAATATCCTTGAAAAATCCCCTAGCATTTTTTTCTGCATCAATACTGTTAGTTTTAGCATCATTTTTATATGCCCTACTTAAAATTTTGCTTTCTGTTGTCAAGAGTATCTTTCTGATTTGAAATAAAACTTTTACTCTAAGTGGAAAATTACTTGTCAATGTCTTATAAAGAACTTGCTACATAAACTAAAACCAAGGAGGATTTTTAACATAAATTCTCACATCTACAAATGAATTATTGTAGTACTCCATACCAAGATTTTTCAATAGCATGTAAATAGAAAGTAAACTGCACCTTTTTTTGCAGGTCTATGTACATCTTTTCAGAAAAGCAGTCTTGCTATAACCAGATCTCCATCAAAATTAGTTCAGGTACTCCTCAGATGGTTCTGTCTCTAAGCTGCTAAAAAACTGAAATAAAAGAAGTTTTGTATAGACCTGTCAGTGGCTGCGTCTTACATGGCCTCAGTCTGGGAAAAGGCAAGACTGCAGAGGCCACTGTTTCCCTATTTGTCTTGTCCTAATCCTGTGCTCTCCTGTTGCACTCCTTGGGAATCTGGCTTTTGTGAACTAAGCAAGAGAATGGGTGGGAACTACCTGTGACTGGAATAATTTCTTCCCTGTGAGGACCATGGAGAGGAGCGAGCTGGCCCACCCAGGACCTGGTTTGTGGTTTGGCCTTCACACACAGATTTCTTATGGCTCCCCTACGACTTCTCTGAAACCATTTCCTCCTCATTCACCCTCACCTCCTGCCGTGAAATAATTAATAAAAAACAAATTCCAGAAACATTAAAATGTTGGCCCCAAAGAACTAATTCTCATGATTTTAAAAGACCAAATGCCCCATCACAATTATTTTCAAAAAGCTTAAACATATTCTGTCACAGAGATACATCAGATTTGTGTCCTATTTTCTTGCTTAATAGACCAGAGGGTAGTGGTGTCTCACAGAGACAACATCTGCTGCAGTGACCATGAGATGCCAGAATTTCAGCTCCTAAGAGGAGGGAGAATGGAAAAAATTATTATTGCAAGCTGAACCTCAGGAGGCCAGACACTGGTGCTGACTTCAAAGTTTGCCATGGGATATGGAGAGAAGAGTGAAGAAGAAGAAGTTGTTGATTTCCAAGTACCACCTTCTCCAAGCTCAAGAATGGTCCACCTCCGTGTGCAGGAGGAAGCCAAGCCCGAGTGGCAGGAGGTCTGTATAGATGAACAAGGAGCTTCTGGCAAAACCCAAACATAAAAAGGAAAGATTAAGGTGGAAACAAGGTCAGGTGACCTGGGAGGAATATAGAGACCTCTCTGACCTTGCCAGGATGGGTTTAGTAAAGTCACAACCCATCTGGACTGGAACTTGGCAAGGAACGTGAATGGCAACAAGAGGGACTCGCCCAGGTACTTCATCAGCAAAAGGAAGACCAGGGAAACTGTGGACTCACTGCTGAATGGGGCAGGAAAAGGAGTGACAGGGGGCATGAAGAAGGCTGAATTACAAACTGGCAAGGTCAGTGTGCTCACCTCAGCCTCGACAGGTAAAATTTGCCCTGCCAATCATCTGTGAAAGGTTGTGGCAACTGGGGGAATTTCCTGAGGACTGGACAAAAGCAAATGCCACCCCTATGTTCAAGAAGAGCCAGATGGAGTATCCAGAGCACTACAGACTGCTCAGCCTCCTCTTCACTCCTGGGAAAGTGATGGGGCAAACAATCCTGGAAACCATTTCTAAACATATGAAACTCAAGAAGGTGACTGGGAAGAGTCAGAATGAGTATAGAGAGAGCTGGGACTCTCCAGCCTGGAGCAGAGAAGGCTCAGGGGAATTTTATCAATGTATATAAATAACTGATGGAGGGTGTAAAGAAGATGGAGCCAGAATCCTGTCCTGTCACTAAGCTCCCCAGAGAAGAGGCAATTGGAACAAACTGAAATACAGGAAACTAAAGAAAACACTTTTACAGAGAGGGTGAGTAGTGCTTTGACCTTGGGGGGATGTCAGGCGCCCACCAAATCACTCTATCACTTCCCTCCTCAGGAAGATAGGGGGAAGAAAATCACATGAAAAAGAACTTGTCAGTCGAGTGAAAGGGAGTTTAATGGAGTAAAAGCAAAGGCCACTCCTGGAAGCAAAGGCAAACAAAAGATTCATTCTCTGCTTCCCATCAGCAGGCAATGTCTGATGGCCTTGATGCTGTGGGAGCACTGTGCAGCAGTACCCAAACACTGGCAGGTTCTCAACACCTTTCTGGCTGCCAGTGCAAAGCCCAGTACTGTGAGGGCTGCTATGGGAAAATTAACTCCATCTCAGCCAGACCCAGCTCAAGGGTCGTCAAACGCTGGTAGAAGTTGCCCAGAGGAGCTGTGGAGTCTCGACCCCTGGAGTTACTCAAAACTTGACTTGACATGTCCCCAGACAACCTGGTCTGGCTGACCCTGCTCTGAGCAGGGAGTTGGGCCAGGTCATCTCCTGATGTGTGTTCCTGCCTCAACTGCGTTTGTGTCTTAGATAGAAAATCCTATTGAAAATGGTGAATAGATAATCAAGTAGAGTATAATGCTAGCACATACTTCAGCAAAAAACAAGCAATAGCTGGAGAGTACGGTAAAACATTTCCTCCCTGCTAAAGAAGAAAAGTATTTGCTAAATGTTTTTCTTTTAATAGAAAACCTCTACAAAATGTGACAGAGGAACTGTTGACTCTATCAAAATGCTTGATTGGTAGAGAAAATACAAAAAGCTGAGTCAGATTCTGATCTACTTCCATCTTTTTCATGCTCTCAAAAGCTTTGGGACAACATTAATCTAGATTTAACTTCCGTGAGGGAAGTCTAAATAATTAGCTGAGCCACAATATCCAGAAATCTCTTGCAAAGTTTGGTTTCAGATATAGTTTTTCTGGCTGAAGTCAATGCCTCAACCCACTGCTCAGATTAGCAATTTTTCCGTCCTTTAAATAATATTCTTTAGCTATTCAGCAAAGAGGAAATCTCCATTTTCTTCAGCCATCTTTTAATCTGAATGTTTGTAGATAATGAATTACCTTTGGCAACAGGTTTTTTTTGCAAATGAAGAAAGTGAGACTTTCATGGCTAAATTTCATAAAGTTTTGACCTTTTCCTAGTATTAATTATAACTATTAGATCAACCCCAAATTATTTGTTTGTAATTCAATTCTTAAATCAAAGACATTTTCACCAAACACCTCAAGGTCATAGGAAATCCAAGCTAACTTTGTTCTATACTTTGGTTTCTTTTCTTTATCCACATTAGCTCTCTGAAAATAAAAACACAATATGGCAAGCTAAGCACATTTTAAAGCCTGTCTTAACCTTTCAGACAAAGAACTGTCATGCAGCACAACAAAGTTGTATAACTTATAGTTTGCAGGAGCAGAGAATATTAGGACTTACAGTTCTGAGATATCTTTTGTCTATTCAGAAATCTACATTTTTTGGAAAACTATTGATCCCTTTGTACTTTTGAAAACCACGTTCACAGATCGGTATGTATTTTGGAATGACTCAAAACCTAGGTGAAATGAAACAATGGAAAAAAATCATCACCTGGCACAGTTCCCTTGAAGTCAAAGAAGACATGGCACTTTCTACTTGTTGAGAGTATGACCCAATATTAACAAATAGAACACATGCAAAAACTTATCCTCAGAAGCAAATAGGTTTAGATGAGCATATGATTCTGCCAGAAATATGGCAATATAAACATACATCCATATTAAAGTATAAAATGCTAGAAGAAAAGACATTTATTGAGAATATGCAGAAGGAAAAAAAAAATCTCAGAACACAAACACAGTTAATAAGGCAACTTCATAATATTATGGTCAGATTTGTTTTTCCTATGAATTTATCCCCCAGTTGGTGGCTGACTTAATTTTTCCTGGTGCGGAGCTTTTCTTTCATGACTGCTTTCTTTTGGAACTGATTTGAAGTTCATTAATTTGAAAAACAAACTCGACAATTCATAAATATTCCCTCAGAGTTATTTCTAGTTCAATATGTGCTGAACTTCACAATGTTTATCAGATGTTAAAATTGAAAAAAAAGTGATGATTAAAGCAATGATGGCATTGAACACACAATGAATGTGCTTTCTGAATAAATAAACATGCTATGCATTCACCTAAATGCACATGGGTGTGCATATAGGTTACTTTATATAGTATTCCATGTGCAGTTAAGAACGCAGTGTTCAGCATAACCTATTTCTGAGCCTGTCAATCAACAGCTACCAGTTTGAACACGGTGCACGTGAATTCTGCAGAACGATATTTAAAAGAAACCATTCCCCCCGACAGTCTGGCTGCTCTTTGTCTCACGGCCACTATCCTGAAACATGCTTTATTTGAAGCATGAAAAAGAGGAAGGAAAAGCCCCCTCCAAACATTTTGATTTACAGCAAGGAAGCAGACTGTTGTGTTGGAGTCTCTGATAGCTCCATGGAAGGCACACGTTTGGGGATATGAAGAGGCTCATTTGTTTCTGGCATAAGCCCAAGCCACAAAAAAAAGGGAGGGTCCAGAAGAGATCGGAGTATTTCATGACTGGCTCTGTCTTGTGCACACTTTTTCACTACATAAAACCTTAAATTATACACTTGAAAACCACGAGACAGGAAATATTGAAGAGGAAAGTGTAATGCTTTGACACACCAATGAATTAGCTGCTTATCTGCACAATGGCTGCACCGCTTTCAGCAAGGAATGTAAATTCCAGCAAGGCAGCAGCAGGATCCTATGGCTCAACAAGGTAGTATAGCTACAGATGAAAATGCTGAGGAAGTTCAAAGCCACCTGAGGAAGGGTTTCTTAGCAACAGACCGGATCATGAACCAAAGGAAGAGAATGTGATATAGTTATTTTTAATGTTACAAGCCAAACTGAGACATTAAGGCGTTTAAAATATGTATTTTTGCTATGTAATCAGCTTAAATGAAATGCTGGTCCTTTTTAACATTAAAAGATTTTGCTGTGTCTGTCTTGTAATCATCCTCAGCATGCAGATGTGTAAGCAAGAATAAACCTCAAGAATAACTAATGTGCTAAAAAGAAATCATTTCACTCTATTGATTAGTCTTCACAGACGAAGCTGTAGGGGAGAGAATTCAAATCACTGGCAATTATTAAAGTCCAAATAAAACCTGATTCATAAGGGAGAAATCTCTTAGCAACTTATCCAGAGAAAACCCCTGGGTTGTACAGGTTTGGCTTGTAATGCTGTGAGACAAAGGGCCAAGAGGGCAATTCATTTTCATTGGTGACAACCCAAAAACTGAAAAGTTCTGCAGTAACTTTTCTAGCAGTTGGGAAATTAGTGCAACCTGCCGGGGTGTGTGTGCGTGTGCATATGTGTGTTGAATTAATCTTGCCCTGAAGTATTCAGGAGATGTTTATATTATCCATTCCACTAGTTAATCTGAGGCAGTAGGAAATAAAAACTGAATAAAAAATATGTGGATGGAGCACAGTGAATGCCTGTTTGCTGAGATCACCAGAATTAAAGAGACTGAAAATAACAGATTGAAAAGCAGGTTAAAAATACCCAAATAACTTCTTTGGTTTTTTGGTTTTTTTTTTAAGAGGAGATATTTTAATGCAAATAGTTCTGTAAAACACAAAAAAGCTTTTTAAAATGAGCTTTTGTGTTTCAAGTTTTATGTGATTTTTTTCCAGTAGTATACTTTTTCATTACTTCTGAAGTATCTTCTGTTTCTGAAAACTGAGGAGAAGCTTCAAAGTTGTTTTTTTCTCAGTGATCTCTAGGTCAGAGTTTCTTTGGCTCGCCCCTCAAGGCTTGCTGCCCTTGAATCATGGTATTACGCTGACCCAGGCTGCTGGCACTGTGTGCCTTGCAAAGTTTGTTGGACCACAGAAACATGGGGAATGAAGAACTGCAGGGTTCCATAATGGCCCTGCCTTCCTCCGAGGAGAGACTCATTCCCTGAGGAAGAGACAGTAAAGGTGGAGCAAAATAACAGCTGCTTAGGGAGTCCTGAGTGCCACCGACCTCTCCTGAGACCCCTGGGATAATGAGTGAAGGCAGACTCAGGCCCCCAGCAGCAACTGCTCCAGGACACTGAGATGGTTTTTGGCTCCAAATGCAGCTTCTTCAGCATCTGGAAAAGTACAGTAAGACCTTAATAACAGGATCACAAATGTCCTTTATCTCTAACAGTCCAAACCAAAATCCTGGCTAAACCCACCAACATTTTTGCCTATTAAAGTCCATTCTAGATCCAATTTCTCTAATTCAAGCCATCTCTCATTAATCTAAAAATAATTCTGTCATGGATGCAGCGAGGCAATTAATGCTAGTGTTCAAAATTAACATTCAATGATATTACTGAGTAATATAGGTCAAAGGGGATTGAACTGGCAGCATTTTTGCTTTAAAATTTTGTCTTCTGTCACCATGGGGATCACAAAATTTTGTTCCTCTTTAAAAAAAAATCTATATATCGGTTCTACAAAAAAATTTTTGTGCCCAGGTAAAATCTGCAAGTTTTTTTCTTACTGCCTTCTAGTATCATGGACAATTTCACATTTTCGAGGTCCAAATCTGTCAGAGCCAATGCATGAAAGTGGAAGGTGAATTTGGAAGCTCACACAGTTTGCAGCTGCTGCAGTGATTTTGACATCAGAGAAATACCAAGCATCAAGAAAGCAAAGATTTTCAGAAACTTACAGTTTTGATAAATCTACATGATAACTGGCAGAAACATTAGTGACAGAAAGTTATCCCAGAAAGCAAATCTGCATTTGTGCTACAGTGGAAAATTCTGTATAGAAAGAACATTGCATGGCATACAAAATTTCAAAGCTCAATAAATATAATTTATTGCTGATTTGTGAACATTCATTGTCTGAAAAGAGACACACTCAAAGTTCCAATGGATGTTTGAACAAGGAAAAAGGCCTTTACTAAAAAGAGAGGGAAAAGAATCTGTGAGAAAGGGTTGAACTTTTAACAGTGAATAAAGGTTTTGTTGAAGTCTGGGATTTAATTCACACCCAGCTTATGTTAAAAAGAAGAAACTGATTTGTAGGGACGTACTTGCAAAAGTAAAACAAATTCTTATAAAGCGAAAACCAACAGAGGAAGAAGATTTGAAGGATTTTCTTCCTTTCTCACAGGAAACCACCTTGGGAATCTTTTACTTCTTCCCTTTTCCTAAAAAGAACAAGCAGAAGGTATTTTTTTCCTCTCAGACTACCTCTGAACAGTTTCTCTCAAGCTAATATCTCTGCATATTTGTCTTTGAAGGTGAACAACCTTCAGTGTTTAATATGTGATCTGAAAAACTTCAGTGTTCCTCAAAATGGATTCCAAAATACTTTGGAAGAATGTCACTTTGAGACAAAAAAAACCCAGGGTGGTTTGTGTGCAAGTGTGATCACTATGTTTAAGGTTATAAGCATTTAGTCAGCAAGCAGGACAGGCACAGAATTGACTTTAACAGAACTTGACATGGGAAGTCAGAAGATGTAGGTTTAAGCATAATCCTCACAACTGAAACACTGAACCAGCTGTGTTTCAATTACAGGTGCTCATCAAGCCCTCTTTTAGTTTCTAGAGCTTATTTCCAACGACAAACCCACGTTTTCAAATTAGAGCCTATTAGGAAAACTGTCAAAATAGCTTCTCTAAGACTTTGCATGCATGATGTCAGTCTGTGCAGTGAGTATTAAGAAAGTTAAATGCAACTGAAAAAGGATGGGGACAAATTCTTGTTTAGTCTGTAAATACCAAGTGCATCACCTTTAACATGAAATTAAATGCAACTGAATGTGAAAGCAAGAGAGGGCAATGAATCCTCAGACTCTGTGTGTTGATATAAGTGAAAGAAGAGTTTTATATCATTATTTTGCAAAGTGCATTGATGATTTGCTTTAGTTGTATATATGGTCCCACTGGCTCCTCCTCCTTTGTATCCACTGTATTTTAAAATACACTGGTTTTATAATTCAGTAATTAGGATCTTAAATTTGCTTTAAGTACTTAAACTATGTCTTCACTCTCTAAACATTCAGTCTACTGAGCAGCACCAGGGAGGTTAATTTTTAGAACACTTCCTTTCACTCTTTTGTTTTCTTTTTGCATTAAGTGTATTCCTGAGCTTGAGAAGATTTTCTGTTTTGGATGCATTAAAAATGTTGCAGAACTGGAAATAAGAGGAATCGAGAGAGGAAAAAACTGAAAAGAATGAAGAAGGTGAAGCAAAACCTGTCCAAAACACATTATAGAGCTTTTCCACCTTTCAGACTAGGATTTTTTAAAGGAGAAAGGTTACAAAGAGAACCTTTAGCATAAATATCTCACGTCACCAGTTGGTAAGACAGACAATTCAACTTGATAATATTTAGAAGAAGTAATTTTTATGTCTCATATTCAATGAGGAAATGCACTAAAATCAAAAAGCCACAATGAGAATGATAAAATAAAAATAACCTAACTACTTATTGCACAAAAGAAGAAAAATTAGATCCTCTGCTCTTCTGAAAACTGCAGGTATACACAGTGAGGGCCGAACTTTGAACATTGAGTCTTGTTCACAGGTTATTGTATTTCTTTATTTTTAAACTCAGACAAGATGAAAACTTCCCCAAGGCTCCTTTCAGGAATTGTGCCCTCAGTGAGAATCAGAGGCTCTGCTCTTCCTCTCTGTGGAGGTCCCTCTGCCCTAGGACAGAACCAATAGTTTTAGAGCTCATTGCAGGGCTCAGTTAACATTTTGGGCAGCTGATTTGGCTGCTGGATGCGACCATTTGCTATTCATTTGACAATCTGCAATTTATAACTGAATTTTGGAGGGGGAGAAATGGGTACTTCTGAAGCTCTTTAGGTTCAAGACATGCTTGCACAGAAGATGAACTTCTTCAGAATCAATATTTGAGAATGGCTTTCATACTTCAGAGATTCATTTTACACCTAATTTTAGCTATCTAAAAGTTTGATGTCAAGATACATTCTTAGAAATATTTAAAAATGGAAGCAGAAAAGTTCCTATGGGGGAATTCACCCCCCATTAGCACGGTGTTAGGGAGGCCCCCGAGAAACTTTGTCACCTTTGGTTGACCTTGTGGAGCAGCGATGGGCAGCGCCACCTGAGGAAGCAGTTCTGGAACCTGCCTTCCAGGTGTGCATCTCAAGCACCCGACAGCAAATGGGTTCTTGTTTAGACTCAGGTTAGTCCAAAACCTCCTCGCCATTCTAAAAGGCATCACACCGAGTCCTCAGGACAAGCTGCTCTTGCACTGCTCTGATGAATTTTCCGGGAGATGCTCTTCTTTCTTTGCTATGGTGAGAGCACACCCAAAGCATTTCTACATGCCTAAAGTTAGGTGAAATTAATGCTGTTTGGCACTGGAACAGCCTCCATTTGCCAACATTTGTCTGTATTGCAAGACCCATTTTTTCCTTCCTTTTAGCCTGTAAGAAGCTTGGAAATGGAATGGTTGAAGTAAGATTAACTGGCAGCAAACTGGGAAGGTTTTTACAGTGTTTATATTTGTGTTGTTTCTTTTCCTTCTAAGGAAAAAAAATAAAATCTGCCTTTCAAACCATAATGAAAGTATGAGAGGAACAATTTTCAAAGGCAGAACACCAAATATCACTGAGTTTCACTAAAAGCTGAATATCTGTTCTTCAGATATTTTAAAATCTTTATTTAAACACATTATCAGTCAAGGTAAAAGCTGTGAACTGTTGAAGATAGAGGTAATAGTGTTACCTGCTATTTGCTTCATTTTTAGATGAAGAAATCCATACCCTCTACTGACAAATAAAGAAACCAAACCAAACAAAAAATAACCCATCAGGTTTCAGTTTGGCACCCTGTGAGATTGAAAGTGAATCTCTATTGGACTACCTATGATACTGCTAATAAGCACACAGAACAACAAGAAATTTAGACTTCTGATTTGTTTCAAAATGGAATTTCTTATATGAACATTTTGAGACTGGATGATAAAACTTTCAAACATACTGCACTTCCTAAGGAAATAATTCCTACTTATGGAAAACTCTTTTCTTAATGCATGACACTCCGAAGGTGGAAACAGTAGGTAAATACAACCTTAAAGGAAGACTGCAATAGAATCGCTTCGATTTTGTTGAGTGCATAAAGCTTTTTTACCTAGTCCATTATGGGCTTATGAAACATTGATTGTTTAAAATTTGGATATCTTAAAGCAAAATGAATAAGCTTGTTTGGGTGGCTTAATTTTAGTAATAATAACTGTAAGTCACTTGCTACATAATTTATGTTAAAATTTATCAACCCACACAGTAGAATTTTTAAATAATCTTGAGGGGAAAAAAAAAGCCAACCTTTTTCTGGAGAGTACCAGAAGAGTCCTGATAGGATCTGGATCCCTGAAGAGACTGTGGGTGGAGGGAAGACCCTCTCTTCCCTTCTGCACTCAGGTGCAGTACCTGCCTGGCCAGACAGCAGAAATCCTCCATCACAGGACAGACCAGGAAATGAAGGAAATCTCCAGACAGCAAAGGTATTCTTGCCTGCTTTCCTTGCTGCTTTCCCTGCTGCTTTGATAGATTTCTTCAAACTCACACCCTGTTCTCCTTTTCTATCAAAAGCTTCTGGATTAGGGCTTTTTACTTCTCTTTCCCAACATTTTGGGGCAAGCATATGGAGAAATGTATAACGCTGCTTTAAATTATATCTATATAAAGAAATTCGGAGAAACATCAGTAAAGTTGATGATTGTAAAAACCTGAAAGAAAAATAGAGCATTTGAGGTCTGTCAACAAGAGGTCAGGTGCATTGACATTTCTGCCACTATAATGACCTCTTTCCTTAGTGTTGATTTACCATTTTTTGTCAGGAGATGGGGAAGGGAAGGAGGAGGAAAAGTACCTGGAACACAATAACCAGGATAAAATCCATTGTTTTTCTTCTATTCAATCAACCCAGCAGAGAGGAAGAGCTGGAGGAATCACATAAACTAACATTACAGACTAAGTGTCATTGTGCTATCATCAGCCTCTCTGTAGCCTATTAATCAGTAAGCTAGATAAAAATTTCTGTGTGTACAATAAAAAAAAAAAATACTGCTTAATTATTTCTCATATTTTTATGTAGCCACAAGGAACAACTCTGTTGCCCTAATTAATGTTTCTCTTTATCATGTATTTATGTAAAAAGGAATTAAAAAAAAATCCATTGAGATTTTCTTGATTCTATATATCAACTCTGCTTTCAGTGCAGACTGGCATTCTCTGGAGAGACAGAACATTTTCTGCCCCTCAGCTTGCACAGTGAATTTTAGTTATTGTGGTAATAAATAATACTATTTTCTTAAAGGGATGCAGCGATGTAGGGTACATGCATGGGTAGTGCACAATGACACAAAGGAATACCCCGGCAGGCCTAAAGTGTGGTGTTATCATCAGGGGTAATTCCACGAGCAAACAAAACCCCCATGGGAAGCACGGGCTGCAGTGCAGAAACCACCAACTCTGCATGCAAAATGAAATTAAAGAGACAAGTGCAGAACAGCCTTCCCAAGACAATGGACTAGAGAGGATCCTGCTATGCCTGACAAATGGAATGAAGTTACAATAATTCTGACAAATTCATGCTACCCTTCATTTGCATACACTTCAGGAGCAGATATAATAATGGTTAATGAAAACAGGAGTTAAAATGACCCTAACATTGTAGCCTGCCCGGAGTCTAACCAAACACTGAATTAATATGGAACAACGGTGACTAAATGGATTATTTAAATCTTCATGTCTTAGAAAGAAATTACAAATTCAAAGTAATCACCGACCAATGTAATAATTCATTCTGTGAATTTTGAATGCACTCATCTTTGCAAGTGACAGAAATCAAAAAATTATGGTCAACTGGTTCACTATGGTATTAGCTATGGTTGTTGTGATAGGACCTAATGAACAACCAACAGTGGGTGTGACTGTCTTTGTGCTAGGCAGGATGCAAGCAGCTAGCTGGACATGCACCTCTCCAGCAGGACTCCAATCCACGTTAACTAGAGGGATGCAAGGTTGGATTCTGGCCATCCCTTTGTCCAGAACAGCTAGCAACGAATGGCAGCAAATACAATTTTAGTTCCCAGGGTATGTGAGGTATTGCTGGGCATTTCCCCCTCTTTTAATCTTGGCAGAGGGGCAGAAATGGATGGGGAAGAAGCAGAATAATTATCAGAGAAATGTTAAGTGAAATGCATGGGAAAAGACTGGTAAGTAAGACAAGAAAGTGAGGAAGAGAACAAAAAGTCAGATACAGGTTTTGTCTCAGGTGGTGGAGATAAGAGAAAGGCTGGAAAGAAGAGATCAGAACGATGGTCATGGAAACCATCAGGTCTAGCCAGAGACTGATGAAGTAGTAAAAATTTAGCATCTGGACTGTCTCTTTTCTCATCTATTTCCTTTCTCTTCCAAGAAAAGCCCCATGCAAAGAGGCCCTAGGACTCAGATAAGAATCCCTTTTATGATCAGGTCCTTCAGCTAATGATCACAGGCCTCATTCTTAACAGCATGGAGTCCCCAAGGCTCTATTTAAAGTCAGCAGGAGAAGCAAATGCTTAGTAGTTCCAAAAAAAAAAAAAAAAAAGGAGAGGTCAGACTCTGTTCTTTGAGAGTATCCACAGCAGAAATGAATCTGAATTCTCTTGCCAATAGTTTAATATCAGATTTTTTAATGGACTTTGAAAATAATCTTTCTTGGTATTACCTCTTCCCTTCTAAGTAGCTCATGGTCCCACTCAAGTTTTTTAGGCTGTCATCCTTTTAATGTTTTGGGGTTTTTTTTGTTTTGTTTTGTTTTGTTTTGTTTTTCCTTCAGCACTGTGTCACTGTCATTACAGCAGAATTACCAGATACCTGCAATAAAACATTTCAAGCCAGGAAGAGAAACGGCCCTCTGAAGAGCGCATATGAACTGAATATTTTCTTTGGTCAGTAACTCTGTTATTCCCTGAGAACCCTTCAGTGACTTGTGGAATAAATTTGTCCTTTTTATGCTGAGTGCCTGCTGTCAGACTGTCCAAGTAACTCTGCAGACAACTCCAGCATTGAAGGTTTCCAGATTTACCATTAGCAGCTTTCACTATGGTCTGCCATCTCATGCAGCAAATTTTCTTAGCTGTGCAAGCAATGGAATCCCATTTTTTCTCTTTTTTAATTAAATAACTACATGCCTTTGCACCTGTATTCACACAGGTGTCATAATTTGTAGTATTGTTTTGTGTCCTCCTCATTTATGAAATTATCAAATAATGCAAAGAAAGGATTACTTAATTGGATTGTGTTGGCCTGAGTATGTGAAATGCCCAGAGTCAGTGACCACTGAAATCAAAAGAAGTCTGGTTTCTCAATGTTTTGTGGATTACTTTGGTGTATAATAATTTGTTAACAAAATTGAACTTGTCAGGTTTTGTTTGAGGAGCTGCCTAGCTACAATTACCTGTCAACACAGCTTAGGCTCGCTCGATCTAAAATGTTTAGATTTTTGATTCTTACAAGTTGACACTTGTTCACTGTTCATCTGTGACTGTGTCCTTCGACACCTCTGACACAGAGTTTTTGATTAGTCACATCAGTTTTTAAACCCAACATTTGTGTATGAAGTAGGAACTTATCTCAACAGAGAATGGAACCACGCTTCAGTATCCAATTTCCACTGGTATCAAGGAGACCACAATTTCACCCAGCATCTTCATCAGCGCCTCTACAATACATAAATGCATAGTTATATGCTGAACAGTTTCTTCCACCATTGGCAAGGAAATCAGACATTTCTCATTGCATAAGTTTGCCAGCTGTTTACAATTATGAATTTTTAACCAATCAGGATGATACTTCCCATATTGACATTCTGTTGTAACATTTTTATTTGCTGGTTTTGTGGTAAAGATAGGGGAGCAATCTCCAGGGAAAAAAAAGCCCAACAAGCACATGGACACACACAACTTCCTCTTCTGAGAAGATTAGTGGTTACATAATTTCATCGTACTCACATTAAAATTTCTGGCAGCTTTTCCTTTGGTGACTTCCCCATTGGTAACTTCTGATTGCCAGGTTCAATTTTTGCCACGAAAGAGAAGGGATTAGGGGGAATACTTCTTGAATTTCCCCTGGCCCCATATTTGCCTCATATAGCATAAAGGAGCAAAATATTTTATTCAGACTGAAGTGAAAGGAACAGAAGATCAGAATAAAGCAGATAAACAAAGCAGATAAAGTGGATTAGTTCTTTAATTTGGAAAATACTAGTCCTGAGAAAAAACTAGGAAAAATAGAAATGAACATCAACATGGAGGAAGTATTTAATAATTATATAAAGCCTAAAATGATTATTCTATCACGTCCAAAACCAATGCAAGATTATCCTATTAATGCTCACAGGACCAAAACGACACCAGAAAAACTATCTGTTTCCTGGACCAATCAAATGAAGTCATATTTCTCAGCAGAAGTGCTTAAAGGCCCAAGTAAAAGTAGCACAACTTTCAGAAGGATTGATCAAACCTAACATTACCTCGTCTGACCAGCATCAAAGCTAAGGTTATATCAAACTTACTTAAACACGTATATGGCATGATCTCAGACATCAGCCTTAAAAGAGCACTGTCTGTACCAATCTTCATCTCTTCAGGTTCCTCATGAGACAAGTTTTGGATTTTACCTGTAATGCTCTCAGAATTGTTACCTGAAGTTGCTGATTTCAGACACTCTTTGAAAATACATCTGGGATGCAAATTCTGACAATTTTTGTGTTGCCGAATAAAACAGTCATGGTAAGTGGACGTGTGCTAGAAAACGGTAAATTAATGAACTTCACTCTGTAAACGAGGACAGAAAGACTGTTTTTTTAAACCCATGAAGAAATGAAAAAAAAAATACCAGACCTGTCAGCATCACCCGATTACTTACAAATAGTGGATGGATGCTTCTTGCATCCAGAGCTTTTAAATCTGTGTATTCACATAATTTAACTGGAGTATATGTTCATCCCATGGGATTATGGAATAAAATATGATCATGTGAATATAAGCTCCAAAAGCAGGGAAGCCAAATAGGAAATACTTCTTCCTCCTCTCAGTGTTTCATAAGACCTCATGCCTCCAAGACACTTCTGTGTTTGGGAAGAGGAATTTATGGTTAGTTAATGTTAGAGACTGACAGCCCTCATACACAGTTCTCCTTTTAAAATGGATAATGGCTGCTACTAAATTATAATAACAAGAGACAAAAAGAAGGTTTGGGCCAATTTATAAAAATAATTTCTCTTACTTCATGCTAAACATTCTATTTCTGGATGCCACAGAGAAGAGCCATTTATTTCCTTTGTCCAAGCTAAACCTGAATGTTCTGATCTCTCACTGCAAAAGCACTGCCCTATAGATTGCAATGAAATGTTCATGAAAGACCCTCAGCAACATCTGTGCAGCTGTTAATTGCTCATTTGCCAGCACGGAAAAAGTCCAGTGTCAAAAAATTCCATCTAAAATGCAAACTTCAAAATACTCTAAATCAGATGATAGTCGTCTTTACTGATGTTTAGAGTGCAATAATTTTTATCCAGACAGCAATGACATTATGCAAAATAACATGAACTTGGGAGTACTTGAAAGAAAGAATTACATGAATGTGAAAAGCTACAAGAACTGTTAGAAATGCACACAGACCATCATCTCGCACCACAAATAGGAGCCAGAATGACAATACCATAAATTAAAACAACCCTCAAGCAAAATCTAACAGCCAGGAAATGAGAAGCAGATTTAAAACAGAGAACAGAAACCAGAAAGCATGACCACTAATGAGATTCTGCACAACACTTACAGTAACAAAGGAGGTGACAAATGATAGCAGAGATACAGTATTAATAAGGAAGTACAAATTATGTTTCCTGTTTATGCTGTCTTTCACCTTGCATAGGAACCTAGAAATTGGAAAGGGGGCATACATTTAATAATCTCTCACTTTAGAGGGGTGGAAAGCTGGAAATGGCATGAAAATCCAATTGCAACACATCTCACAGCTGGAAAGTGGAGAAAAAAAAGCGAGCTGATATAACCTGCAGAATTAAAATAACATTATAATGCATAAAGCGATGCCCAGCCAGCACGGGAATAATGACTTCAACTCAGATTACAACAGCCAATTTAATGTAAATATACTGCATGCTAATGTAGTGTCATACTCATTTCCTCTTCCCGTAGTGCTGCTCATATTAAAGGCAGGATTCCCATATTTCTGTCCAGGATTTCTGCCCAGATAATGCAAACGCAGGGAAATTGATGCATCTGGGATACGTCAGAGCAACTGCACCCATGAAATACAGATAACCTGTTTGTGAGAAAAGTCAGGCCTGCTGCACATGTTCCATTAAGCCAAGAGCTTGTGGAGCCCAGGAGATTTTGAATGCATGCACATTTCAGCACGTGTGCTGTGGGGCCAATGTGTCCTGAGCCCCGCTTGTACGTGCTCCTTTGGTGGTCTGCACAAGAGCCGTGGACGCATCCAGAGTTGTGACATCTCTGCAGCCTGCCCAGAGCAGTTAGGTTATTAGAGATCCACAAATCCTGGGCAAGGAGTCAAAGCC
Organism: Callaeas wilsoni; assembly: GCA_013398955.1. Lineage (NCBI taxonomy): Eukaryota > Metazoa > Chordata > Aves > Passeriformes > Callaeidae > Callaeas > Callaeas wilsoni. The sequence continues at coordinate 441,182 of VWPU01004401.1, read as the reverse complement.
CTCAAAGAGGCCATATACAGGGAAATTTGGGCGTAGACAGGGCGAGTTACGGGCTGTTGATCCCCAGACTGGGGGTGTCAGAATGCAATTTTGCAAAAGTCACATCTAGACAAGGCTGGTGAAGCAACTAAATGAATAAAACATGAGAAATGAGCAGTCCATTAAATAATTAGAAAAAATACAACCACAGGATGTTAACAGAAGTCTTTAGTGACATGAGTTGTACTCAATCTATCAACACTAGGGGCATAACTTAATATTGTTCAGCCTGAATTGAATCTTTAAATCTGTGAGGTAATAAAAAAGAAAATGTTCTTGCAACATAAGTTTTCTTATTGTTAGGAAACATGATGCATTGGAGTTTCATTACACTGCACACAGTCTCCCAAAATGCAACCATTTATGCTCTTAATGTCTTTTCTTCTGCTATCCTAGTGTCTCAGTACTCTTGCTAAAGTTTGATATGGATAATGAAGATGCACTTCATGTACAACATGAAAAAACACATATATGGGAAATTCCACTCAATATGGAATAAACCCATTAAAAGAAATCTCATAAATATACAACAAATACATAAAATAAAATTGATAAGTATTATGCCTTATTGAATGTATGTAATAAGAGAGAGTCTACAAAATAAGAAGTCATAAATGGGATCAAAATACTTATTATTCTTTAGGAAAAGGAAAGATATTTATGCAGTCAGGTGCTAATAATGAATCACATACTCAGAAGCTTTTTGTCTAGGTCAGTTAAACCAAATTCATCCCAATGTAATACTACCTTGACTTCAGTTGTATCTGGGTTTAACGAACGTAATCAGAGTACATCATTAATTGGTATAGATGATAGCAGATCCTTTTTTGGGGTACCTTTTCTTTTTCTTTGCCTTTAAACCTTTGCATATACTTCACAGAAATCAAAAGACCAGGAGTCCTGACTGAGAAAAAGACTTAAGTCTATGCTTAGCTTGACTCATGTGTATAAACTCACAATAACAGTGGAATTTTTTTCCTCTGTCTTCCCAGATCAGATATTTTCCTAGACAGATTCTTTCTTTTACATGTTACAAAACCTTTTCAGAACAGAAAGCATTACTTAAAGCCGTAAATCTGTGTTTCCTCAATCCCACACTGTACTGAATTTTGTTCCAAATTAGCAACCCCACAACTGACCTTCTGGCACAAAACAACATGCTTTTGCTATCCCAAACTTCTATCTCTACCTTTAAAAGGTCTTTGCTATGTCTTTTAATATAAACACCCCTGCATTTTGTTAAAAGTTGATCTTTAGGACTAATGTCTAACCTGAATTATTTTACAGCAACATATAATACAACTCAGAAAATGGATAGCGACAGATGTTTAGCAGGCGCAGAAATCTTCCTAAAATTGAAGAGCATGGATTATATGTGTATTGTTCTGCTAGTTCAGGATTCTTGCTTGCAGTATGGCCAATGTCCTCTGCCAGAAATGTGACCCTCTAGATGTCCTGCAGGCTGGCTTTTGTCAGAGCAGAGTCTGCCTCCCCTCCTTGGAGAAACTTGGTGGCTGGGCAAGTGCTTGCTTCTGCTGTTGCTGCTCCTGCAGGGATGCAGCCATCCTAAGATTTGAGACGCTCCCAACTACCCTACCACGCTTCCTTCACCTCCAGAACATCCTCAGCCCCAATACCAAAAGTCTGATGTAACAACTCTAGCTGTGTTACAGCCAGACCCTGAGAGAGAGGAATATATGGAAAAACAGTTCATACTTGGAGCAACAGCTTAATTCTATATAATATTTACTGCCATCATAAAAGCCTAATTATATGTCAAACGCTGCAGTATGCATGAGTTTGGGTAGAATTAGAGGTACTGGGGAGAACTTTCACTCTCCTCTCATAATATAGTGAATGGACTTTATGCATTAAGTTGGATGCTATATTCAGTCCCAGCAGAGGAACTGTCTAGGGACTCTGAGTCCTCAGAGTGTTATTTTAAGCTAAAACCCAAATAAAACAATTTAATACCATTAGCATTATAAAAGAAAATATTAGTGAAGTGCTGTGCTGAACAAAACTTCTTTATGCAGTTTGACACTTGGTTTAGAGCTGGCATCTCAAAGAACACTCTATATAACACTCTATATTTTATCCTCACTCTTCACCACCATCTATGAATAATAAAATTCTTACATGCATACGTATTTCAAAAGAAGTTTGCAACAGAATTCAGGCTCTGTGCTTCACACCTAGCCAGTGAAGTTGAAGCCAGGACTAGGAAAAGGTCTCTGGGAGGTTCCCCGTTGCACTCTGAGGAGGAATGTCCCGTGGCTGCTGGTGAATGTGTGCTGATGCTGCTCACAAGCATCGGCAGCAGCGATGATCCCACAGCCCCCAGCAGCCACTTTGTTACTCTCTCTGTTGCAACTTAAACCCATTATTCTTTGCCCTTTCCTTGGCAGGTCTTGACAACAATTTATTCCTTCCCTGTTTACAGCAGCCTTTTTAGATATTTGAGGGCTGTCTTCACATCTTTTTTAAACCTGTTTTCTCCCAGACTGCACCAGTCTCAGAACTGACATTAAGCACCAGGTGAGGCTTCAAGCAGCATCCACTGAAGTCAGAGATTATTTTGCTTGCCAGTATTGCTCCTATTTTCACGAAACACCCTGTGCTATTTGCTTTTCAAAGGAAAAGTCTATAAACTGGCAGTAGATGACAGAAAATGAAGTTCTCTGAAGTGCTGTGATTGCTCCCATATTTTGCCTGAGCTGGTCCTTGCAGTAATACCTTGTTTGTGTTTGGGGTGTGTATCCTTGAAAAAATCAGCATCAGCAGAGGTATATTCCCTGCATGGATTGTCTCCTACTTACAAAAAATGAGAAGAATTTTCCTGACTTTGCAGGTGTTGAAGTCTGCTTGTCTATTATACATCAAAAATCTTTTGTTTCTGTCATACTGCTGAAGAGTGAGCAGAGCTACAGCCATTCTGCCTAGGTTAATGTATGCTGTATTCTTCTTCCATCACAGCAGGGTGACTCTAAGAGACACTGATTGGTCTCTGCTCTGTCCCCAGAGAGCAAAAGGATGTGTCTGTGTGGTTTAGCATGTGGAAATTCACACTATATGAGTTTCCAGACATGCAGCAGCCTGTGCACCTCCAAAAGCCTCCAAAGTTGGAAAAGCTGCCTGAATTAAATTCTCTTCTGTTGTCTGTCCTTAGGTAGAAGGACTTCTGCCCTCTCATTCTTCCTTGTGTTTTCAAGGTGTAAACTTAGATGGCAAATAGTGAATGGCCCAGGCAGCATGCTGTGACCTCAGCACCAGCACAGGAGTCACTCCAAAGGAAGGCACTGTACCACATGCTCCACCTGGCGTAGCACCCTCCTCTCTGGAATACCTTCAGAAATTGTCTTAGAGCTTGTATTTCATCCCTACGGCAGCATGCTGAGGTCTGCATGTCTTTGGAGGGCAATCACTTGGCAGAGTCTCTGACTTGTCATGGACTTTTCCAATTTCAGCGCTGAATGTGGCCCCAAAAGAAGATGGGTCCAGAGAGGCTTAGTGCATCCTACTAATGGAAATATCTTCTCTGGAATTCTCAGCTGGTCAAATATATCCCAAATCCAGTCAAGGTGATGTTCACATGGGGAAACAGAGGGTGGCAAAGAGTCTATCCTGCATTATCTAGTGAAAATATGGAATTCTCTGCACTCAATCTCATTTCTTTGAATAGGAAGCAAACAAACAAACAAACCAACAAACCAAATAAGAAACAAAACAAAAAAACCCCAAAAATATTTTAATTGGTTAAAAAATATATTTAAACTGATTCCTGGTTTCAAAGAGAATTACTGCAAACCAGTTCCTCCCACGGCACTTATGAACATTCTCCAGCCTATAACCAATAGTGTGTATTACATTGCGTCTGATGAGATCTTTGAAAGAGATAGAGAGTTGCTAAACAGTTTGAGGTTATTAATCTGTCAAGTACAGAACATCAAAGCCTGTAAATATTTGTAAAAGCAACTTTTAAACCACAAAGGATATTAAGTATACAAGAGACATGGAAAATAGTGGCAACAGGAAACAGAAAGCAGTGGAAGAGCAGAAATCAATCTAATGGTATATGCAAGGATTTCTACCATACTCAGAAGATTTAGGTGGATCGCTTCTCCTAGTTAAAATTAAGTCAGTTCTAATTTCTTTAATTTTCAGTTTTTCATTTTAAATGTCCTGCTTACACAACATTCCAAATTGCAGATGTAATAGGGTGACCCCTCATATGATTTTAGAGCTGCCTTCTTAAAGGGAAAATGGACAACATGACTGCAGATACTGCTGTACCACATCTGTATTCATAAAGCTTTCTCCACATTTATTTCTCTACAGTCATAACATGCAGGAGATGGAAGGAAATATTGGAAAGAGCTGAAACATGGAACTGTAAGTAACTGATAAATATAGAAGAGAGAGACAAAGAGTATGAAATGGACAAGGGACAATGGGTAAAAAAGCAGATATGTTCATGCACAAGCTTCTCATCTTGACTTCATTCCTACACCTAACAGTCACTACATCTAGTTGCCTTTGGAAGCTTCAGGTTTCTGGGTTTTCAATTTATTACATCCAGAATGGATATCTAGATTTGAGACTTCTGATCTAGGCTTTTTCTCCAGTATGAGGTTGTCTTTCTGAATTGGATTTTCACACATATTATCCTATTCTTTGTTACATACCAAACAGAACAAAATACGTAACAGAATCACCCATATTCCCAGTTACATGTCTGTGTTACACAAGTGTCAGACTGTCAGGTTTTGGTGTACGAGCTGGTTTATTACTGGCATGCTGTAATTGCACTCTCAGTTGTTGTAAATTCCCTTAATCCTCAGAGTGAGACTTGAGACACATTCTGTGGTGTTTGCAGAAGGAAAACAAAATTCTGAAACATCTGAATTACAAACATTAGAAGTCTCAAACCTGGCACCTTGAGAAATCCTGAATCTTGCACAGTGGGAAGGGCAGAACGGATTGCAAGGACTGATGGCAGTGTGGGAGAGGACCTAGTCAGGAGGAGGTTGACAAAGTGATTGATGCTGCTCAAGCTCTCTAGAGTTCTTAAAGCAGCGACAGTTGAATCTGTCTTGGTCAAATTTGCATAGTGCTTTCTGTTTAGTCCCAGCAAAAAGGCATTGCAGGCAAAGTATTTGAAGTAAATTTAATCCTTACTCAACATCAGCATTACCATAATATCCCAGCACTCAGACTGTGCCTTCAGGCAGGGTGTTGAGTGAAGGGTACAGAATATAAATTGCACACTCCCCATCTTAGAGACTTTGTGTTCTGAAGGAGAGGTCACAGCATTTGTACAGGTGAATATTTATTCCAGGAGAGCTATTTTGCTGATATGTTTGTTGCTGCATCTAGTGTGGCAGATAAAACTTGATTACATATGCCCTCCTTGTGCAAATGGTGATCCTTCCTCTCTTCTCCTTCTCTGCATGATTGCCGGCTCTTTTTGCAGAGTCCCCAGTAGAATCGGCATGATTCTGTGCTTGGGGGACTCCAGTAGTGGGATCAGCTTCATTTTTAAGTGTTTATTTACTTGAAATATCTTTAAAATCAGGGAGAATGCTAAACAGGGCCGATCCTCAAACTGTATTGTTTTGTGAACAAATGCACCTATAGTTTGAGCGTCTCTGCTACAAAACAACAGATGACATTTCTATGTCAAATTTTATGAACTCTTTTTGCAAGTATCCTCCTGAGTTCATTACAGTATTGAGGCAGAGAATGGAACTGTTTATCCCAGGAATATCCAACGATATGCATTTATCAGTTGTGTGTGTCCCCTCTTTTTCTTCTCTTTGCAATACTTTTACAGTGTTAAGACTCGCCCCTATATTTCCTTTCAGCTTTTCTGTCTTTTTCTTTAATGTGAGTCTGATTATTTTGAATTAATATGATCATAGTTGCAGAGCTTTCATTGCATACTTTTCCTTGGAGCCTGGAGGCCTACTATTTAGGATGAGGTTGTTTTTACCCTCAACATTTCCTCCTGTATGGTACCAACTTCACAAAAATGCCTGCTTTTAATTGCAAAACTTTTGCTATTTCTATACCAATCTGCAGACACTGGAGTTCTCTACTCTGCAACGTGACTGTCTGTTCCTTTTCTGCTTGCTGGCTTCAGGCAACAAACACACGAGAATTTCAATTGTGTTTTCACGTAATTTTCCTCTGGCTCATCGTTCCAATGTTTCAGACATTAGTTTTAAGACCATATGTTCCTTCCAGAGCATAAATACCTTAATTAAGATGTAGGCTTAAAAAAATCCCTAAATAGTTCGAAGAAGTCTGAACAGATTTTTTTAAATTTAGGCAGAACTTCAAGTTTTTTGCTAAAAGCTCTCAGGTTTTGTATATAATAAAAAGAAATAATCAGAGTACATCTAGACTACATCTCCTTGAAGATTTTATTTTAGACACTGCTTTTAATCTGTTGGCACAGGACTGAATGAAAGAACTTGTTCTGAGAAAATGCAACCCAGTAGAAGTGCAGTTTTCCACATTACAACGTGTCACAACCAGGGTTGGGAGAAGCAGTCACTACCATATGAGCACACGGTTTCTTTCTAAATTTGATGCCTTGCTTCTTAATAATACATAACTTTTTTTGTTGATTTTTGGTTTGATTTTCCCCTTCTTTTTCTTGCTGTCCTTGTCACTAGACAACATTATTAGGTCTGATTGAACCAGAACAGAATTGTGAAGTTCATAAAACAGATTTTTGCCTAAGCAGTAGTACAGGTTGCAAGACCTGCAGCAATTTCTCAGAAGTTATTGGGAAGATAAGAAGTTAAAATGCTGTCAGACAAGCTTAACTACATGAAGATGTGAATAGGAGCTAATCTATGACAAGGAGTCTGAGAGGCATAAAAGTGTGATCTCTTCCTGGCATAATTTAGAAAAAAACAGAACCATTTTCTTCAACTATTTGCTAACGGGAGAGTGAACTGTGAAGATCTGTCAGATACTCCATGCGTTTTTTACAAAGACAAAAATGACAGAATTTTTAAGAGGTAAAATGAAGTCCCAGTGAAATAAATAGATGTCAATAAAAAGAATGGCATGGTCCGAGTGAAATGGAGACATAGCCCAAGTGAGTCAGGCTCTCTAGGTTGATCTCCATAGCAAGCAAACAGTCAGGCGTGAGCTAGATCAAGTCTGACCCCATGAATCTGAATTCAGAGATGATTCTAAGGTTTTCTGTCTTCACACTGGTGGTAAGCTGAAGCTCACCAACAAATTAACATATCTAAATTATTGTCCCATTATACTTTAAAAGTTCTTCCTCATTACAAAACAGACAACTTTCTTAAAAACACAGAAATGTTTTAAAAATAAGGCTTCAATAATTTTTCTTTTCCACAATGTATTTAAATACAATAAAATCTTTTAAGGAGCTATTTCAACATTTCTTTGAAGTGTGACACTCTGAATCAATTGGATGGCATAGTGCTAACAACCACCTGTTTTCCTAGAGGCTATTGCTATTTATCTGATGGCTCCAGGATTTTCAGCTCAGTTTCCTCATCTCTCGCCCCATTCACTGCAGTTTATATGGCCTGAGTAGGGAAAAATAATTCAAGTGAGTCCTTTTGTGGGCTGAAGATATTAATAATGCCCTGTGGCAGGCTGCCCAATATGTGCATTTGCAGAGCCATCTGCTACCTGCAGTTCAACAGAGAACATGACTTGGCTACAAGAATTTCTTTTCGCACAGAGACGTGCTCATACAGTTTTTACTGGCTGTTCCCAGGTTTCAGGAACATATATTTTTTCAGTCCTTGAAGAAACTAATTCATTCACCACACCCTTTTCTAGTGCGAGCTGCCTGGCCACATGTTTTCTTAGGCTTTGCATCAAAATTAAATATCCAAGGGTAACCACCTGCAGCCTGCATATACGTGTGGTTCATGGTCAAGCGTTTAACAAATTCAGTTGCATAAGGTAAAGAAGAAAATCTATGCTACTTTTATTTTGTGTCTATATGCAGAAAGACAAATGTATCTAGTTCAGACTAGTACTTAAATATCCCAAAAGGCGACAAGCAGCTCTTTAAATGAATGACACTTGACTTATGTTTGAAGAATATTTGGACTTTGACTTGGAAGCACTCAGACATAAGGGGTGCACTAAAAAGGAAGAGATTCATTTTGAACAGATTATAGAAACCATGTGTGACAGAGTAGAACAAATGTTAAGCACTTGTTTTGAACATAATTGAGAAGGGCACTGCTAGTATTTTATGCACAAAGCTTGCATAAACAGAAAAATATATCCAGTAGCTTCTACCCTAGGTATCCCACATGGTGTGTCAGATTGGTGGCCAAAGAAGGTATGTGAAATACTTAGGTGAAATGGATGCCATGGAACGATCCACTCCCTCATTTTTCTCTGAACTTAGGCTGTAATTCTACCAGTTAGTGTCAGTAACAAAGACTGAGTTTGAAGCCTAGAACTCCACTGCAAAATTTCAGAACAGTTTGTGTCCGTCCCATACACCAAACCAGGAAAAAGTAAATATCCAATCCTATATCCTGTGTTTGTAAAGTTCAGTCCACCAAATCACTGCACTATGCATTTTTTATACTGTCCTCAAAAGAACAAAGCTATCACGGAGATTGACCATCTCTCATCTCTTTGGTCTGTCCATTCAACTAAACACAAGACATCACCCAGCCAAGTTGCCATTAATTTCAGATCCAGAATTGCTGTGTTAACGGTTACTTTTCTGCCAAGTCGTCCCCCTTTGCCGCCTTGAGCTTTAATGTTGATTAGAGCTCGGCTGAACACCTCATCTCTGTCTGGTTCCAACAGTGAGAGCCTGCTAAATAAAAAGGACCAAACCTCTGAACCTAGCTCAAGGCTCTTCTCCAGGGTAGCAAAAATTGTTGTCTTAAGGCCAATAATAAAATAGATTAAACTAGAACAGGTGGGCTTCCTGCATTGCTGAGGATTGCTGCTCATTCCTGCCTTCTCTAACTGAAGTGATCCTGCATGCCCTGGCCTGTGGTAGCAGAAGGATGCTCACTTTTCCAAGACTCCAGCAGTGATGGAGGAAGAAGCAGGTTCGTGGTTCCTTTTCTGCAGAGGCTTTCCTTGAATCCATCTGCTTCTGCATGTCTCAGCAATTCCAACACTGGTGGTTAGTGGGCTCAGCAAAAGTGTTGAGGTCTATTCAGCAACACCTTTGAACTTTGTAGACTTTGTTAGCTGTACACCTTAGTCCACCAGAAGGTTTCTGATGAATAGACAATAAATAAGCAATCAATGCCAAGCATTCTGTTGAAGCCCTAAATAAGCAAAGAATAAGTAAACCCAGAAATTAGTTTTTCTCAAATATGTCTGTGCCAGTTTAGACACAAATCCAGGAAGAAACAACCTGAGAAGGGCGTCTCTCTCTCTCTCTCTCTCTCCTGCCTGCCAGGCAAGCAGGACCCGGCAGCCCCTCCCCCACGGGTTCGGGAAAATAATTTCTCAGATGAAAGTGAAAAAAACTATTTATTTAACAGAGTCCCCTGCTGTCACGGGGCAAAAAAGGATATTGAAACCCCCTCCCCCGTTCCCTAAAAGAGGACTATGGATTTTAGAGTTCTTTCTGTAGGTAAAACCTGCAGTCCTACGCTGGGCCATTCTAGTTACAAGGTCAAGCTAGCCACTTTGAAGAGTTCTCTCGGCTTCTCTCTCCCCTCTTTGCAATTTAAAGGTACACTAGAAATCAAGCAGGCAATGGGGAATACAGTATGGTCATAGAATCACCCCAAGACAACGTCCGAGAATCTGCATCGACCGGCTGTCAGATTTGGTAAGAGGAGAGAGCCTTACCAGAGCACAGACACCAGTTCTCATACTGGATCAAGCCCTAAAGGTTCCTTGGAAGTTGCAATTCCCTCAGTATCACCTGTTCAGAAACTGAGGTGTAGTGTAGTTGCATTTTTTTCTCTTGAAGCAAGGACGGCTGTTGATAAATAAGGGAAGTCAGCCAGTGGGATAAAGTCAGTCTGACTCCAGTGGGTGTATATGTCTGTTCAGCAGTAATATATGAGAATGCTTCAAGAATGAAGTTGTGATCTAAACTTATTAGGGAATGCTCTTGGATTTTTATTCTGTGCTAAGGTGATGCTTTCTGGTTACCAAAGTCACCACACACTCAGGACAGTCCACAGACGGGAGTGGCTGTTATTTAAACGATGACATAAGCCTGTGAAATGTAATAGCCCTAATGGGCAACAGGAACGAGTGTGGAGGGTAGGGAGAATTGATTAGCTGGTGGGATATCAGTAAATACAAAGTGCTTAATCACAGGTGGACTCAGCTCCTTGATCTCCCAATCAATAGCACTTGCAGGTTCAGAGCACATGAGGAAACCTTGGGTTTAAAGAGAAGATAAAAGATACTCTCTCTTTGTTATTTCTGCAATATTCTATACTTATATATCCTATTTCATCCTGGCAGTCTGAAGACTTTTACAATTTTGTAAGTGAAGCAAACACTTCACCCATTTCAGAAAGAAATTATACTGCTTCTCAGTACCCAAGAGCAGCCTTGGTCTGTGAATAAAGAGGGCATCGTACCTCCAGGTAAAGTTATGATTTGAGAAAAAGGGATTTTGATGTTTAAACCTAAACAAGCACCTGATTGAGATGGAGGCTAGTTATCCATACCCTGGCAGAAATTGTACAAAGTTTCTGAATGGGCGTGGCACCAACATGTACTGTGAGAGATGCCACCTTTAACATCCATCATTACCTTCAGTAATCAGGATCACAGTAAAACTGCAACTGGCCTAGGGAGGAATGAACTAGAAAGAGGCACAGTTTGATTTTTCCTTTGGGCTAGAGAGAAAAAAAAGGAAGAATAAAACCCATACACAAGGCTTATGTTTCAGCCAGCAACCACTGAGCTGTCCCTGCTGTGAACTGATAACTGAGACTGATAATAAATGTAGCCTGACTCTATCAGCTGTACAGACTTATTGTGCTCGGCTGAAAATAGAAATAAAATCAAGTAGTGCCAAGGAAGGACCGAAATGGATTCTCAGAGTACCAAGACCCCTGTGAACTTTGGCCATTTGGTTAATAGAAATCTTGGATGCAGACCATCTCAGGACAGGTTTGAAAAACATAAATCCCGACTAACGTTGTGCTAGCTTAAGTCTCAGGGTTTTAATTTCATATCTGTAAATGTTATTTGTTGACTTCAGGACTGAAAAAATAAATTAAATACCGAAGCAATATTGCAATGTAGTATTCAGCTTGAAATGCTCCACTAGAAAACAAAGAGGAGGTTATATTTCTGTGATTATATTTTATGATATACCTTTACTCTGTTCTTGTCATATATTGTTACAATTTTTGGCAAGCGACAAGCAGCTTACTCTTAGTAATTGAAAGATATTTTCCAGCCTTAAGCTGGCTGCCTGCTGCCACATCTGATCTTGTGCTGCTGCTTGTGCTCGTGAAATGAAAGGGCTGGGAGACAAAGAGCCACAGCCATCTTGGAGCTGGGCTTCAGGAAGCTGCTCGGGAAGTGGGAATTCATACAAACAGCCTGTCCCATCTTAAGTCACTCCTCTGTAGCTTAGCACTGCTTCTCAGAGCCGATAAAAAAGCAATGGGAAATTTCAACAATGGCAAGTTCACAATTCCCCCGAGGCTGAAAAGCAAGAAAAGCAACCCAATTCTTCTGTTAACTGCCTTTTTTTTTCTTTTTTTTTTTTTTTTACATCTTCATTCCAATGTGCTCCTGCAGATCTCCTGCAGTTGCTTCTCCCATTGTCTCCCATTGTATTACATACCATTTTCCACAGGTTTGTGCTCTTACTGACATTCACCAAGAATTTTCTATTTCTCCTCCATGTAAATCCCCATAACCACATTCTATTCCTACATGTGGTGAAAAAGCTGTGTTGCTGAGTACAGCATTACACATGACATCTCCAGAGCCTTTGGAGCTTTGAGAGACAGTCTGATGGCATCATTAAGGGCATGTGAGACATCTGATGCCTGCAGAGCCAAGGACATGGAAAATGTTAAGATTGAGACTGGATAAAATAGAAAGACTTAACAAAAATAGTGGCTATAAGCAAACAAACAGACTAAAATTAGGGGTGAAAACAGAGGAAAAAGAAGTGAAAGAGAGTGACATTCTTTTACCATGGAAACTATTGGTGCTACATATACATAAAGGTCTGACAGCTTTTCCTTTTTAAATCTCCTGTTGACAGGGATTATGTAGCTCAGATGTGGAAAGGCTCTGAAATATGGCTTACAAGGTCTCAGGAAAGAAGCCTTACAAATAAATTTAACTATTTCATTCTTAAGTATAAAACTATAAATGCTAACTAGTTTCAAGAGCTATGTAAAAAAAATGCCAGAACAACTTAACACATTTCTTGAGTCTAAGTTAGATTTTTTGATTAATTATTTAAAAATTTGCTCCACCATATCTGCAGGTAATTCCATCTATTCAGACTCTTCACGTGAATTCAAAGTGCAGCTATTTTTGGTCAAAGAGGTAGAGACAGACATCCAGTTGCATTTTTCTTTTTGGGCACTCTACATTTCTTGAAGATGGAAGAGGAAAGTAAGAGTCACTGAAGTTCCTCTGCCGCTAGCAGGGCGTTTCTAGGCAAGGAAGACTCTCAGACTGTCAAACTTGCACGTGGTCTTAGACTATCACATCCTCAAAGTAACATAAAACCTCTCTAAAGCAGGAGTGGGTATCCGCTCCTTGACTGGATGAAAACAACTTCTAGAATCCAGCTCTTACAAGTGGTTGAAACTCTGAGTTTTAATTTGCCACCTGCAAATATTTTGCTGTATTTTCTTAAAAATAGCCATTTCTGCAGATATTCCTCTAAATAGACTCAATCTTCCAATGGACTGTTTACAAAGAATAAATACAAAGTGTACATTAGAGCAGAGCAAATAAAAGAGGTGTCTGTTTGCAAACCTGTAGGCTACAGCAGGTTCACTTTTCTGTCCTCACAGGCTCAAAACTGCAGTTTTATAGGAGTTTTGCAGGTAGTCCTTTTGCTCTGTTTTCTTTTTAGCCACTCACATGACATTTTTAGCAAGCGACAACTGTGTAAAAATATTTATATTTCTATGAAATTCAATATGCTCACAAGCAGATTTAAATGTTCATGGGCACATCTGGTGGCAGAGAGCATAGAAAGGACTACTTAGGCATCAGGAGTTAGAGTTTTTCACGTCACCAAATGGAATGGAATCAAAATATTTAAAGCTTTAGAACCCACATACTTGAACCCACAAGAAGAACAAATCCCTTTTCTCATTTCTTAGAAATAACTGAGGATGAAAACAGACTGCTGAAATAAAAGTAGTAATTTTCCTCCAAGTTTTTATTTGTTTCAATGTAACCAATGTTTCAATGTGTTTCAATGTTTCAAGGCAACAGTGCCCTTTTAGACCTGAAAAATACTTTAAAAATGCAGAATTGTATTCTTAATACTGTGGTATAAGATGCTCTGGTAAGACACAAACTACGAACATCTAGGTCATCATAGAAAGGAGAATGTGCTTTCTGCATAGATTGGAAGCATTGAACTTTCCATGAGTGGTTCCAGCTTCAAATGCTGTTCAAACCTGTCCGCATTCGAACCATCCAGCTGCGGTGCAAGAGGTGCTCATTTCTTGATGGAGATGTGCCAAGGCATACGGAACTGGGAAAAACTGCTCTTTGCAATACATGCTTTGGCACAGTGTGCTTCTGAACATGTCACAGCGATTAAAAAGAGGGAGAGAAAGTGCACTGAACTGGCAGATGTCAGTGGTTCAGTGCCTGCGCTGGCCGAGGTTTGCTCTCAGAGGACGAGCTGGCGGATCCCGGGATCGCTCCTGGCAGAGGTGCCTCTGCACAGTGCAGTGCTGGGCAAAGACAGAGCACAGCAGCAGGAGGGTGAGGAATTGGGCAAGTTTAGAGATTTGGGTCTGTGGGTTTTTCTTAGAATATATTATTTTCTCCTTTTCTGTTGGATTCAGGACAATGATGGGAAAGAAAGGATACAGGAAGTCACAGAATCAAGGAATCAACTAGGTTAGAAAAGACCTTTGAGATCATAAACCATGGCACTGAGTGCCTCATCTAATATTTTCTTAAATACCTCCGGGGATGGTGACTCCACCACCTCCCTGGGCAGCCATTCCAATGTCCAATCACCCTTTCTGTGAAGAACTTCTACCTAATGTCCAAGCTAAACCTTCCCTGGTGCATCTTAAGACTGTGTCCTCTTGTTTGGTGAGTGGTTGCCTGGGAGAAGAGCCTGATCCCCACCCGACTACAACCACCTTCCAGAGAGTTGTAGAGAGCAATAAGGTCTCCCCTGAGCCTCCTCCTCTCCAGGCTGAACAACCCCAGCTCCCTCAGCTACTCTTCACAGGGCTTGTGTTCCAGGCCCTTCACCAGCCTTGTTGCCCTCCTCTGGACAGGTTCCAGCATCTCAACATCCTTCCTAAATTGAGGGGCCCAGAACTGGACACAGCACTCCACGTGTGGCGTCACCACTGTCGAGTACAGGGGAAGAATGTCTTCCCTGCTCCTGCTGGCCACACTATTCCTGATACAGGTCAGGATGCCATTGGCCTTTTTCACCACATGGGCACACTGCTGGCTCATGTCCAGTGTGTCATATCGACCAGTCCCCTCAGGTCCCTTTCTGCCTGGCCACTGTCCAGCCACTCTGTCCCCAGCCTGTAGCGCTGCAGGGGGTTGTGGTGGCCAAACTGCAGGACTCGGCACTTGGCCTTGTTAAACCTCATGTTGTTGGCCTTGCCCCATCTATCCAGCCTGTCCAGGTCCCTTTGCAGAGTCCTCCTGCCCTTCATCAGATCCACACTCGATCTCAGCTTGGTGACATCTGCAAGTTTACTGATGGTGGACTCAATCCTCTCATCCAGATCATCAGTGAAGATATTAAACAGGACTGGCCCCGGCACTGACCCCTGGAGAGCATCACTAGTGACTGGCCACCAACTGGATGCAGCACCATTCACCACCACTCTCTGGGCCTGGCCATCCAGCCAGTTCTTAACTCAGCAAAGAGTGCACCTGTCCAAGCCATGGGCTGCCAGCTTTTCCAGGAGAATGCTGTGGGAGACAGTGTCAAAGGTGTTGTTGAAGTCAAGACAGACAGCATGCACAGCCCTCCCCGCATCCACAAGTGGGGTCACCTGGTCATAAAAGGAGATCAAGTTGGTCAGGCAGGACCTGGCCCTCCTAAATCCACGCTGGCTGGGTCTGATTCCTTGGCTATCCTGTGGGTACTGTGTGACAGCACTCAAGATGATCTCTTCGATAACCTTGTCTGGCGTCCAGGTCGGGCTGACAGGCCTGTAGTTTCCTGCATCCCCCTTCCAGGCCGCCTTGTGGATGGACATCACACTGGCCAGCTCCCAGTAATCTGGAACCTCCTTGGTTCACCAAGACTGATGATAAATGACGGAGAGCAACTTGGTGAGCTTTAAAAAAAACCGCTTGTCATTTCTGTTCCCAGAGCAGTTTCTATTCCACAAATAAAGTAGATGTACAAAGCTCAAACAGTAATTCTTGCTGTTTACTCATTTGATCTGAGCTATTGGATAAAATTTCTTCATTATCTTCATAACCTATATATGTCTGGACAGGTGAAGGCCTATTTAAATGTCATTGACATAATTTTCAAAAAGAAAAACCGCCTTACACAAACACAGCCCCCTTCCAAGAAAAGGGAGTTATCTATTGCCTTAAACTTGGGCCGTGCTGCAAAACTGCCGTGTTCAAGGTAGATGAAAGTTTTGGGATGGAACATAATTCCAGAAAAAATCAGCTGCTTAAATAAAGAAACTTTATTTACACTGATAAAATTCTGCCTTGTAAATGCATCTTACCTTTCTTTCCCCTCCAGCTTCATGTCCTTCATCTGCAGTAGAAATCACAGCATGTACAAGAATGAAGAATCTGAGAAAGATGTGCTCTTTAACTGCAACATATACTTATAACTGCAGATACATATATAACTTTTCCCAATGTGTTTATGCTTTATGACTTTGCAATTTGTAAAAAAATTGGGGTTCCCTGAGAGCAATACTAAACAAAAGCCTGACTGTTTGCATTTGCTATTTTGACACAAGTTAAGTGTCAAATGTATTTTAAATCATCTGAGTCACTGCACACAGAGTTTCCAAAACCTACAGCCATAAAAAATTATAGCAATTTGATTGGCAGCATGTTTTTGAATGTAATTAATACAACAAAAAAAACCCCATGAAAACTGTGATTGATTCTGTGTGTGCATGTCTGCATGCTCCATACAGGAACAGCACTAACCCCAAGAGTAAAAAGTCTACTATTCACAATATTGGTTATCCAACTTCACCAGAATATAATTGGTCCTCAGGGAGTACAACACAGAGAAATGAGTAAAATACATAGAAGAATGGAAAGTGAGAGTAGGAAGTTTAAAAATGCAATTATTTTATAGTATCTAAAATAATGATTGTTTAAGCCAGCTCTTCTTAATTTGTTTTGATGAAAATAGAAAATTATATTTCAAATCTATTTATTGTAAACATGGCTATCAGTGGAAAAAAAGGACAAATTTTAAAAAGGCTGAGACTCATTTATAGATACTCCTACTACTTCTGAAAAGCTAGTTTTCATCAATTACTTTTTGCAATTGCAAAGAAAACAAAACCATCTGGGCAGTCCAGCTTTTTATACTCAGTCTTTCTATGGATGCTTAAGGACTACATGGATGACAACAGGGACTAGGTTCATTTTTACATATATCTTGAAGATATTGAAGAACTGGACTGAAAGATGATTTGGGTAAATAGCTTGGGCGAGGTGAGTTTCAGAAACTGATGAGGTGTCATGTGACAGGTAACAACCTGCTCCAAAGTTCCATTCCTGATTTTCTTATCCCTGGGATTTTAAGCTACATGTTTGTGCTGGTGGCATGCATTTTAAAAGACTATCATCATCCCTGTTGCTGCTGTGCTGCTTCTGCCAGGCCTTACACAATAAAGAGAGTTTTTGTGCACAACAGTCCATAAATATCTTAGTGACGAGAGGCAGTAAGCAGATATGATGAAGAGAAGGAGCAACAGGGAACACTGACATGTTTCTGCACAAGGGACAAGTGACACCCACTGCAGGCAGAGCACCCAACTGCTGTCAAGTGTTTCATGGGCATGTCCAAGCAGGCATGTCTGAGTGAGAGATCTAAGCGAGGACAAAGCACCACCTTTGGTGCTTTTTGCAGATTCTATAAAGATTCCACCCCCCTTAGGCTAGCTTCAGTCTCCCTGGGGATCAAGGACAGCCCTCAGGCACCTGATGGGGAACAAATCCATACGAGAGAGAAGGGGCAGGACAGGAAGAAGAGCAAATGTCATTCTCATGATAAGACAAGGGAAAGAGGGATAGGACAGAAATAAGAGTTGTAGCAGAGGGAAAACTTCTGCAAAAGGGAAGATAAAGCAGAGCAGGAAGGATCTGCAGTTCCGGAACTGAATTGCTAAGTTGAAAAACACGCTCTGTGTAAAATACATTTTGATGGCTCCATGAGTAGCACCATGAACAATGAATCTAAAAGCTTCTGCCTGGTTGAAGACAGGTATGGAGATCACTACAGTTCAAAAATAAACAATTTTCTTTACTTTTTGTCAGGTCTGAAAAGTAAAAGGAATTACATAGAAGTACATAGAGGGATTACTATGCCACAGACTTAACAATTATGAAAAAAATAGAAACCCCAAGGTTGCCTGTGCAACATCATTCCAACCCCTAGAAGCAGATGTGATGTTTCCTTCTAAGTTCACAGGGAATTTTTGTCTTGTCATGACTTCTGCTAGATGCCCTATGCCACCCATCTGTGTGACCTCACAAGTGCTCAGATTGAGAGAAAAACAAAGACACTTAAGAATTTTTCACTATTAAATGAGTTAAGGGGTCTGCTGTAAAATATTCCTTTAAGGTAAATGTTATCACTTTTAACAACAGTAACAAATTATCTGCACATATCTCATGTTCTGCTATTTAAAGTAAGATAAGTACAAACACTCATCCTCATACCTTAATTAAAAAACTCTAAGTGTTATGCTTTTCCTCAAAATGGATGACACTCGCTTGATTACTGTAAGCATAACCACACTCAGCTTTAACGACAACAAATTATCCATCACTCCACATCTTATGCTGTTAATGGCAATGTAAGTACAATCTTCAAAAGCATCCAGTAATGGCAGACTAAAGGCTGTTACATTGCTTGTCCAAAAATAGCAGAAAACTACCTTTTATATCATTCCAAGGACTCTGCACTTTCTAGAAAATGTATATCTTACTCTTATCTGCAGCTTGTCAGACAAAAGCCATATGTCTTAGAAGTCCTAATATGCCTTCAGGCAGGCTTGGTTTTCCAAACATTTAGTGAGAGCTTATTATCTTGAATTATATTTCTTAGCCCTGCAATGTAAAACCGCCTATAATATACTTTGGTATTATTGTGTTGTATTGACAGAAAATACTAAAAATGGAAATGTAACTGATGGATGCAGTGCGGAGCTGATCCTGGAAGGACTAACAAGCAATGGGTGTCTTAATGGAACAAGAACAATGGAGATTAAATAAAGGACTGGGATTTTGTCCTAGAGAGGACAAAATAGAGACTATTTCTAATATTGGCTGTTCAAATAATCAGGCACCAAAGGAGCACAGGGATTACCACGCTGAGAAAGACCAAGGAATAATACCAAGGTTTGCTCTTTTATCAATGATATACACAAGATATTTAGGATGAATAATCAAGCCCCAAATGACACACAGTCTAATTGTGGATTATGTAGGGTCAGAAGGTGAGTTTCTCCTGACCTTGGCTACCCTGCTTGTGCTGTGAAATATGAAGAAACTGTAATTTTCATCTTGATGGCTATGACAGCAGTTTGCACTCTCATTTATATTTACCCTTCTGTATTAGCCGATACAATCTCCTGGTAACAGGATTAAAAGGCACTGAAATACACAAACAGATCATTAGGGACAAATTACTTTTGTAACTAATGCGATTCTTAAGGCTCGGAAGTGATAATCATCAGATGGTGGCAGACAAAGAAACCCTAAGAAAATCCCTTAAAAACCATGGCTGAACTTGCAATTAAGATGGAACTAAATTTATTCCATATCAGCAGTATGTTCATTGCCTTGGCTTCCACTGCAAAGGTCATGCCCAGTGCCTCCAGGATCAGAGGGTAATGCTATATTCCCCTTGAAGCCAAAGGGGAATTCCCTCCTGAGAGTCTGTGCCACAGGCTCAGGTGATGAGGCAGCAGCAGCTCCATTCCTTCCCTGTTGATCTGGCCCCAAGGCTCGTTTTTCTTGGCTTTACTGCTCCAGCCAGCCAGCCCTTCACAGCTTGGCTCCCACTCCAAGCCCCCAGCTAGAGGTGCTTTCACAAATTCTCCCATAATCTCTCATGTTCAAGATGTACTGCCATCCCATGGGAGCTTTTTGTTAAAATCTTTGTGTTCTGAACTTGTGTTTCCCCTCCCCACATTTCTTTTCCTTTTTCTTTTAGGCTTCCCTTCATGAGGAACTTTTTCAAAAGCTTTTCCCAAATAATTTTGTTGATAAAGCTGTCCTTCCTAATTCTTCTTCCAGTTGAGCGAATAATCAGTGCTCTCTGTGGATTACATTAGGTACACTCAGGTTGTTCTTCCATGAACATTTCTCAACCTTAGATTTCTGTGCAATCTGCTTTTGCTGCTACTTTAGATTCTCCCTCCTGAGTGGCTGCTTTGGGCTAGCGGACACCTTTTTTTCAGCTTTCATCCTAAAAAAAACTAACTCAGGTATCTGTGGCCTGGGTAATGAAACCACCAAAAGATTCATTTGGGAAAGGAAAACAGAGGAAGGCAATTTTGGAGCAAGAATTACCAAGCACAGTCATACAACACAGATGGAATAAGCTAAAAAGTTTAGTGGCCACATTCCCATTTCTAATTTACTGTGTTTTTTACAAACATGCAGCTGTTTCAATACATAAAAGCAAATAACATCACTGGGAAGTTGAACAAGAATCACGAACCTCCCAGTCTATTATATACTAGACTCTTGAAGAAAATGTACAGAGAAAAACCCCATACTTATTTAGTATTATTTCACTGGTTACTGTGCATATTCTTTAGATTTTTATATGTTTATTTTTACTAGATCCAGACACCCAATCAAGAAGACAGGAAACCATCTTTCTTGACATAACACTTTAGACAGATTAGGGGTGACAGTTTGTGCAAATTGCAAACTTTATTATACTTTGGGCATTTCACATCAAACTTATGACGTATATCATGTATAATAAGCGGGAAAATACACTTATACATAATAAATTAGAAAGTAACATAGTTTAATAGAAATCTGCATACCCCAAAAGACAGTGAGGTGGAACTCACCTGACACGTTGATATTACATGTAAGTCTTAAGTGAATTCATGTTCTCTAGGCATTCCAAAGCCATATCACCTGCAGATGGAAAATACTTGTGCCTCAATTAAACCCCTGGATGTCCAGGAACTCTGCAGTTTTCTGATCTCTGACTTCTTATAAATTAGCCTGTCTAAAAGTAGGATGTATTAATCAAACGGACCAAGAAAACTAATTTCTAACAACAGGAAACATGAGAGCATGTTGCACAGTGCCAAAGCTTGACTGATGCCAATACACTTCCCAGATGGTTCTCAGCTCACCTGGATAGCTAAACCACTCTAGAGTACCTGGTAAGGGACCAGAGTCCTTAGAGAGTGAAAATTCTTCTTGGCTTTAGCAGGAACCTGCATGGTCATGTTTTGATAATCCAGAAGAACAAGTTGCTTAGAACTGACTGCTTGTGTGCTCTGGACAATGATCAGGTTTGTAGTAGGAAGCCTAGATCATAGTCAAAAGCTCTTCAGCACAGTGAAGAGTAGCACAGAATAACAAAATTGCTTACAATTAATTTATTTTTTTCATTCTAATGAAATTCCTTGTTCAAAGGTACCAGAGATTGATTGTCACTGTGTATTTATCCTTCTTACAAAACAGGGATGCTGTCTTAAGCACCGGAGACACCAAGAAGGAATTTAAAATCAACTCATTCAAATTAATTCAAACTGCCAGCTGTGTGTTTTTACCACTGCCCTGCATTGCCAGGCATCTCCTGGATTTTCAAAGCCTTGATCTTACTTATAAGTGTATAAAAACCACGGAAGTAAGGGGCAAATGACTCGTGATGCTTCCAGGTTTTGGGCATGCATTTTTTCTTCTCTTGGTGCTGTTGCACGTCTCTCACTTGCAGCTGGACTAAGAGGATGGCTGCACTGAGTTGCATTTCAAATAGTCCAACATATTTTTCCCCAGCAGCCAGAGAAAGCTGGTCAAGGCTGTCATTTCACACACGTTCACACACGCACGCACACATTGCAGACTCAGGAGAGCTTTAACTGAAGCGACAACTGGGGGGAAGTTTAAACCAGGAGGATAGGAACTAAATGTAAAAAAGTTGGAAGCCCATGCAGCTTCAAGCCATTGTTTCACACACTCTCACAAAAGGTGGTTGGATGGAAACACAGCAGGTGCAAAAACAAAATCTGCCCTTAATGGCTGTGTTGGAAACCAGCTTTTGTTTGAGGCATGTTTAGTATAGCTCTAGTGCTGTTTCATGGTGAGGATATTTCCCCCTAAGGTAATGTGTCAGGTATTGATAAGTTTGGTTTAAATTCTATATAATTAAGGCAGTAAAGAGAATACTGACGTGTCTGTGACCCGATACACCATTTAATAGATAAGTATGTGTGGAACTGTGCTGTGAAAAACACGCATAGACTAAGCCAGAGATCAGCCAAGGTCCTCTGCTCTCAGTGAAATTACCTGTTTACTCTAAATCATGCATCAGCATTAAAATTGCAGGAAGAAAGCACCCCTCCTCCCTCCAGTACTGAGACAGATGGAATAGACCTCCAGCTGGAGCCTTTTCAATGTTTTTTCTGGATGGAACTGATATCTCCAGAAATTAAAAGCTGTATCAACTCTTTTTTTTTTGTTCTTGTGGTAAGTATGCTAATTGGATAAAACAAGCACAGACAGTTGCAAACCCATTGCTAAAAGATATACTGTTTAATATCCACTCTAGCCATGAAAATGATTCTGTTTGTGTTAGAAAAGAGAAGCCAAGGAGAAAGGTCGTTATATTGTGTCTGCAGCTTTCGCTCCTAATATGTGATTCTCATTTCTCAGTAAAGGGAAAATCAATACTCCTCTAAGTTGCCTTGGATTCAGAAAATATGGAGCTTTTACCCACTGTGTGGTAGTGATTTAGAAGGATCATGACGTATATTATGCAATGCTGGTTTTTACAAAGCTCAGAAGTTCATTTTGACATTCTTAATTGTGCCATTGAGTCTTGTCCAAAATTGCAAAATAGAAACACTTTAAGGGCAATGATATTTTAGTTGAAATTTAGCTCTCTCCATTATGAGCAGCCTCTTAACTGTTCTCCTCAGCTTTGATTTAGGTGAGAGATTTTACTCTCAAAGTTGGAAGATTAAAGGTAGCCATGGCATCCAGGATTTGTGGCAATAACAAAAGAAGTACAGATCAGGTTCATACATTTATGAGGGTTTACATACCAAGAAGATATTTCTGTAGCAGACACACAAGTAACTTGCTTCCTTTTTTCTTTTTTAGTTATAAGATCACGTTCTCAACCATTTAGGCGGGAAAGACTGAGAAAAGCAGCAAGGTATTACTGAAAATGATAAGGAAATATAACCAAGTTTTAGGTTCATTATAGCATATTAAGAAATGGTACTTATATTCTAGAAAAACCCAGCAAACTAGTGACACAGCCAGACACGAGGGAACAGTGAGAAGGAACAATGGAGATATGTGCTGTGGAGTAGGAGCTCTCACTGCCAGATGTGAAGGAGCAACTGGGCTTGCCGTAAGGAAAAGCCTGGAGTCAGCACCTGGAGGTACAATCACTCTCTAAATCAGGACATATCACACTCCAGCTGTAGTCGCCAACAAAGAGTTAACAAGGAGAAGCTAAAGATGTTTCTCATAAGGAGAAACCCCTTGCAAAAAAATTCCTTAGGCTTAAAGAGATCAGTATCATCCCTGGCTTCATAAACTCGGTGTTCAGCACTAAACCCACAAGCCCCACGTCTTTGGCATACGGTTTCCATCTAGACAAACACATTTAAACATGTATGCAAACCTCTCTTTGAGCACGTGTTGGAGAGCTTTGATGCTCTGGGCACCCAAGGAGAAGCTAACCCCATTCTGGAGGGCCGTTTCTTCCTGCAGTTGCTGGGCCAAGCCACGATTGGGGCTGAACAAGGCCCTGCATGAAAACTATTATTCGCCACTTAGGGGGCAGCTCAGATAGGGATCCAAATCCCGATCCTGACTCATCAGCCCACAACAATAGGATTTCCTTAATTTCAGCCTCAGATTTCAGGTTATGTATTACCTTTTCCGATACCTCCTGTATTTTTTTTCTCTCTTTTATTTTTTTTTTTTTTTAAATATAGAACACAGAATTTTAAGTAGATATATGTTACAAAAAAAACCAAGCAAAAAACCCAAACCAAATAAAACCAGCAAACCAACCCAAAAAATTGCCATTGCCACCTGCTCCTTTCCCCTCACCATCACTCACTAAAGACACCATCTGGGAACGACTAGCAACCAGAGCAGGGAGTGAGCAGTCCATATGTTAAAATTTAAAATTTGACAGCCCTATTCTGGCCTTTCCATCACCCACTATTTTTCTGTTTTACAGTTTCAGTACAATAACTAGTCTCTTCAACATTTGCAAGGACTAAACCACTTTTTTCATTGTGGAGAGATCTTTATTTTAGGTTAAATCTTTCATTTAAGCTGAAATCCATCAAATTCTCTCCACTCTTAGACTTCTTCCGAAAATTTAATGTGAAACAGGATGAGATATTTAATTATCAAAACCTGTGGCAATTACTGTACAGCTCATGTATTAAATTACTAGACTAGAAAGATGAGAAAAAAGCACAGTTCTCTCTTCTTTTGCATTAGTTTGTAAATGTGACAGACCTCTGGGTACTGTTAATAATTTTTCTCAAAGCCATCAGGAAATCTACATAACTTTTTATTCCTTTTCTCATTTCAACCTCCAAATCCCATCTTGTGGATTTGCCTTATCATTCACATGCATGCAAAGTGCAGTGAGACTCTTAAGCAACAGCAAGGTAAATTTTTTAAAAAAGCAAAGTGTATTCATATCGCTATAAAAATAGGCAGGAGAAATCCAAAGGAAGATGCAGTACCTGAAATGATGCTTGTTTCTTACTTACTATCCCTGGTCCAAATTTTTTACAGACTAACTCCTCTTTTAGTAACAAAACTCATAGATTGTACCTCTTTAAAGTTTCTTGGTGTACATTCATGTGGGGGACGTTATAATCTAGGCTCAAGCAGATAAAGGAAAAATGACTCATGAAAAAGGCCAGACACAAACTTTTATATGTACAAAACAAAGCCAGACTGAAGCATTCCACTGAATATCAGCAGATCTAGTATATTTATCTTTTGAATGGATACGTTTGTTTAAAAAGCACAAAAAGATTCTGTAAGACCATTTATGAACATCTGAAAGAAGTTTAGGCATTGCAAGACTTGACTATTACATACTGAATAAAACCAGCACCCAATAAGACTCTTTGAAACTGAAACTGTATTAAGCATTTACTTTAAAATAAACCCTACAACTACACCTGATAAAAGCTTCTGAATGCTTTTGTACTCCAGTCATAACCCTTTCAAGGTTGTTTGGTGACAAGCCAAATATTATTAATGCAACTCAGGAAGTGTTCTGACTAGGCAGACAGCACGGTGGGGATCTCAAAGACTTGCATGAATTCAAGGAAATGTGAGGAGAGAGAGATGAGGCTCATCAGAATACCTGTTGGAGAAACACAATTCACACTTTTTAAAGGTCCTGTGCACTTCCTGGCTATTGCCATTTTAACATTCAGTTTGTCAGTAGATTTCTAAATTTTAAACTTCTATTCGGACTCAAGGGCTTATTGATAAAGTATTTGGTCAAATTAGGCATTACTGGGAGTCAAAATACAAGTGGGTAAGGATCAGATTCTGCCATGTGGCTGCAGTTAAAAACCAGCAACTTCTGCCACAGTTTTACTTTGAGATGTCCCTACTGAAAGGGCAGCATTAGGCAGAAATTAGCACTATACAGAGAGTTATTTCTTTTAGCCACAGAGGTCTGAGACTTACAGCTGAAGAACTAGTATGTTGTTTTAGTGAGAACCTATCCTGTAAAAGGCACATATTTTATACCTCTTTTCCCTCCTCCCCTCCTATTTTGGAACCCTACTGGTGTGGCTGCCAGCTGTGACCAGACTGTCAATTATTTGGCTCCCTCACTGAATGGCTGGATCACATCCAAGGCTTCTTATTTACAAGGCTAAAACAAAATCCAGGTCCCTTTTGTTTATATACAGGTGCTCAATTAGGAGAGATCCTATAGGGAAACAATTTTTTTATTTGAACCGTAAAAGACATTGATACTCTTTATTCTGAAATGTCAGCAAAACATGAGGGGCTGCTTCATGTCAGGAGGAAAAGTAGTAGTGGAGTCAAGAGTTTCACTGATTCAGTTCACCTTCCTCAAAAATTGCTTATTAAGCCCAGAGAAACACAAGGAAAGGCAATGTTTAATCTGACTTTCAAGTCTTTTTCAGTCAGAACTGAATTCCAGAAGCTTTGTTCCTGTTGCACTTTTGCATTCTGATAGCTTTGCTTTCTGACACCTCCGAACCCTTGCGAAAGAAACCTCTCCCAGGAGCTTCCCACTCTGCTCTGAGCAGGAACTCGCCCCTGCTTGGGAGTGAGAGCCCAGGACTTACTGTTACGTTCCCCTCCGGAAAAAGAGGGGAGTTGTGCTGCCTCCCCCAGCCATGGGAACCAATGCAACAGTCACCTTGAACCCGTAGGCTCCTCTACAAGGGTTTGAAGGAGCTTTGTTGAAGCAGCAAATGGGCCTTGAGCAGGAATTCAGAGCCCTTCCCTAGGGATGGTCATCACAATTGCAAACTACTAGCCCAAGAATTGGTAATGGAAGGGTTTCCACAGTTTTGCCAAAGCCAAAGCATTCAGTAAAGTTTTCATTTAACAAATTCTAAAAGTTCGTTTAGGATGTAATTTTCATTGAGATGTGTTTTCTAGATTTCCTTTTTTATTCTTTTTTCAGTATGACATGAGATTAAGAAAAAAAGCTTAAAATAATGTTGTTTTGTGAAATTCTATTTTTTCTTGTATCATGTCACTGCAATATAACATGTATTTTGACTTTTTGTCACATTTTAATGTACAGTAGGGTAGCAGAAATTTGAATATTATTCTGTTGTCTCACTAGTGTGCTCTAGTATTACAACTGCTGCTGTTAACTAGCAAGAAACAGTTAAGCATTTATTACATTTTTATGTTGGAAGTTTCTCTTGTCTTGTCACATTAAAACTTGGACAGACATACATTTAAGTAAGCATTGCCTACTAGAAAAAATATTCTTAGATATTTCTCTGAGTATTTTTTCATAGGAAGATAACTCAAGGTCAACAAGAAGATATCATCAACAGAGGAAAACACAATTTAGCACAGAATAAAATCTAAACAACAATTCAGTACGATCGTATGGGTGCTATCATGTGTTATCATGGAGGTATATAATAATCTAGGAATATAAAACAAACATTAAAGTAAAGTACTAACCATTAGAATTCAGAAATTTGAAAATGGCAAATGATTCTGGGTCTTTTTAGTCTTTACCAGCTTATCCTTGAGCAGCCTGGGCAGCTACAGGTCATGGCCTGGCACAGTTCCCATGTGATGGGCAGCCACCTCACCAACCCATCGCTGTTTGGGACCACTAAGTGTTAAAGAGGCCAGCAGCAGCTTTCAGGGCTCTACAGAGGGTACATAATTTTTTAAATCCCTGATTAGGCTGGTGATAGGAACAGGAATATTTTCTCTTGTATTTTCCTTTCTTGGAGATGAAGGTATAAAAACTCAATGGGTAGGACACATCTCTTGCTGGGAGGTGTGGTGCTCTTCTAGGCTCTATGGACTTTGCCTGTGTTCCCAAGTAAAGTAATTCATCAACCAGTTTCTGAATGTGAGGAAAAATTCCTACTGCCTTCCACTCTCTGTGTAGTACTTAGCAGTGCTCAACTACAGCAGATTCTCAGCTTAAAGGTCTTGGCAACAGTGTCCCTCCTCATAAAAATCTCCCTTGAATTCTCACAGATGTTTTAATGGTACTCATGTTTTTCTTCTGAGAATCACAGCCTCAGAAGCAAAATTTTGCAGAAAAGATTTATTATATCTCCAAGAGCACAGGTAAAGGTGCCGAAGGTGTTACATTGGTACCATAAGGAATGATTTGATTAAAGCAAAGGAGATACCTCCAGTACAAAAAGGGATTCTCAGGCATTCGCAATGCAGCTATTTCAAACAGCTTTGGTCTGAAACTGAGCATAAAAATTAATGGCTCAGCCAAGCATTGTAAATTCCTTACAACACTTCAGTGGTACTTAGGCTGGCGCAAGTGCTAGTTCTTTGCACATAGATGAATTAGCTTCTCTTTTTCAGTGAAAATCAATACAAATGGGCCTTTGCCTGTGAAATAGGTCACCTTTTTTTTGCAGCGCTTGGAAAGTGTTGCCTAACAATATTGGGAAAAGGGGAGCAAGTGTTGGTCTATATCTGAGACACCTTGGTATGACCTCAAAAGTGATGGTCACAGTTTTGGCTTCATCTTAGGGGTGTAGTCAATGCAGAAGGGTAATAGGAATGACATTACAACTCTGGTGCCCAGGGGATGAACCTCCTGCTGCCACACCTTCCTGCTTCCCTTACAGGGCTGAGGTGAGGGAATAGTAAGATCAAAGCTTGAGTCTGACCCTTGGATAGGTATAAATATCCAGACATATGCACGTTCATCCTTCCCAGGGGAACATTCCTGCTGGCTTAGCACAGCAGGGACAGCAGAGTAAGGTTTAGGATGAGTCCTCCCGATAACCTTGGTTACACATGTTGATGAGCAGTAACTGCCATTAAAGAGACACACTTGGTTTATTTTTACAGACGAGACCATAATTGATACTCCAGTTACCTGGTATGTCCCTCCTGGGACATGCAGAGGCAGGCTTGATGCACTCAGCAAAGGCAGAGCATGGCCAAAGCAGATCTGAAACACCTGGAGCAGGTAACCAGAACTCCTTGAGGGTGCAGTTCACCACCTCTTACTTTTCCAAGCTCCCTGAAGTTCTTCCAGCACTGTGTGTTTTTTGGAGGATGGACATGGCACCTATGCATAGCTGTCACAGCTCCTGGAAAGATTTTCTTGCACATGCTCTTTGCAAGGCTACTTCAGGTGGCTCTGAAATTTTCAGGAACCTTTCCACTGCCTTCAGTGGCCAGAACTTTGCTCTCTGTGAAGTCACTGCATGAAATGCAGTTAGGTGTGAGGGCTCATATGAGATAGGAGAAAAACTGCTGCTGAGGGAAGACTTTTATTCACAGAGTAAGGGCTGGCATCTGCTGGGTATAGAATTGCAGTTTTTAATATTCCAGAAAACTTTCCAGCAATTGAACATCCTTGTTATTCCAAAGCTATGGTTGCAAACCATACAGAAATATGAATATAGAATATAAATATAGAAATGAATGTTCTTCTTTTTTTTTTCTTTTTTTTTTCCTGATAGTTAAACGCACAAGTTTTTCTTGCTTGATGTTAAGAATTCTTTAGGTTCTTTTGCATGTTCATTAACATATGTCCACAAAATCAGTGTGACTGACTGGTCTAGAATATAACATTAATTCTTCATGATGACTCAGGAAATAAATGTGATTAAAGCCTTTTTTTTATATTCACCTATTTCCTCATCAACCAAAACCCATTCTGCTAGACAGCTTGTTTATCTCATTAGTGAATGAGCTAATCTAGGATATAATTGCACAATCATTTTGGTTATATCTTACTCACCAAATCTTAATACAAAACAATATACTCTACAAACAAAGAGGTTTTTTTTTCTTTTGATAAATATAATCTTATACTCTACAGATCATATTTCTGAAATTCAATGCAGTTAAGATGATGAAAAAGTTGGAGTTTATGAAACATTAAAAATAATTACTACTTTCCTGCTTTGTAGGTGCAGCAATAAAAGTCAGCCAAAATGACTTTTATTTTAGTGTTCCAAGTATTCTTTTCAGAAGCAAAGCTCGGTCTTTACCAACATAAAGTCTCCATTGGTTGTGAGGGTAATTAGATTCATGCATAAGGACTATCCATAAAGGACAGTACTCCAGATACTCCATGGCAACAAGGAAGTGCACAGGCTGATCCTGCTCATGCTGAAGATTTCAGAAGTCATGCTGCCTCACCAAAGGCAGTGTTGTTTGCATAAGCCAAATTAAACAGAAAGCAAATTACTGCAAAGCATCTCTTAAAAAAAGATATGTGCAGCTGATACTTTTTTCCCACTCCATCACGGCTTTCCACTTGATTTAAAGTGTTGCAGGCCAGATACAATGGCTGTATGGAAGGGATGGAGGCTCCTACTCTCTTTTTTTCTGTCCAGTATGTGTTATGAATTATCAGAGAACTCCACATGAAAGCTTATTTTTCACTCTAGAAATAGCTGACCTGAGTTTTAGAGATCTTATAATGCAGTACGTATGGGTTTTCTTCATTTTCTCACTCCATATCATCAAAGGCACTAGCAAATGATCCCTTTTTCTTTCTTGGCACTGGCAACAGGAAAAAAAACCTGGCAAATATTGGACATCTGGAAGTGGCAGGTGCTTAAATACAATTGATTTCAACAGTACAATGATAATTTAGACCAGCCAAAAAGCAAGGAGAAAATAAAAACTCTGGAGCTATAATGCACTTGGATGGGCAAAAATATGCAAATATTTCTCTTGATTCCCTACTGGACTGCCTGAATAAATAAGGATTTATTAATCTCTAAAAACCTTGAAAAATTATCAGAGAAAAAAACCCCAATATTTTCAGGCAGTTGCCAATAGTATACACCAGAATATTCCAGCTCAACCCCTAAACCATTTGTTGCACCAGACAGGGATAAAGAAGGACTAAGCAATATGAAGATCTCCAGCCTGAGTCAGGGATTACTGGATGTTGGATGCTACTGTCATGCATAAAATAACCTCTTCCACCCAGCAAACTGCTCCATTTCACAAACTTCTTTCAGGCGCTGTCTTACATTTCCCCTTCTCTCAATTTCATACTGTATGTCTGATGGGTCTTTTGGTTGTTCCTTCATCAAAAACTTGTGTATAGGTATGGATACAGCTCTATTGCTATAGGTATTCTCCCCTTTTTCTACCATGTTAAACGTGATGCATTTTTCCCTGGATTTGATTGCTTTATCCTTTTCCCTCTGATTTGATGCATATCTTCAGAGATTTATGCGCTTCTCCAAGTGAGAACTAGAGCTTTGCACTGTTAGATGATCTGTTGACCAGCCTAGTTTGTGACATGAAGAATTTTCGTGTGGCTCTTGAGTACCTGACTCAGTATTTCCCCCACCTTTTCACCTTGTAAGTGCAGGCCAACAGTTTTGATTCCTGCACACTTAAATCCTATCCTCAAACCGCCTCCCAACTTTACCTGGAAAGACCTTTTCAGGTTTCTCACTTTCACAACATAATTATCTCATTCCCAATGCTGTATAACTCAGCCAAAGAATTTCCAGGAACTTTGCTTAAGCTCCATGCAGGCAGCTGTACTTTGCCATTGGTCAGTGCTTTTTTTAGGTTATGGTGCTTCACCCAGGACAGTGGTTCACATGACAGTACCATGTACAAACCAAACTGAAAATCCCCAAGTGATACCCTGACTCCTATATCACAAAACCTCTGGAAATTTACCCTTGATCAATAAAATGTTATGGGGCACAGCATCAAACTGCTACTCTCCCTTCATCTGCTAATTATAGATCAGCATTTAGGACTGTTATTGACATAGATAATTTCTACCAGGAAGAGACTTTGGGGGTTTCTTTAGCAAGTCAGCCCTCACAAATATAGTAGAATTTAATCCTTTGTAACTCTGTTAGAAAAAAGCAATCTGGTTTCTCAGGCAAGATCTGTTCTTTATAAACTCACGTCGTTTATCGCTCTTGGCATTACTGCCCTGGATTTAGTTATTTTTCTCTCAATATTTGTTCCATTATTTTAATGAGCAACACAATTGTAGTTCTAGGCTTTGATCCTGATATGAGCTCTGCAGGAGCTTTACAAGTGTCAAAATTCAGTTAATTTCATGCCCTTTTTCACTTAAGGCCCTGTCCAACTAACACAAAAGTCACTAAATACTTTACTCATTGACTTAAAATAAATTTAGGTAACACATACAGGTACCTCTTTCATTGATACACAAACCAGCTGCACTCTTTCCTTTGACTTTAAAGGGTTTTACTCTGACACCTATTAAAGACTCAGCCTTCATGTGTTTCCATCAGTCTTCTTCCCCCTGAACTCTTTCAGCCAGTGTTTCCTTTCCTAGTCTCCTTGGTTTGGTCTCTCTGGATCTTCCTGAAAGGCCACCTCTCCCTCTCCCTTTCCCCCTCCAGTGTAGGTTTTCTTCTGTGTCATCCCTGGCCAAGGAATCCCTCATTTGCAGAGCTGCTTTCTCCACGCATTCCTCTTCCCAGAAGTCCTGAGCAGCAGGAGCAATGGTTTTACGAAGGACCAAACTCTAGGTGGGTTGGTGTTATTGAGATCTCTTTGGCTTAGGAAATTGGGTTGAAATTCCCTGTAGAACACTTCAAACAGACTCCCACACACTTTTCTACTCTTGTCAACCCAGGAGAAACCAGTGAGTGAGAGATATGTGAAAAGGGGAAAGAAAACAGGGGAAAACATTTTTAGGCATTATAAATGCTTGCGTTTGGCTTAAGGAAGGGGTAAAGGGTCAGCTTGGTTCTTGTTTTGTCTGATATGATTTATATATCACTGTTGACAACAACAGAGGCCAACTCCACATTATGGATTAACAGCTTGGCAGTGAAGGACAGAGTCATTTATTTACTTTTCATTACAGAGTTCCTGGGGTTTGGACTCTCATATAGGACATGCTGGGAGATTTCTCTGTATTTTCCTAACGTTTACTCCTAAGCAGACCTTGGATGAGAGGGCAGGCTTTGATTTGTGGACATTTGATATTCCATTGTGTATTAGATATTGTATTACTTGGCACTTGGAACATCTGACTTAAAGAAGAGAGACAAAATAATAAAAAAATGTAGAAAATATTTTATTATATGAAAATTGGAATTAAATAATAAAAGCACAGATTTTTTTTTTTTCTCCTTTGGATGTAAGGACTTTTTGAAAAAAAACCGACCGGCCCAAACCACTCAACTATAACCCTCCACATCAAGTCTTTAACTCAGGCAATTGCTTATGGCTGAATCCCATGAAGCAATAAAACAGTTCATAAAGGTGGATCCTCACCAAGAGCTGCTTTAGGCAGGCTCACTAGAAAGTAGAGTTTTAAAAATTGAAATTTGCTTTTTCACGTGGTATTTTGACCTTTCAGTTTCTCGGAACTGTTTGTTCATAATTTTCCTCTCTTTCCCAGCAAATGCCACAGGAATTTAGCTGTTTGCTGGCTAACCTGGGAGCCATTGTATGCTGCATATTCGCTTAGACAATGTCAGAGGTGGGAGCAGCATTCCAGACTGATGTCAAGGCAAGAAATTCCATAATGAAAGTGTCTTGATCGTTTTTATACATTTCCTTCCAATTCAGCAGAGATTTGAGTTTGTGTTTGGGGAAAACTGGTGTTTGGTTTGTTTTTTGTTTGGTTTTTTGGTTTGTTTTGTTTTTGTTTTTTAATTTTAGAAAATATATTTGTTTATGAACATTTGAAAATGACATCTTTGGATTTCTAGGAGATATCTTGGCAGAGGAAAGGACTATAAATCTTCACACACACATTTCTGCAATCCAGAAAGAAACTGCAAGACCACCAAAGCCTGGCAAAAGAACATGAAATAAAAATGACTGTTCCCTTTTTCCTGCAACTTCCATTATTCAGAATATTAAATAAAAAATCTGGCAGATGGAAATATTTAGATTGGAGCTCAGAGAGAAGATGCAGCATTATCAAAATGGATTCTACTCTACTTTGTAGTCTCCAATGCCTCCATTAAAAAAGCACGAGGCAGAGTTATTCTAATGGAAAACATTTTATTTGCATTTATATGGGAGAGTGGAAACCAACGTTTAAAACCACAAATTACTTTATATGTAGCATTCTAGCTTTGGGGTTTAAAGTGTCCAGATGTGAAGAAATATCAGATATTTTGAACTGAACTTATTTTGTTGAAATACAGATTTGTTCTACTCTCTAAAATATGTCAAAGTCAAAAATTGATATTGAGGAGTGTATGATTGGGTCATCTTGGCCAAATAGCCAAATACATTAAAAAAAAAATAGGAAATACTCTTTGCTTAAACTAGAGGTTCCTAGATTTCTTGTCCAGACTCACTTCAAAATAGAATTTAATTACTGATAATTTATATGTAGCTAGGAAAAAAAGAAGGTTGTTCATTTTGGAAATTAATTTTATCAAATGTGAATCATAACCTTACCTTTAATCAACATCTTAATAGGAGATTAACTGACATAATTAGTACCTACAGCAATCTGATTTTATTCAAGAGAAGAATCATGCTTAAAGGTAATATTTAAGTAAATACAAAAAAGATGGAGAGAATCTCTCCACACAAGGTGCCGCATGGAGAAGACAAGGACAAGTTGAACTGGGAGAGTTTTCATCTTGAAATAGGAAAGAAATTTTTTTACAGTAAGAACTCACTGCGCACCTCCCCAGGGATGTGTTAGAGTCCCTGTCCCTAGCGGTGCTCAAGGTGACCGGACAGGGTGCCAGACATTCTCCTGTAGGCTCCCTTTGCCACGAAAGATTGGACCAGAGGAACTCTGAAGGTGCCCCCTACCCCAGGCAGCTGTATGATTGTATGGATATTGTGGGTGTCCCATTCCTGAGGCCAGGTTGGATAGGGCTCTGAGCAACCTAGTCTAGTAGTAGGTGTCCTTCCCATGGCAGGGAGGCCAAAACGAGATGATCTTTAATGTCCTTTGCAACCCAAACCATCCAAAGATTCCATGATACTATGATTATGTGACTCTATGATCTGTGCTGCTGCAGTGTGGATGTTTGAGAGTGAGGGAAACTCTATATAGGTTCTTTTCAAGGTGATGAATGAAAAAGTACACAGCATTTTGAAATGAAAATGTTGAGGAGCATTAGAGAGAGGACTGAGTTCTATTTTTTTTAGTTCTTTACCATTTACAAAATGCACCACCGCTTTTCAAGCAGCCTCATTTGAAAACATTTGAAAGGAGAAATTCTAGTAGGTGATGTTTCCAAAGGTCCTGCCCTCAGTCATGTGTGGCATTAGAAAACATCAGTCATGCTGAAGTCTTCATCTCCCAGAACAGTACTTCTGGTACTTGCCATTCTTAGGCTGTCACAGACATTTCCTCTCTAGCAGAATTCATCTGCAGCAGGGCCAGTATCTAAGAGGTTTATTAATAAAAGATTATACTTCCACTGTATTCTATTTGGTTTCATATAAATAATTTAGGCACAAAGGAATTCCCTGGTCCTTTTCACAGACTTGAAAAAAAAATACAGTGCAATGCCAAAGAGGATTGTGGCAAATCAATCTGTTCTTACATTCTCTTACTAAAGACACATGAGGAGTTACAGAAAAAGAGTGAAAAAGGTTGCCAGAAAAGATGAGGTTCAAAGTGAAAAGAAACATAGAAGATGACAAAGGCACATCACAGAGTAAGAAAACGAGAAAGTGGTTTTATTGATACTAATGCTGGTCAGAAGGTTACTGTGTTTTATGAAACATTTCAAAATATTCTCTTTTTCATACTATAATTTGAAATAAAATTAAATCAATTTCATGGAAAGAATGCCCCAAAACACAGAAATAATTTAGCAGCTTGGCTGACCAGGGCTCTCGCCTGAGGCTGGAAAGCTTCTCCATAGTGATAACCCAGAGCAGGGCTTTGAGTGGGTCCGTGACCTCTTCCAGGGGTGGTTTGATCAGTCAGACATTCTACTGCAGATGCTTCTTCTTCTTGGCTATGAACTTGAAAAGTGTCCAGATGAACGAAACCCATCAAACCCTTTTCGTAAAAAGGTCCAGAGCCAAATCCCATTGTTATAATTTTAACAGCTGCAAATGAGCTACTCTGATTTGCACCAGTCAAGAAATAGAGTCAGAGAAGAAACCTCATAGATTACAGGTGACAGCTGCCTATTCTCTCTCTTTGCTCATCTTCTTTCTGTCACTTTAGAGATCATCTAAATTAAACTTTCAAGCAACTCAATTTCTCATTTCTTAACTCTTCTTCGCTCTCTCTCTCATTGATCCTCACCCTAAAGAAGCATTCTGCAAAACTGCTGGGTTGGTCTACACGCAGTGCTTTCAAAACAGGTTTCTGAAGGTTTGTCTCCAGCATGTTCAATCCCATCCCCATAAGCAAACACTCCATCTATCAGTGGTCTCGGCTCACACACCTCCAAAGCAAGTGCAATACTTACCCTGGCACAATCACATCTGATGAGGTTACAGGTTGAAGGACACGCCTGATGATTTTAATTAGGTGGGAATTTGCAAAGGCAGGCAGTAGAAATGAGTATATCCTACAGCAGGGATAAAGCTAGAGCCAGTTCCAACCGTTTATGGGGAGTCAAAGTCACATTCCATGGAAGTAACAGGCAGCTTTTCCATGTGCAAATCCTGCATCTATGAAAAAGTCCATGAAGAGGTAACATCATGCTGTCACACTAACTGAGGATTAACTCCTTTCCACTGCTGAGGAACTAAAAACCTAACAGGAGCAAAAGTGAGCCTTCCTACCACTCAAAACTAGTGTTTCACAATCTTTTTTGACTGAAGTAGTTGTAATTTTCATTTATCCTCTGGTTATAATTAGAGAGGAACAGCAACAAAAATCCCAAATTAAGTATAGTTTTTTAAACTTGGCATGCTCTTTAAAACTTCCGCATGAACACTACTTGCTCTGTTATGGGAAATGTTGCATGATTGCGTGAAAAAATCTAGAAAATATAAGGTCATTCCTCTATTGCTAATAGAAGCATTCTAACAAGCAGTCTAGTAATTTACTGCATTTATAATTCCCTTGTTTTGAAAAAAAAAGCTTATTCCTGCATCAGAAAAACAACTCCTCTTAATTAACTTTTAATCCTGCCCTTTTGTTGCTGAGCTGTCACCTTCACATAAGCACTTACCAACCACTTTCATTGTGTTTCATGTCATACTTTGTGCACCTCATTCTAGAAGTCAACATTACATTTATATCACTTTTATTTTATGGTGATAACAAAGCGTGAATCTACTAATGTGACGGAAATATCTTAAAGAAAAGTAGCCTTGCTTCACTAATTTTGTGTAAGACTAATCCTAGAATACTTGTATTCTGTAATTAAAAATATTAAAAACCAATACACGAATACAAGTCAACTGCTTTTATAAACTCGTTAGAAAGTGCTGACCATCCTACAAACCATAACCTTTTGAACACTTACTTTGTTCCAATATCCACAGTCTGAGTGACCTTTTTCCTGTTATAAAAACAAATACAACTTTCAATTTGGCTTTCAAAAGCATAATTGATTCCTGTGCATAGGTTTTCAGAGCTGTTAATGCCAAAAGACTTAATAAAACATATGAATTCCTCACGAGATTAAAAGCTCAGTGTTATTTTTCCATTATTTTATATAAAATATTGAATGTATAGAAGTATTGCTGTTATTTTTTAATAAGAACACAAAGGATCAAGATATTGAACACAGTTAAGGGAGCTTTAAAAGAAGGCTTTGCTCACTGATCCACTACAAAGTAGATCAGTCAGCATTTGCCTGCCAAATAATGCCACTATAATAATGGATAGCTTGAGAAGTTGGTGTACAACATTCACGGCATTTCTGATAGTGTCACTGCTCTGTAAGGTTACGAATGTTCTAAAACACATTGAAAAGTTTCTAAAGGGCAATATTTTTATTCATAGGAAATGTAATGTGCCAAGAGCACCTTGTCTGTCACTTCTTCATCCAGATGTATGACAACTCATTTTCTGTCTTCTAGTCTTACCTGTATATTTTTTCCTCTGTCTCTCTTAGCCGTCTGCCTCTGGGTTCACGTCTCCATTAGGGAATTATAATTCAAATAAGAATATATATGAATTCTCTTCTGGGGGAAAAAAAAAAAAAGTTATCAAAATCTTTATAAAGCCTCAAGTGCTATAGAAAAGCCAGAATGCAAGGCCAGTCAATGCCTCAGGCTTATAGCAAAGGGCAGCATAATTCATAGTCTGGGGGAGTGCATGAAAATAGAGATGTGTGTTATTGAAGCTGAAGAGCAGAGGACTTCCTAGGATCTCGAAGACTGCAGTTAGAAAAGAAAGTTCCTCCACGCTGAAGGCAGACTTAGAAGTTACTTTTGTGGCCTGAAATCTTGGATGAGCATCTCACAGTGAGAGATGCTGTTTTTAACAAATACAGCAGGTCAGATGCTTGTGCCAGGATGAGTTTATGGTGCAACGAGAAATTGCAGTGACCTTTGTAGTTAAAGAGCATCTTCATTTTTCAGGAAAAAGTGGTAACATAAAATGTCTGGCCAGTCCATTCTTACAGTTCCCAGGAAATGAAGTGGCTCAATGATTTAGCTCTGGACATTTATCCCATTTTTTTCTCAGCACATTTGAAATAAGTTTTGAGACTCTACGTCCTTGTGAGCTAGATAAAAAGGCTGCAACATTGTTATTTGTGTTGCTATAACCCCAGGTAGGTGGTTAAATGGAGAGCTTAATAATTCTTTCATATAAAAACCATAGCTATAAAAGAAAAATCAGTGGAATCATAGAATTGTTAGGGTTGGAAAAGACCTCTAAGATCACCAAGTCCAACCACCAACCCAGCACCACCACTGTGCTCACCACTAAACCATGACACTCAGTGCCTCATCTACACGTTTTAAATCCCTCTGGGGATGGTGACTCCACCACTTCCCTGGGCAGCCTGTTCCTGTGCTTGACACATCTTTCTGGGAAGAAGTTTTTTCTATACAATCTAAACTTCCTCTGGTGCAATTTGATGGCTTTTCCTCTTGTCCTGTCACTCGTTACCTGGGAGAAGGGACCAACCCCCACCTGCCTACAGCGTCCTTTCAGGGAGCTGCAGAGACTGAGAAGGCCCCCCTGAACCTCCTCTTCTCCAGGACGAGTCCCCCCACATCCCTCTGATTCTC
Source organism: Callaeas wilsoni (assembly GCA_013398955.1). Lineage (NCBI taxonomy): Eukaryota > Metazoa > Chordata > Aves > Passeriformes > Callaeidae > Callaeas > Callaeas wilsoni. Next base: position 402,689 of record VWPU01004401.1, on the reverse strand, counting down.
CTCATTAGAATTGTTCTCCAGACCCTTCCCCAGCTCCATTGCCCTTCTTTGGATATGGAAAATATCTTCAAATAAATTTAAAAAAAAATATATATTCAAATCCATCCAGATTTTCAAGGGCACTGTATACCTGCTATGATTCAGGGAATTTGATTTTGATAATAATCAAAGCACACCTTTTTAGAAACCTTATCCTTTGATAGACCTGGTCTCAAGAATGTTGATCTTTAACTTGCTAATTTGGAGAAAACCTCTCTTTTCAAATTTGGATAAGACTCATCATGATTAAACTGTCTTCAGCTATTTCTTAGGTTCAAACACTAACCTGAAATATAATTTGCAATAATATTTGCAGTAATATTTGATACCAGCAATTATGCTTCTCTTAAGAAATTAAGGAAAAAAGTCTCCCAAGGCTAGTTAAATGAAACACTTAACATTGGAAAATGATCTCTTTTTTAACCTGTTTTTCAGACCCTTTGAAGTCCTCGTCTCCATGTATGCCAAAAAGGGAGTCACAAAGACTTGGAAGGTGCTGTAGTGCCAAGCTTCCTCCTGTAGTCACTGCAGACAGGCGTGTCCTCCAAGGGCTAAGTGAGAATACCAACCCTAGGATCTCTGCATCATCTCTGGAGGAGACTCTTAGTCACTCCATCGGCAGTAGAGGGTCAGGGAGAACACTGGCCTTTCCAGGCAGAAGTTGGGCTTTGAGAACACCCATCCTGAGCAGCTCTGGCACTTCTCCATTCCCAGAAGCACTCTCGAGTTTCAAGGAAGGTTAACATTTCTGGGATGAAACAAATTTCAAAAAGAACTTCCATCGGATTAGGAAATCAAGGGTCCCAAAGGTGCTGTTTTAGCAACTCTCAGAAAACTTCCTGGGAAATTACCCAGGAAACTATAAAATGTGTCTTTCTGAAGTACTGAAATCCAAGGTAAGGACCCTTCCTTTCCCTTTCCCTTTCCCTTTCCCTTTACTTTTCCCTTTCCCTTTCCTTCTCAGTTTGAGGTATCCCAAATAATGAGTTCATATGCTAATATCAGATTATTATGCAAAGGCCGACCCCTAAATTTCTTCCAATTTTCTTTCCTGCTAACACTTATTTCAAGTTGCTCTTTCAGGATTTGAAAAGGATGAAAGTGTGCCCTAATTTGAAAGTAGAAATCTGAGAGATACAAAGAGAAAAATAAGAGGTGGTTGGACAGAAAAAATGAGAAAAAAGGAGAAGAAGAAAGTAGACCTAAACCTAAATCTTTCATTTGTTAGTGTATTTTAGACTTTTAAATTATCTAGTCTAAGGGACTCCAACAAAAAGGCATGAATACATCGTGCAAATGAGTATCAAATGATACTTTCTCAGGCTCTGGAAAGTTGCTGCTTCAATTTTCTATTGGTCCTAGAACAGTGTCTCTTATCGAAACAAACCAAAACAATTCTCAAGCTTAACTCTATGTAAATTTAACATTTAATTTCATAAAAAAAAAATGCAAAGCAAAATGGCAGCATGGAGAAGTTTTCCAGAAATATAAGAAAGCAGAAAAAGTACTAATCTAGTGCCATCAGTACATTCTTTGGATAGGAGAGATATCAAAAAATCATTATCAGAAAAGTTTGCTGCCCTTAGTGCCACAGATGAAATTTGGCATTGATCTGTCAACAGAGAATGTTTACTTTTGAGGTGCTTGCAAAAATGAAAAAGAAATTTTAAGTAATGGTTTTGTAGAGATACCAACTTTTATTTTCCTGTGTCCTTGTTTAGTAGGATGACATTTCTCTCTTCAGCAAATTTTCTCCAAGACTCTTACAAAGCCAAAAAAGGATAGATATAATTTATGAAAACACTGCTTATAACTATGGCCTGTATAGAGGAACGCAGGTATATGCATAAACCTGTAAAGCTTCTGTGCGCATATTAAAGCATGATTTACTCTGTAAGTGTTGTCCTGAGCACAAGATAGACTAGTAAAAATCTGAATAAATGTATCCTTTTCTCTCCAAATATATGCACTGCGTATTTCACACACATTTATAAATTTGGAGAAATACATTTATGCACTTCATGAAGATCAAGTGAATTTCAACAGTGTGCATAGGCAGCACAAAATAAGTTTAATATTTATGAAATATGGTTCCAAGATATTCTAAAGTAAATGAACATAAATTAACCATATTAAGAATAATTTTAAAAAATGTTACATATTGCTTTCTTTATGTACCATAACACTTTTGGATATTTTCCAAACATTTATCAGAAAAATTGCTTCAACACTCTATAAAAGGCTTCTATACATTTTCATAAGTGTTCCCATGCCTTCTAATATTCCTCTCCCAAATAAAGTAGAACATATGCTTATGAAAATATCTTCCACATTTCCTCTTGATATATCCAATACGCATATCAATATTATTTTTTGCCACACATTACTTTACCATATATCACATTTTCATACATATACTTTAAACATAATCAAAATATTTCAGAACATATTGCTTCTGCCATAGGAAACACAGGAAAATCTGCCATCACTGGTCACCCAAGAGACCAACAGAAAAAATAAATCACTGCTTAACAGAGGTGGTCTTTTACTGCAGTCAAAGCAGCAGCATGCATTTCATACTTGTGGGAATATGTTGGTTTGATTTCTTTAAGACAAGAAATGGCTTAAACAGGGTGGTCCCATGAATAACTCCCTGTCTCACTTACTTGATGATAAACTCAAATAATAACATAATAAGCCTTACCCATATGTAACACGAGTCCATGCGAGCTAGGCTGATCATAAAGGTGCATAGACCAAGTCTGAAATGCAGAATGTTTACCCTTCATGATGGTATTTTCACTTTCTCTTTTTTTAAAGTATCAGACAGAACATAATTTTGAACAAAATTAAAATGGTGGTGTAAAAAGGGTTTTTTGTTAACTATTGCATTATCGTTGCTTTTTTTTCCAAAAGAAAACAAATATTCCTTAGCTGTTCTATGTTTCCATATCCAGCTTTTAGCAATAACTGTTAAGAAAAAAAAAGAGGAGATGAGTAAGAAAAAAAAAACAACACTCAAATCTTTTAAATGTCTCAAATTTATTTAACATAGCCTTTACTTCTCCACCAACTGTCACCACACTCATGTATTCAAGGCCCTGCAACCTTTATATCACTTATTTCTGAATTAACCATCATCACCTTTTCTTTTCTCCCTTGGCAGCACTCGGGAAGGAATCTGCAGTTTCCACTGAAGAAGTCCTGGTAAAGTTGGATGCCAGATAAAAAAGTTAGGAGAATACAATAGTGGAGGCACACGGACACAGGGGGTGAGTGGGAAGGGGACAGAGGAGCAAGAACACACACAGCTTTTTCAGGGAAAAAAAGAAGTATCGGAATCTCAAGAAGAAGCTGAAGAGAAAAACATTGTAATTAAGAGGGTATAAGGTCTGCTACCAGTCAGCAAGAGTGTCCCTCTAATATCAGTGCTGCCTTCACTCTCCTGGATGTGAGAAGTGTGCTGGCAGAGCTGAGGCGTGGTCAGACCTTGAGGTGATGCCAAGGCCCAGCAAGACCAACTTGTCAGGCACAGGTGAAAGCCAAGGCCTCAGAAATTTCACAGCTAATTGTGAGAGGGTGCAGGGGCTTTTCTTGTGTTGTTTTGCTTTTCAATTTACAGACCCTGGGGCTTTCAGAATAAAGCTTCGAGCATAATAAAATATTTCCTGCTAGAGCAGGTTGCTCTTAGCAACCACAGAAATCCCCCGCACACCCTTTCCTGGTGCTACCAACTACTTGCACGACCTGTTTGCCACTGCCAGGCCCTGCAAACAGTCGTGAAAAAGCAACAAAGCCTATGAGCCCACCCACTTGTGACCTGGTTTGCAATCTGAGGGGTTTGTCTGCTCTCGATCTCCTCTCAGCTCATGCATTTCCAGGCTATGGGTGATCGGGAGCACCTGCTCATTCCCTCTCCTCCAGATGCACATGCCCGGACTTTTGGCTGACCAAGGCTGTCTGCAGTGTTGTCAAGCACAGGCTATCAAGCCTTTGTTGCTCCTAGACTAAAGATTTGCAATTTGTTCAATGTTGTCCTGGTGACGGGTTTTTTTTTCCTACAGGCACCTGGACCTCAAGGCATTTTATTCCTATGGACACTCCAAGGAAACAAAAACTTCAGAAAAATCCTTTTAAGCAGTCTGCAAGGAATGGCAGTCATTCTCCAAAGGTTTTCTCTGAAGTCGCTCTGGAAGGTTTTCAATGAGTCTTTTAAGCATCATTTGTTGCAGTTTCATTGTTTTATGTGAGACAAGCCAGGACAGGTGAGAGGGGGAGAGCCTGACTTTCCCAGTGCCCTGCTGAGCATGAGCATTGTCCCTGTGTGCCACTTGATGTGATGGACAGGGAGCTTGTCTGTCCCAAACCCAACTCACACCCATGCATACTTCTGGGTCTGCCTGACTGACCATGCAAACACAGGAGCTGCAGAAGCTCCCAGGACAGGAAGGACAAGTGACACAACTAACTGCTTTCAGCAAGAGCTAATCCTCAGGGCAGTGTAAAATGATCATCAAAAACAACCTGAAATATGTCTAAAACCACTTTTTTTTTTTTTTTTTTTTTCCCCCCCGGTAGTAGTGGGAAAATTGTACTAAAGTTCAGAAAGATGTTAAATTTCAGCAGTGGATATGGCCAAAGGACATGGTAAGACCTTGGGCAGTCTTACAAGTCTGATGTCAAGATTATCCCATCTCAAACTTTACCTGTGAGGACCTCACACACGGTTAGGTTCCACAGTTCAGATCTTTGAGGAGCTCATGGGAGAAGAAGGGACTTAACAACTTTCCATTCCACAAGAAAAATTTGACAGAGTGTCAGAAGTAATTTCTCAAGTATGACATTAATGTGCCTTGGGAAGACTATACCAGAAATCCAATGCTTGAAAAAGCCCCTAAACTCAAAAAATCCCAAAGACAAAATGCCCCTTGATCTCAGCCTGGCCTGAGCAGAACCAGAAAGTGAAGAGAGGTGACTTGGCACCAGCAGGAAACACTACCCAGCCCTCCTGCCCCAGCACCTTCCTCCCTTCCCAGCTTCTTATACTCTAGGAATACATCAGAGTAAAAAAAAAAAAAAAAAAAAGAGGAACAAAAACCCCTCATGCAACTATTTCTACTTTGTCTGCTTTAAGATGTATTCAAATGGCTAAAGTAATTTAATAATAAATAGGTTTTTTGTTTGGATGCAGCTTTACGTGCCAAATGTTAGCCTGGAATGAGTATTTATAGCAGAGTTTAAAGTCTCTGAAAATAAAGATTTATATTTATAATAGAAAGGTTGATGATTTTTTGCTGTAGCTATATTAGCAGACCATTCTATAATAAAAAGGTGTTATTTTAACAGGAGAACTTCTAATACCAGTCTAATTTAGTTAGGAAAGAATGAACTTTATGAGATGAATGTACAATTTAACACAAATATTCATGCCAAAAGATCAAACAGCAGCTCGTAAGAGCAGTCTATTTAGCATACAATTTCTCATAGACCATCTGATTTTAGATTTTTACCAAAGAGAAATACAACACCTTCTCTCCATAAATCAGACTTGTTTAAGTCTTCATTAATTTTAATAGCTGATGTCTTGCATAGAGTGATTTTTACTCCAAAGAAGTTCAGAAACAGAATTCAATGGATTAATAAATTCCATCAATGGTAGTGAGTGGACTAATGGCATAATATTAATAAGAGGAAATGTACATGCAAATTTAATAAACTACAGGATTTTTTAATGCGTGCCACTTGGAGCACAGTATGAAGGTGGCCTTCTAGGAGCTATTAAAAAGAGGACAAATTCTGATTTCACAAAAGAGAGGGAAAATTCCCTCAGAAGATAAAGGTAATTCTAAAAAGAAATCTGGGATTTTTCTACAGATTGCAGAAGCAAATCCTGTGTAAAAACCAGGATGTGTTTCCCTCCTCACTTGTATCAGCATAAAGCCAGATCCTGTAGCTCTGTAGAAGGGGTTGTGGTGGTGAAGATCCCCCAGACCCAGCATGCAGGTCAGCCTCTCTGCAAAGCTAAACCTGGGGCAGCTCTCGCAGCCCTAAAGTTCTCTCCCTAAAGAACTATAAACAGTGCAATTATCAACATCAACTGCTCTAACTCATTCTTATACTTCTTTTTTGTCTTCAAAGCTGTCCCAGAAGCTCCTCTCCTAACACAGACAGGAGTGTATCTCCCAGGGTGGGCTGCAGCTGCCATGCAATACATGCAATGCACATTTTGACAGCACAAGGAATCTGTCCCTGCGGCCCTCACCCAGGCCACAGCTGATCCAACAGCCCTGCCCAAAGCCTACCTTTGGTGGCACTGCTCCAGGTCTTCCCACAGCGTAAATCTGTGGAGCTGTAACTGGGGCTAGACCAAAAGTGAGTTTTCCAAAAGGAAAAAAAGTCACTGCAAGTACTCTTGTGAAGCACTCCCTGTAGGGCAATGAACCTGTCAGTCAATAAATATAAAAAAGCCCTAGTTCCACAAGCACTTACATACCTGCTTAAATTTAAGCCTCTGAGTAGTCCCTCTGCGTGTCAGTGGGCCTTCGCACTTGAAAGCAAGCAAAATCCATAAGTGTTTATAGGGTCAGGAAATGAAGCACTAAAGTTGCTACTCTTCTTCCACAAAATCTAGAAGAATTAAAAACAAATCCTCTCAATTTGTAAGATTCATTGTAAAAGAAGGCTAGATTATGGGACTGTTTAAATGCTGTAAGAGAAGCAATACAAGAGAGAAGAGAAGAGAATGTCTATGTTTTTTTCTTCACCCTATTTCAAATTCAGTGTTGCCTTTTGCTTTCTCTTGCTTTTTCTTTGTTGTTCCACTTGTACTCTCTTCCTTGTTTTTAACTTATTCATTTTGCTTTGTAATAATATTAAATAGCCTGAAATAGCAGCTGATCATTAGTTACACTGTTCATTTAATAATAATTTACATGAAGATAAAATATGTTGCATCCTTTGGCTACTTAGTTCTCTGCAAAACTTATAGGAGTTTGTTCCTTTCTTCCACTGAGGTGATGGTGTTAAAACTGTATGTCATGACCCAGAGTCAGCATGTCATGCTGATAATGTGAGAAGACATCCATACCAGAGAGCCTCGAGGGTTGTACTGTGGCCAGGTGTCGTGGTTGGAGGCTGAGTTGAAGAGAGTTTTAGCAGGTAAAGAAGAAGCCACACGTGTAAGCAAAGCAAAACAAAGAAGCAAGTCACCACTTCCCGTGGGCAGGTGTTCAGCCATCTCCAGGAAAGCAGAGCTTCATAACATGTCATGGTGACTTGGAAAGACAAATGCCATCAGTCCAAACATCCCCTCTGCCTTTCTTCCCCCAACTTTTATGGCTGAGCATGACAAGAAGTGGTGTGACATATCCCTTTGTCCCAGCTGTGTCCCCGCCCAGCTTCTTGCACACCCCCAGCCTCCTCAGTGAGAAGCAGAAAAGGCTTTGGCTCTGTGCAAACACTGCTCAGAAACAGCTTGAACATCCCTGTGTCATCAACGCTGCTTTCAGCACAAATCCAAAACACAGCCACTACGAAGAAACTTAACTCTAGGCCAGCCAAAATCAGTACTGCAGTCAAAGCAACTCCAAAACCTGTTAACATAATTGCGAGGACACTTAAAACAAAATGGGAGAAATCCAGTGTGGACTTCAAAGACTCATATAAAAAACCCCAACATATATGGACACTAACTGTACGGACAGAAGTGTCTCTATTTTAAATAACACTTTTCATTAGCTAGAGATATAAGCAAGATTATTATTATTAACATTATTATTATTATTATTATTATTACAATTAACGTATTTATATTTATGTGTTGTGGTTCTAGATATACATTTAAAAAACCCTTTGGACAACTGCAATCTGTGCAAGAGGACAATTGCAACAGCAGTTTTTCAATAATTCATTAAAAATAACCGGAGGATCAGTTGGTTGTTAAAGATGCTCCCTTTGTGGATAACATAATATGGTAAGGCATGGGTTCTGGCCATCAAAAAGAAAATGCTTAAAACAATCATTATGCCTAAGAAGTGAATTTTAAATGTTGAAATTCTTTCTTTATATAGAATGGCAATTATTTCTCTTACTGAGATTGATCTCTGTGATGGAATTTACAGTCTGGAGGAATAAACAGTTCCTCAGGACAGAAAAGCTAGTGAATTTTAATATTTTCTTGTACGCAATCATGAGTATGCTAGAGATCTTTCTCATTGCTTAATATTTATGCAGGTTGCAACCATTTTTAATCTTTTTTTTTTTTTTTTTCTGCATCAGCAGCTGCAAGAATATACATTAACTATACAGAAATGCTTTTCACTGTCCCATTTCCCAATTTAGAAAAATAAGACATAAATTCAATGTTTGATTTTGAGACAGTCTAACTCCTTCAGCCCCTAGTTTTTAAAGAGTCAGAAAACCAATAAAAGCTCAAATCTCACAGCGCCTTTTTGGCATGTTCGACCAAACTGAACGCTGTTGATCAGCTCCTGTTATTAGATATTGATTCCCCTGCAAAAGTGACTAATTCCCTACAAAAAGCTGGGTAATTCGATGTGCTCACCTCACACTGCACACATGTTTCCCATTAAAAACCATCAGGGAGCAAGCACATGTATTTAGGGAACGAGTTCTGTTTCTCTGTGCATGTGTGTTCCATAAAATAAATATTTTCCGTCCCGTGAAATTGAACAACCTTATGTCCACTGCAGACAATGGAAAATAGTCATCGGCTTCAACATGCTTTACATCAGGCCCTCTGTATTTCTAGCTGTTCCAAGCACACATTTCCCAGAGCCTAATGTGGGGTTAGTCACTTGAAATCATTCAGGACTTTTATAACACTTCATTATGGATGATAAAACTTCTTTCACAATAAGTTCTTTTAAATACTGCTTTTGTTCAGAGGAGCAAGCTCATGATTAATTCACTATGTGTATTTAAGAACTGCACTCTTCTGTAAAGAAGGTTAATGGTGAATTTGCTGCAACTAATACCTTCAATTTAATCACCAAGTTAATTCTGTGTAAGAACATCAACAGTTTATTTGGCAAAAATACTTGCATGAAACATTATGAAAAAGGTTCAAGAGTGTAAATCCGTATAGTGCCCTTTAAAGTTACTATTACCACACATTTATGAGAGTATAACAAAAAGGAATTAGAATTCTTAAAACCAGAGGAAGAATGCTGTTGCCACAAGAAAAATAGTAGAATTCCCCAAGTTGATTATTCTCTTCTTGTTTCCTTATATGCCTGGGTCTACAATAAGCCTTTCTTCAGCCCTCTTTCAATGTGTTTCCTTGTAAAACTGTAAAGAGAGTTCACACGCGGGGACAAATCAAGTAACATTTGACCTATACCATTATAAATTAAAGTACTTTAATGCTTTACTACTATCCACATTTCAAGAAAGAAAGTGACTTTTATCTTATCTGTCATTTTCTAAACATAAAAGTCATACAAACTTCATTGCTGTTGCTGTTGTTTTTTATACTGATTTCATCAGATTGAAATCGAAGGTTTCTTTCCCTTAAAAGTAACTCATAATTTCTATTTAAATTTCTCAAACTGTTGGCTTGAGAGATTGAAAATATAGCACTGTTTTTCTCCTACATCCCTTAGGTTTGCATCCATATTTTTGCTACTTTGTACCTACCAGCACTGCAGTCATTTAATTATCTGGTTTCAAAACTCTCGTGGGCTGTCTGTGGCTCGTTCAGATACATACAGATCTCAAGGGCAGAAAGGATCACAGTGAACATCCATCACAGTCTAGCACAGTCCATAGGACTGCTCTTCATCAGATTCTGCTTAAATTGAATGGTTATGCTTGAACTAGCCTGGGGCTTTTAGGAAAAGCAAACAAACAGCTATATCAGTTTAAAAGTAACCCACAGTAGGGAAGCCAAATCAACCTCCATTATATAGTTTCTGGGTTCTGGTTTTTAAAAACAATTTACTTTCAGAAAGATTTTTTTCACTTCATATATCATATTTCAATTCTCCAAAAACTCATTATAAATAAAATTACCGAAACAACTATGATGGAGTTTAAAAAAAGGACTCTACTTTCTGTTAAACAAGACAGCCTGTCAGAGAAGGAGATAACTAGTTAAATGCCACCAATGAAAGATTTCATTTGTGATGAGTACAGTTCCCTGTCATACACCTGGGGGAATTCCAAAGTGATTAACTCCTTTTCATGATTGCAAGGCAGTGTGCTTCCTCCCCAGGCTATTCTCACTGTTTTCCCATGTGCAGCAGAGACTCCAGTTCCACTCACTTCTGGCACTGAGGCAGCAGTCATTATTATTGAGAAAGTACCACCGTTCTTCTGAAAGCAATTCCTTCAGCAGTTAGTCCTGTAGAAAGCAGAGTTGTGGCCATGCTTTCTGCAGTGATCAAGCCAAGCTATGGCAGATTTCTAGAGAATGTCCTGACACTCGTGTCGCTCATGTCCCTCGTGTCGTGCGCTGTCCTGCTCATCCTTGGCTCATGAAAGAACAGCCCTCCTGATTTCTGGAGAAGGTCGTCTTCTCTCTTGTCAATACTTCCTCCAGAATATCCAGAGTAAGAAGTCTTCAGTAATTTCACATACTGTATCAAACTGGAATCCAGTTTTTTAATCTGTAAATTCTTATAACTTTATTTTGAGCAATTGGCAAGCGTCTCTATTTTAGTACAGCAAAAAGGGAGGAAATTGCATTTTCTTATTTTATGGAGCATTGCAATCCTTTAGTTAAAACAATTCATATCATCACAGAAACTAGATAACGTGAATACATAGGCTAAAAATAAAGGTGGATCTATCACACTTAAAAACCAAACTTACTGAGAATTTACTCAGAGATAAAAAATTAAAATAAAAATGAAAAAGTATTTTTAGGGTTACTAGAATGAGTTGCAAGTTTAAAATAAACTGAAATTTTTATTCTTTAATTACTTGGGCACAAGATTTCAAAGAGTTAAGGTTCATTTTCTTCCTGTCTTAGACTGAAGGCAGGTGAGGTTCAATAGTTATTTTGAATAGAGTGCAGTCTAAAATTTCTAAAAAAGAAAGTGACAAGCAATGTTCTTTAACTTCTGTTCATGGATATGGAATAAAAAGACTTATTCTTTTAAAAACACCAAGGATTCCTTCATCCTTTTCCTATACCTCCATCTCCCCCAGCTCTCAACTTCTGATGTCGTACTCTCTGTTCAGGGAGAGCTGATGGAACCAGAATAACCAACAGCTTTGTTACTCCTGTGGCTTGTTTAACTCCTTTTCTCAAGCTACAGCAATAGTTTATGATGCATCTGACATCATTAGAATTGCAATGGTTAATTACCAGACACTGCAGAGACACAAAACTTAGAGACAACCTCTTTGGAACAGAGGAGTGCAGGCTCATCTGTAGCTGAATGGGGGTGAGGATGATAAATAGCATAAAATTACTACTGTACTCAGAGTAAAACAAGGCTGAATGCTCCATATCTGGCACGTAGCAAGAGGTTTTTTTTTAAATACTATGCAGCATTTATTTTGCTTGGCTGGGGCAGTCCTACATTATAAATTCCCTTTATGTACTAACCACTGCCCTCCTGGCAGGGACTTGAGCCAGCGGTTAATGGTTTTGTTGCTGGGGAAAAAAAATAAATTCAAAAAATGGTGTGTCCTTGACATGTCGCTGGTATAAATAAATATTTTCAGAGAAGGATGGGAGCCTGGATGCTATAATTTTTACTTGACAGATTAGGACAAGCGGGTTGAGAGTATCTGACAGCTAGATACAGTCTGATTTATAAGACTGAGTAGGGAAGCATGACAGACATATGTATTTATTAAAGATACACTTACAAAATGTCCCAGTTTAATTTGACAACTCTGGCAGCTAAGGCCTCAGGAAGTGCAAGTATATTACTCTCTTCATACCATCATTACACTGTGGTTTCAGCAGAAGTTAAAAATCAGAAATAAATAGTTTTAGTGTTTTAAATTTATAAATTGTATGTACATCCATTAATAGATATAAAATGAGTGTATCTTTTAGCAAAATAAATTACAAAAGCTGAATTATCCCACATACTCAATGTAGAAAAAATGAATATGTATAATACATAAATATACAACACTGCACAGTATTATGACTATAATATTCAGGTATATATCAGGAGCAATACTGTCATGGCAACATCCTAGCATAGAAACATTCTTTTAAAATTTATTTAATTTTACGAATTTAATTGTATAAATTCAAACTGAGGACAGCACGCACAAGATGCTTTTTTCCCCCTTCGAAATTGATGAGAAAAATGTAGACATTCCTCTACTATTGAAACAATAGTCTAATGTGTTTTACTTCTGAAACTCATTCTCACCACTGTCACTGCAGCTCACCTCATATTTATCTACCAGTCAAGACTTCAGAGAACCAGACAATCTGTACTTTGTCTGGCTCCATAACAATTGTTTCTTTTAAAGACACGTTTTCAGCATTTCTTCTTGATATAACCAATCTTCTAGGAGAGAAAATAAACATAATTAATCAGCCTATCTATTTGGCATTGACTTCTTCTTCCAGCATTTTTAGTAACTTCAAATAAGTGAAACCATACCCCTAATATTCCTACCTGCAGTGCTGAAGCTACAAGGAATCCACATGCCTTCCCTTCAGGACAGGAATATAACCACACAGGCATCAAGGAACCAACTGACAGGCGTAGCATTGTCGTTTAGACGAATGTAAAATCAATGCACATGTAAATCACAGACCTAGAGAGAGAAACTTCCTCCACATTTTAAAGAGCAAGGCAGAACTTTATGAGATAAACCTTCTTCAAGAAAGGTGGTGACCTTCCTGCGTTCTTACTAAACTCCTACTAAGACTTCAGGTCCTTTTTGAAGTTTAAAATTTTCTTGGGGGAGTGGAAAGAGGCATCAAGATTCAAGTTTAAAATTTTTAAGTAATAAATAACTGAAGAAGAAAAGTTATTCCACAAAGTTTTAATGTTATCCCTCCCTTGTCTTTCCTGTTGAAATTCAAATTATCAACCAACTCTTTTTAGAACCTGAGCATGCTGGTACCTACAGGCAACATACTTCTAGTGCAAATCAGTACTGTAGCAAGGCCAGTTTAATCTCCATGCAGATAAGCAGGATACATACACACAAACAATATTAGATGGGTCCAGAAATCTTGGTAAACTTAAGTCAGACCGGACATTAGCACTGTTGAACAAATTTTATGCTCTTGTTTCGGAAAAAAAAAAAGTGATTCAACCCTTACTGAACAAGTAACTCAAGGTTAAAAGCCAAAGAACTAGTATTTTGAGAAAACTCTTCCAATCAGGATAAGTGGAAAACTTTCACTCCCATATCTAGCATGAGACTGCAAAAGAGAGAAGGGGAGAAAGAGGGAAGGAAGGAGGCAGGCCAGTTGGCAAGACAAAACCCAAATCGTAAAGCCTAACAATTTTATGTAGCGAAACTGTTGGACAAATCAAATTAGTTGAATATAAACCAATCTTAATAACTATTTTAGACACATAAATCTAATTATATTGTCTCCCGAGAAAAAGTGATAGCCTTGTCCTACTTTTCTGAAATCCAACTTTTTACACCTGCCTAAGTTTAGAGATGTGGCTGTAAGTCTTGATCTACCCTGGGAAAATCCTTCACACTTGTGCTTCTCATCTTTCTTACTGACAGCTAAGTACTAACTCTAATCTTCAAGAACTGCTCTGCATCAATAGACCATAAATTAGTAACTTTGATAAACAAGGGGAGAAAGCATTGTGCAAGAAACTGATACATCAAACAAAGGAAAAATGACAAGAAGTAAAGGAATGCAAAGACAAGATTTTTTCCTAAAACCAATATGTTTTCCCCAAAGGACAGCAGAAATTTTTTGACTAAAGTTGTTAAAATTGATCCCTAATAAGTGGGAACACTCACCTACAGCAAGCTTTTGCTGAATTTTAAGTCCTTTAAATAAAATAATAAATCTTTATATGCTGTTATATACCTCAGGTCCAGTGTGTTTACAATGTATCAGGATAACTCAGATGCATGCTAATATGTTAATAAAGATGTAAATGTAGCTAAAGGCATATATATGCCATGGGTAAAATTTGCCACTCCATTTGCGTAGTGTGAGAGAAAAGAACAAAAAAACCTCTGTCGAGTTTGCAGCCATATGCAACAAAAAAAAGTGCACATTTTCAGGGAAGTGATTACCACTCAAAAGTATTTCAGAAACAGAAAGGAAAAAGTTTAATCCACTGAAAAGACTTCCTAGTCCATGGTTCATTATTTCTTCATTGTAAGTGTCAATGATAATTTTACATGCATTAAGAACTTTTATCTCAGCTGATGACAGTAAAGCTCATAGTTACAAATTTAAAAGGAAGAAAAAAAATTACAAACCTTAAAAAGAAAATTAAATTAATCTTCAGTCTGGAGTGATAATCCAGGCCCAGACAGTATTTCAATAGATTTCCTCAGCTTCAAATCCCCAAAATATTTAATAGGAACTTTTGGGATTTGTTAAAAAGATACAGGCTACAACATGTGTTTAAGTCCTCTGTTGAGCAACCATCTTCATAACTGAGTTCTCCTACTTTTCCTTTTATTTCTTTTTGTGGGTTTGAACCTCAATAAAAAATTGCTTTGTTTTTAGATGGAGGGAGAAAAGTCTCCATGTCTATCACAGGTAAAAACTGACGGAAGGATCTGACCCCAGACCCAACCCATATATAGTGTTCTTAGACCTCACATCATCATCTTCTCTCTATATTTGGATGGAAAACAAACAAATTAAGCTTTCAATGGAAATACGTTTGCAAACTCAAGTAGAAAGCAGCTTGTGCCATTCTTTAATCGCTCCACAGTCTGTATGTTATTACTGCTATTGAAATTGATGGCAAGAATACAACACCAAGGCTCTGCACATGATTAACTTTTTATTCTTCCTGTAACTTGCTATAAACCTCAAATGAACTCACAGGCTGGCAAGAGCATGTTAACAACTAGATGTCAAACTGTAAGAGACATTTTTTCCAAACAGCATCACCTTCCCTGGAAGTGTTTCCCTTTCCCTCTCCTCTCCTTTTTCCCCCTCCATCTCCTGATAACTATTATAGCTGGTTGGATATTGCATTTGTATTTGAGACTTAAATCCTTAAAAAAGTCTTGATCCTAGACATAAAACACTCCATGAAGAGATTTTTCCTCTCAGCTCCAGCCTTGGGTTTTTTTGCTGAGAAATGCTGCAAAAAAGAAATACCAATTATTCCAATTGGCCTGTCAGCAAGGAGCCAGACTGGGCTCACTCACCCATTTTCCATAGATCCCAGAAGAAGAATTGATGTTGCAGAGTAACTACACAGCTTCAGCCATTGCTTTCTGTAGCATATTTAGCAAGTGATGCCAGATATTCAGTGCCCAAGGAATCAGATTGGTTGGCTGCATGGTCCTGTAGAAACCACTTCAGCTCTCAGGCTCGTAAGTCACATGAGTCAGCCAGAACAGGATCCCTCTTCAGATTTTGTGAACATACTCAATGGAAGGTCCAAAGGTCATTGCTAAAGACCATATTTTGCAGAAACACCAAAAGACTTAAAATACCTGCAAAGGGTTGGCTTAGTACAGGACTGAGAGATGAAAGCCTGAGAAGATTTTCCACAAAATTTCTTTGGAAAAAGGAAAAAGTTTTGGCAAATCATCTCCTTTTTAACATGCCTTCACTTGTTGAAAATCATAGAATCACAGAATGATTTGAGTTTGAAGGGACTCAAAGATCATTTTGTTCCAAACCTCCAGCTAGGGACAGGGCCACCTTCCACCAGACCAGACTCTCAAAGCCCCATCCAGCCTTCCAGGGATGGGGCATCCACAGCTTCACTGGACAACCTGTGCCAGGGCCTCATCACCCCTCCTAATCTATACCTACCCTAATCTAAACCTAATCTAAACCTACCTTCTGTCAGTTTGAAGCCATTCCCCCTTGTCCCGTCACTCCAGGCCCTTGGAAATAGTCTCTTTCTGTCTTTCTTGTGGGCCCTTTCAGGTACCAGAAGGGTGCAATTAAGTCACCCTGAAGACTTCTCTTTTCCAAGCTGAAGAATCTGAACTCTCTCAGTCGTTCCGCATAGGAGAGCTGCTTCCATCCCTCTAATCATCTTAGTGGCCTCGGTCCAACACGTCCATGTCCTTCCTGTGCTGGGGGCTCCAGGGCTGGATGCAGCAATCCAGGTGGCAGTCTCATTCCCATTACATCCCATAGGTGAAAAATGACTGCCCTTGCATGTCAGTGATGTGGAATCTCAATAGCATACTGAAGCAGCTAGACATTTCAATTCTATGCTGATAAATTTGTTCCTTTGAAAATGTGGAACATACTTAAAAAATAACAATGTGATGCCTCAGTGAACATCCCTTTATTGAAAACCACAGTAACGACACAACTCTGGTCACAAACAAATGGCCTGACAAAGTCCAGATACAGACAGTCAAGGTCCTCTTCTGCCCTCACAATCACAAGACTGATTATAGTGGAAGTGGCCTCCCCATGCACCTCAAGGAATAATTTGCCTTTATTTTACGACACCTTTAGGTCCACATTGTTCTGATGGTGAAAGCTTTCCTCTTTTCCTGCTACCATCACTGTTTTCTATCTATATAGCTCTTGTGAACATCATGGCGTTTTGCTTCGAAGAGGCAAATCTCTATCGGCATTACTAGAAATGAGGAGAGAAAAAAGAAAAATACTGAATGATGAACTGACATGCTCAAAGCTATTGGCAGCTACAAATAATATTAAGTCTCAGACATCCAGTCCACCACGCTCTATCTATTCAATCTATCCCAAGAGCTGCTAGATACATTGGAGATTGTACACTAATAAGACAGAAGGCAGGAAAAGAAAGCACTGTGAAAGAAATAATAAATTATACAGTGTTAAAACAAGGATTGAAACAATTGGTGAAATGGAAAAAGAGGAGTCTGGGCAGCAACACAAAAACAAACAGGTACCAGAAGGTAAGAGAAGAAACACCAACAGATAGTACCATTAAGCAGCAATCAGGAATTAAATTTGTTTTGCACAACCAATCTCATGTAAATCAAGAGGAGATGTATCAGAATTCCGGTGAGGTGTGAGTGTCAGCTTGAATTTACAGGAACTAAAGACAGAAAAGTTATTCAAGTTGTGTAATTGTTATGTTGTTATACCTTTGCTTGGCATTCTGGAGGAAAAATTTGAATGGAAAGGTCTTGCCTTTACAGCTCTGTTTTCATTTTGTTCATGGTTTTTTCTCTAGAGTTTTGCATGTGCAAATAGCATAACCAACTACTAAATCTGAGCCACAACTTCATTTTCTACTTTCCCTGGAGTCCAAAAACCAGGAGCAGAATATTTTCCTCTGAGATGCTGTTCCACCACCCTAGGCCAGAAGGCTGGCCAATACTTTTAACACCTCCTAAAGCTCCCTGTTGTTTGACCAAAGGGCTTGGAAGGCATTTCTGACAGCTGGGGTTGAGCTTAGCACCCTGCAGACACGTCTACTGGCATCCCACTCGCGCCATCCCAGCAGTGCCGGAGGTCTGTGGCAAACCCTTCAGGGGTTTGGTGGTGGCAGTGCCCTCTCTCTGCTGATCTTCGGGGCAGCTGCAGGGAACAACTGCCTTGGACTGAAGTCCTATTGCTGTGACCACGGCCAGAGTGGGATGATTTTTCTTCCAAGTTTTTCATCTCCTGTTCTATTCAGTGGGTTGTGAGCAAGTTGGGCTCTTTCGCCTGTGCCAAAGAGCTCTGAGAAACAGAAAACAGATGACTGGGTAAAACATTGTATGGGATATTAATAATGTCACATCCAGGCTTCTAAGGTTACAAAGACTTCAGCCCTACAGAGTGTTTATTATATAACTGCTCCCCATTAGTTTACATATATACAAACTGGTAGAGAAAAAAACATTTACATAGGGATGAATAATTATGGCTACATGCAACATGTTGGATCTCAAGGAAAATATTTTTGGCATTCCTATTTGAAAGATCACTTCTAAGTTTCAGAATATAAAATAATTACCAATTTCATATATGTATATATGTGATGTATAAAACAACATTTGTTCGATAAAAGACAGAAATTCTACAGCTACAGTTTAATTCAGTTTTATGCTATAAGGAAAGGGTCTGCACAGGACACTGTGGAAAGCGTAACTCTAAATGGCAGTAAATTGGGCACAAAATTATAAACTTTATCCATGATATTTATGAAAATATCACTGTTCATAGAATAAGAGGAGAACAGGCTCTGAAATGTGTAAGAAGTAAGTAGTGATTTAAAAAGTGTGATGAAAACATCTGTATATATTCCACATTTCTTCCTAATTTTCAGTATCATTCCACATCACAAAGATCTTTTAAGCTGTTTTGAATACCATCTATGTAAAATTTTATCTTCAAATGATGTCTGAATTTTAGACATGTATTATGAGAGGAAAAGATTAGGACACAGATATATTCATCAATATCCTAATTTATTTTGAACTATTTCTGACACCTGCAATGATGAAAGCAAGCTTATTGCACATTTGCAAACTTGAAACAAATTGTTTGACTTGAGGAGTTAGATTACAGTTGCCATTGATTTATAATTCTGAAAAAAACCCCATGACAACAGGTTCTCACAAAAGGTATAGATTTTGATTTTGAGGACCTCAGAAAAAAAAAAAAACTGCAACCAAAACCACAGTTGTACTTGTGTTTCCAGGTGTCAGTGGTAGCCATATTCTTTCTGTAAAGATTCTGTTCTTTTGCTGCTACGTGTTAAGAAGTACCACAAGTTTGTCTCTTAGCATGAAAACATTCCAGATGTATCTTTAATGAAGTTAGATGTTAATGAATAAATAAATTTTAAAAAAGATAAATTGAAAAAAAATGAATACCTGCTAAGGCTGGGCTGCTTGAGACTTTCACGGCAGAGTTCTCTAACAGCTATTAGCTGTTGTATCACAAAATATGATCCTGCTGCAAACACAAAATTTAACACATTAATAAAACCAACTGATCAATACAGCAGTACCAGCAGTTGGCCATCTGTAAAGCTCAACACTTAATCATAATTAAGTCAGGAAAAGTGGACAAATGCAAGTGTAAGAAATCACAAAAAACCAATGCAATAGAAGTAACCAAGCACCCTAAAATCCTCAATTTGGTCAATTCTGACACTGCTTTCAGTTACTTCTAAATTAATCTGGAATAAAAGTTAATCCCTAATGCATATCTTTTCCAATTATCAAATTAAGATTTGAGTTAAACCAATAAATGCAGCAGTGTTTTAATTATATTAAACCACATGAAACACCCAGTGAGGAAGACTGTGCACACAGATAACTCCTTGCACGCCGCACGTTAAATAAATTAATGTAATAAAAATAGTGACGTGTTTTCTATCCCATGCAATATTGTGCTGCTATCACAGCAACCCCTGTTGGTTGGTAGATGGGTGTAAGGAAAACAGAGAATTTACAGCTTTGGATATGATTTCTTTTCCTAGGGCACCAGGTGCTTTAAATGCCACCAGAAGGATGCTCTAGGCAGTGCCATACTGTCCAACATGGCTTGGCATAGATTAGCTCAAAGCTTTTGTCTTTGCAGACTTTGATTAAGGGCCAGTGATAGAACTCCTATGGGCTTTTACTCGATCCAGTGTAGCATAGGGATTTTTTCTTTTCTTTTTTTTTGTCCTCATTACAGCTGCCAAAAATATGCCAGTTAAGATAATTACATTTCAATTTAAATTGGTAATTTAATGGAAAATTTAAAATCAGGATGTAGGGCAGGATTTTACTTCCAACCCTATCCCACAACACCTTTTGTCTGTTGCAGATGATTTAGGAGTCCAGTTTCCTATTTTTGGCTCTCAGAGAGACCAGAGAGTTTACAAGTCTCCACAGTTTTGCAGGATTGTCTCTTCAATCTCTTTTAAGTCTGCAAACCTCACCTTAATTTAGTTTCATCTGTCTACTGTTCGCTGCTTCATTGACTACCTGTCTTCATGAGTCACAATACATGCAAAAACCAAATTATTCATCAAGATATTTGCTCCCTATCGAGAGGAGAAGTAGAAGAACCTAAGATATTCTGCCTGCCATGGCTCTGCTGCTTTCATTATTTGTTTCGGGGCTGACACAGAAGCCTGGCAGTCGCAACATACTGTAAGGGGAATCATCTTCCTTTGTTTAGAGCGCAGTGTGTACCGTCATTTACATAATAAAATCCTCACACAAATAACAGATGGTGAAGAGGCACTCATGTTGCCACATGTTGGAAGCATGATATAGTTCCTTGATGAACTCGTTTCTTTTAATTTTTTCTACAGACGCCTACCAGCTATTAAACCTTGGGGCTTAGTCAGCTGGTCAGGGGTTTAAAGACAGGCAAAAATCTCTCCGCAGAATTTTCCTGCTTCTAGGAGGAGCAAATGTTATGTTCCTGTTAGAAATATGCAATCCATTGAAAATGGTTTCCACTACCATGAAAAGTAAATAATAGTCTCTATTTTCAACACTCATTGGGCTGAAATGCTTCACTATAGAAGATAGAAAATGTCATTATTCCACTGGGTCTGAGCTCTTTTTCTCTGTTTTTGGAATCCTTTTCTCTCAGCAGAAGCTTGGGATAGAGAGAGCTGTGCTAATGCTGCATATTAGCAATATTGGTTCTTGGATGCATTACCATTAATTCTACGTGCAAATTAAGTGCTGGAAAACAAACGTCTGTCACTTGAAATAACAGCCACAGAGGCTGTATACAGTGCAGTGAAATAAGATCACACCACATTCCCTAATTAGAGCTAATGGATCTGTTTCTGATCCCTTTTATACCAATTTTACAACCATGTAATCCATGCTATTGTCTTGAGTGGAGCTGGTCTGTAAAACGAATCAGTCCCTAGGATGACAGAGGATATGTAAATGAGTGGTCATTTCACTGTCTAAATGCTGCTGTTTAGATGCAGTTTTCTACGTTGCTTTCAGAGCTGGACTGCTGCAGTTTCACTGCAGGGGTTGGGATGGTGGGGCAGGCTGTGGGAATCCTGAAGACACCTTGTGAAGGCCAGATCTGTGCAGGAAAAGTGGCCCAGGACATGGGATTAGCCATGGGTAGCGAGTATAGTGGGATTCACTGAGCACCTCAACACACCAGGTTGACCCCTTCACCCCGTCCCAATTTGGAAAATCACATGCCCTGTAGCCTTAAATCAGCAACTCTGAAGCTGCTGTGCAAAGCAGAGATGACACATACAAAACCTTTACAGGCAAGAAACTCTGCTGTGGCAACCACCTGCTTCCATCCCACCCTCTGTTTTTGTTACTGCTGCTCACAAATGGCCAGACTGTGCATTTCTGTCTGTCTCATGTCTGCTGCATTAAAACCTACAGACACAGAAATTTTGTATAATAGAGCTGTTGATCAGGTGCTACTTCTTTCAGGGAGATACACAAGATCTCCACTCTCTAAAAAAACCTAAAAAATCCCAGACCAAAGCAAGCCCAAAAATTTAAGCTTTGCAGGAAAGACTACCCTATTATGGCTTTGAGCTCTTATTCAGAACTGATGTGAATATTTTTTTAATGTTTGGTTAGCTCTGATGATCTTGTTTGGGTTTTGTGGGGTTTTTGGCTGTTGGGGTTTGGGGGTTTTGTTTTGCTTTTTCCACAGGAGCCTGTCCCTAAGGCAAGAATATTTTGAATTGGCAGGTTTTTAGCTAGTGCAGCTTAAAGAAGAGTTCCAGGTCTGATTATCCCATAGCATGGAGGCTTGACCTGCAGTCATTAGAATCCAGGAAGTACGTGGTTATTTTCCATGCATTAATGCACCAGTATTGACCAGTTAATTTAAAGTCACCTGCATCTCATGTCATGACAAAAAAGCAAATGCAGCACATCTGGAGCCACAGATTTACAAGGTTACATAAAGATATAAGCAACAAAAGGCAGATAAAATTCTGTCATATATTTTTGCATTAAGGTCGAATACCAAGGGTGCCTCTCTATAGAAATGCTTTACCTGACACTGATGATGTCACCAGGAACTTACTGCTCCTTAAGCAGTTTTCACCTCGGCAGGTTATATTCACAGAATATTACATTCTACTCAGGTAATCCCACTGAGCTGTCTTCAGTTAAGCAGACAGTGTCTCTTCTTATCTTTCTCTGACTTCTCTCCTTCACCACTCCCCAGAACAAACAAAGACAGAAACCTGAGGATTGAGAAGGACTGAAAAATGTCTTGTGGGTGATTAGGGAAATGGAAACAGGATTTTGATTAATTTCCTCAGGAGAATCTACATCTGACTGATAATAAAAGTAGATTATTTTCATTTCTGCTTGTTCTGTAATTAGAGCTCCATAGATATAGCTATACATCATATATTTCAATTATTACAAATACAGCTCTTAAGCATAATATGCTTGCAATATTACTAATGTTGGTCAAACAAACAATACGGGGACTAGAGTGTAGATGAAAGACTCTGTCATATGGACATGCTTCTCAATCTGTAGCTAACATGCATGCTAGACTTAAACCTCTACCAAATAAAAATAATATGATTAGATAATTGAAACCAAGACTTACCAATGTTCCTGATTGACTAATTTGCATTTCTCCAGTTACAGATTATATAAATATCAAAAATTTGTTCATAAGTAAATGTCAAGAAAATTACTTTAATGATGTACATAGAACTTAAAACTAGGGCATTAGAATTACAATCTGAATAGCTGAGAACTGAATTTAAGTGTCTTAATATTGACATACAACTTTGACTGTGAAATAGAATGTCTATGTACTTTCTGTAAATAAGATCCCCCTCTCATGCACTGGAGCTAAGATACGCAAAAGAATGATGAGTACAAGCAGAGAACAAGCATATCATGTTATCTTGATGTTCACTCAGGATTGAAACAGAACTCAGGATTTAAAGAAAATCATTGCAGAAAGAAAGGTATTTAAAGCAATGGTAATGAATCTATTCTAGACAAAAAGGGTCAGTTGTTTTGATAAACGTTTTTACTTGAAAAGGAACTGGTTTGAGCAGTTAAAAAAATTTACCACACTCTCATTTTATTATCCAGAAGTATGGTTAATTACACCTTTTTAATGACATTTTGTATTTCCAGTCCTAGACCCAACAAAGGAATAAAAATGAAAACAACAACAACAAAAATCCAAAACAAACAAATGAACAAAAAAACCCAAAACCCCCAACTTTCTCTTAAAAGAGTATTTGTTTTTATAAAATTTTCCATGCTTGCCAGGCCAGTGTACAGCTGGCATTAACGCCTTTCTCCTCTTGAAGAAGGCACTGTCCTGCATGGCATGACCATGGCTGTATCTGTCATGGTAACTCTGCTGCTGACAAACCCGTAACGCACTACACTGTGCTTGTATTGACCCTTTATTTTCATTTTTATTCTCCTTTTGAGATGTTTCTCTTACCGTTTTTCCCTGTTTTTGTTTTTTTGGTTTTTTTTTTTCAGGTCCACGAGCTTGTTTTTCTACTAAAAGATTGATTTGTTTTATACTTTAAAACGATGTCTTAAATTATTATTACCTCCTTTTGAAATTCCTAACTGATGCTGTCTCAGACAAATAAAAGCTTCTCATTTGTCTCAATTTTACTGGTTTTCCTAATGTCTTGAATTCAAATCCAGATTTGTTTTTCCTGAAGGGGTAGATATTCACTGTTAAGGACCTCTCAACTTCAGCAGGTCTATGACGTCACAGACTGACCAAACTCCAATATTTTCTTATAATTTATTTCTGCTTTTTCTTAGATATTTATTGCAAATCCCAACCTCATGGATCTCTCCTCACACACGATTATTTCTCCAAAACCTGTTTCTTAATAGCTCTAGTTCTAGGTATTTCCCTTGTCTGAAAGCCTATTTCCTATGCAATGCAACACAGAGTAAAACAATTTTAACTGGTACTTTATTGAAAACACAGCTGCACTGATGTGTCTATTGGAATTTCCTTCCTTTTGACACTGACACATCTTTTGTACTTGTACATAGAGTGAAAAGTCTAAACTGCCAGTAAAGCATAAATCCAAGAATTCCGTCCTGGTTGCTTTTTTAGTTTCCTTTTTATTCTCCCACTTTTGTTATCCAGAGAGATCAGAAATAGCTGGTAACAGTTCTTTTTCACCCTTCCCAAAACTCTTATTCTGGAATAGCTGCAGCAACTCTGTCATAGCAGGGAGTAGTGTCAGTTCATAATAAATCATGGCAATTTCCATGTTTATATATAAAACTTCTTGTAAGTCAATTACAGAACACATGAATGCAAATGATGTCATAGTACAATAACCTAATGATGGTTTTTTGGGCTTTTTTTTGGAAGGGGCAGGGTGTCTGACAGTATTCAGAAATATCAAAGGAAAAAAAATCTCGTTATTATTTAACCTCTAAAAAGTTCATTTATCTGGTGGAAGTTTCAGCTTGTTGATTTCCACTGCTGCTCTTTTGGGAGTAGCTCATGAGCAGCTCTTCAGCTTTCCCTTCAGTTATTGAAGGCTCCAGAGAGACACAGGACAATGGAGGGGGGGAAGTGCAAGAGCTCTAGAAACCATGAAAAGATGTTCCAAATATACTTCCTTTTTCTTTGCTATTATCCATCAGCACTTATGTCTCAGTAACAGCAATAGCCTAACAAAATTAAGTGGTCTTCATGCTAACAAAACAGAGAGCCTATCATGGTACCTAAAGACCACAATAAAATTGAAGACACGCCAACTTTCCTCTTTTTCAGGTTTAAATGTATTTGATAGATCACCCATTCAACTCAGGCCTTCAGAAATCAGAGTCATAACCTCAAGACCATCACATCCACTTTATTGCCTGCTCTTTCTGCCAGATACTTTTTATATTTTCCTTTTTTTGTCTCCAATTGCAAAGCAATTATTTGAATACCATCATCTCCTCTATCGAATAATTTACAAATCTCTTTTTATACCACAAGTTTACTATCACTGAGTGAAACTGTAAGTCTACACATCCAGTTTTCTGGGTCATAGCCTTGACTGTACACGAGATGACAGGGTCCTTGTCCTTTCCCCCATCCCTTGAAGAAGGGCTTGGTCTTCTTTCATAAAACAAAAAGCCCAGCTGAATAACAGGAAAAAAGGTATTCACAGACATCTTAAAAATAACAAAAAAATTCATTCCAAGATATGTATCTGCAATTTAACATTAGATTTCCTCTTAACTAATTCTCATTCACTTGTTTTATTGATCTCAAGTCTCTAATGAAGCAGCAGAATTTGACTATGACCATTTTCCTTGCTATCTCAACTTACTCCAGCATAATCCCCTGAGTGAGTAACTTTACTGAATATGGAGGTATTATTCATCTCATTTTGAATACAGAGAAATACTAAAAGCCACTAATTCCTACCAACATGCTAAAAACGACCAGGTTGACAGTGAATGAGGTCACACAGCTTTCATTACTCACAGCAATGCAACCTGATCATTGCCTGCTTCCAATCCTAACAGGCAGTTTCCTTTTTTTTTCCTGTAGCACGTGTTTTGCAGCATTGAATCAGTTAATATGTGAGGATACATTACCAATGAATATTAGCACATCATTACTGGCAGAAGGTAAGTACTTTCCAAGGAATTTTGGAAGCATAGGTCTCTGCAGTCACAAGCTGCATAAATTCCCAAGCGCATAACCTCCCTCCTTTGGATCAGAAAGATGTACTACCCAGTGTGCAAAACATTAAAAGTAGTACTAAAAGAACAGACAAGTAGGATCAGAGGCAGAAGATCGTTACAATATATCTGTGACTTGTCAAAGTAAAATAATCCAACTTTTTGAGATATATTTATCCAACAATTTCACCTGTGGAGGGGAAGAAACCAAAAACAAAAGAGTCTCAATTTGAGGTCTGCATATTTATGTACACAAACCTCTGCATTCTGATTCAGTCATTTCCTTATCCATAGGCACATAAAGTCCCTGCAGAGTTAAGCCTCCGTCAACACGGCTAATGTGTTCAAATTTCCTTTGTAATGTGCACACAGAGATACCTTGCTCCTGATGCTCAGTGCACATACCTGAACAAGTTTCACACTTGTTCCTAATCTTTCCTGTTCAGCTCTGTCTAAAGCACAGAAATATCAAGAAAGAAGCAAAAGTAAAAAGGAGTCTCTGCCTGACCACTGCTGATGGCATTCTCCCAGGAGAACAGCATCTAGTCCTGTTTTAGTGAGTGCATGCAAAGGAACAGCTTCAAAGTGGGAGATCAAATAGTTGCTGCTGGCAGACACCATTACCCTCTCACAGGGGATAAAAACGGATCCAGGGAATACAGAGCTTAAATCTGGATCCTTCCTTCTCTACGTGTTGGGTAGTCTATAATCCGAATCCAAATTATGAGTCAGGAATAGATTACTTGTATCTTCTTTCCACACACAGTTACAAAAGCCTGGCTGAAGTAGGGAACTGAAGACAATGGTTGCTGAATCCATGCATCTCACCGGAAACCTTAACACTTAGCAGACTCCTGGCATTGTCACTCCAAATCCAAACTGTTGACTGGAGGAGCTTTATGGCTCTGTTCCTCTGTGAATTTTGGCAAGCTGTCTAGAAATTTTATTGTACAGCAGAGAATTAAACCTTGACATGCAGCATTCTGGCCTTGCCAGTTAACTATGCTTGCCTGAATATTAAACAGTTACATGCTACTGAAGTGCAACTCACTCCTACCCTCTGTTTGAAGGCAAACACCAATTTAGTATGGTGAAAATAAGGGTGATGCTTAAGATTGGCTTATAGCTCACATGCAAGTCTAAGACAGTACTAAATCAGAGTAAACCTGTTTAAAATGAGTTTACTTCAGTGGTAGTAACTGCAGCATATCCTGATCATAAACATATTTCGGCTACTTGAGGTACTGGAATGCTCACAGTGCAGGTTCCCTGGAACTGCAGGTTGTTCTGCAGCAACTTATCTGCATGGAGAGCCCATATTTCCAGCTAAAATATGTCTCACCCTTATCCTTTGAAAGAAATAAAATATATAAGCATTGCTAAAAGCCGTGAAAGTTTTAATTAGTTATTTATACACTCTTTATTCGAGTGCCTGCTTTTCAGATATTTACACTAACACCTCACCTGACCTATATAAATAACCATAAATATGAAGAGGGTGATTGATCCTTCATCCATGTCCCACATCCCTAGTCCTTACTGAGGAGTCAGAAGACTCAAAGGTTTGCATGAGTGGTTTAAAAAGGATAGTCTGCAGGTGTACAAGAGCTGATGTGAGCTTATTTTATCTGAGCCTCTGTAGGGGTTTGGCCACTTGGGCAGATTGGAATCACCCTGAGGGATGCAGCATATTCCGCTGCCATTAACACCACCTCCATGTGTCCATCCACCTCGCCACCATCCTCTGAGCTGACAGGCTGGGACAGGGACCCACACTAATTAGCCATTCTAGCTCTTTGCGTCCCATGATCCCCTTCCTCCAGCTGAATTCCCAGGTTTAAACAACCTACACACACACTGGGCTAATCTTGCTGCCACTATGCAAAAATAACTGAAACAGGTGTTGGGCTCTTTGTAAACACGTAGAAAATACTAAACAGATAATACTGGCTGAGTACAACCAGAACCCTTGCACATGATGGCAGAAAAACACTTCTGCATTCTTCTCTCCAGGAGCTCTCTAATCTTCAAGAAAAGGGAGATGAGCAAATGCACTTACAGAAAAATTGGCAGAGCTTTGCCCCACTATGCTGTGGAGAGATATGACCTATTAAATGAGGCACCAGTCGGGGCATAGGGGACCCTGGTTCAATTTCCAGCTGTGTCAGGGCTCTAACACACAATCTTAAGTAAATTGTGTCTGTGCGTTGGTTTTCTCCACTTTGAAAGGGATTTTGTTTTTTCTTGGTTTTATCTTGTAAAGCACTAAGTTCTACAGACATGAGAGGAAGGTATTACTACGTTTCACAACTTTATCTTGATTATCTACAAATGTATCCTTCCATGCCAGTGGCACTGCTCTTTGGTTGTTTATCACGTACTTTTCCATCATCCAACAACAGATGTACTTTCTGGATAGTCTTCAAGATGGTTTTACAGAGCACGTGAGATTATTTTGTTTTAATTTTATTTCTTTTGTTGCTTACTTTCTTTAAACATTTTAACTTTAGGGATTTGGCTAGGCTACGACTATTAAAAAATTATACAGCAACATGTAGTTTCTGTTTTTCATTTAAGCTAACTTTTGCAAAAATAAATCTCAAAGGATTGAATATACCTTCTCCACTTTTCTGATTCTCTCCCCATGAATGCTGCTTTCTGCCTGGGCAACATCTCTTCCCTTTGTAGAATGATTATTAAAGCCAAATGTTGCTTGAAATATGGAATATATTTGCCTTGCTCCTAGAATTGAGAACACAGTGATTTCCTTACTTTCCTGTTTGTCCAAATTCTGTCATCAGATTTACATAAACAGGTCAGGTAGTCTTTCTTGAGACCAAGGAGATGACAGGAAGAAAGCAGACCTGAATGAAGTTGCAGGAAATAGGACCTTTTGAAAAAAACCCAGTGAATTTCTCTAGACTCCATTCCAGAGAGGCTCAAACTGCTAAAATAAACTTCATCTATCAAAAGCATGGTTAGTCCAGGTCACAACCTTGTTTTCATTACAACCCTCTGTCCTTTACTGTTGTTAAAGCCACAGCATTTCAAAAATTATGTATTTTTACATCTTAAATTTGATCTAGAATTTAGAAGGCTCTGGAAGGGTTGAAGCCAATCACAACTTGCAAAGGCAAAAAACTCTGATCAACTGTAGCAAAAAGAAACAAAAGGATTGCAAAATTGATTTAAAATAGTGCCATAAACCTTCAAAACTATGCTGGAGTTGCAACTATGCAGCTCTCATTTCATTTTATAGAGGTTGTATATTTGTGTTGCATAAATTGCTCTGAAGAACCTCAGTCTGCATGCCTAATGCCAATATCATAACTTCAAATTTATTGCTCCATTTAACCTCACTCTGGCCAGTAACTGATTCCCAAATTCTACAAATCCAGAGCAGCTTCAAATACCAATTTTTACAAAGAAATGAAATCCTGTTTCAGAAACAATACCTTTCTTTTCCTTGAGTGTTAAGCATAGACCCAGAAAGAGGATAAAAATCTGATGTACTTGACATATTTGTTTTACAAGCAGTTTTTGTTCAGTTGAGAACACAGTAAGAGTCAGCTTGGGAATATTTAGGTAAGCCCAAGAAGCAACACTGGCAAGGCAAAAAAAAGAAGTCTAACCTGATCCTAGTCATTACAATTATTTCTGACCCACAGACTCAACCTAAAACAGCTCTGAGAAGCTCTAAAGATGCAATTATTTACAGTTCTCCCTTTATTAAACTGGCATTTTACTGAATGTGGATCCATTAAGAAACAAAATTACATCCCCAAATCCCCAAATTTTACATGTACACATGAAGGCCAATTACTTTGCTCTCTGAACCTCAGTTCTGGCAGTGAATTCACAATTATTTCAATTAAATTGTTTTTCGAGGGGTAAATTTCAGATAGTCTTTCATTTTCTGTGATTATTTTGCCTAAGGGTTTACATGGTCACAAAAACGTACTAAAATAAAAATAAGTCAAGCTTTCCAGGAGGGCCAAAGCAAGTTTTTTTCTCTCTGCAGTCTTAGCAACTGATGAAGAACTTACACAAGTGTTTCACAATCAGCCGGTGGTTTCTCCCAGCCCTGCACAACCAAGATTCCCATGAGACATCACTACGGGATCATCACTTTGCAGGACAGTCATAAACTACCCACAACTCCCCTTACAAATAGCAAGACACACCAGCTAACAAAAACCACCTAGTTAGATCTTGGCTGAACGCTGCTTATGGAGGTGAGGATAAAAATAGGTGGCACAACATGTTAAGAGACAATTCTGCACAAAGCCCCCAGTTCATACGGACAGGTTTGTCTTTTCGAAGGCTTGCATATGGCCACAGCCATTATTTATTAGTATGTATACCTAGTAAGTAATAAGTGGAAGCTTTATCAGTGACCAGAACACGATTTAACTCCTAGAATGATGGCAGTTTCTAAACATGTTGTTCGACAAAATGCAATGCATCTATGGAAGGTCTTTCACGAAATTAATTTCCAGGATTTGTGCTCTGGTATAAGCCCTACTTATTAATTTTGAAAAGGACATAACTAAGACAGACCTTACAAAAGCCACAAAATTAGTTAGCTGTTATGATTTAAGTACCTATTTCCTTAAATAATTGATAACTAGTACTACCAATTATGCAGGACAAAGGATTTTCACTGTAATTTCAAAGATACAAATAGATTTTACCAACATATTCCAGACTAAAATCCCCATAGAATTTAATAAGACAGAGTTCACATGCATGTTTATTTTCTGGTGGATTGAATTGATAACTAGCATGGACAAAGGGCTCTTTAAATCTTCACATAGAGTGCAAGCTTCCATAACTATGAAAGCAGAGAACATAGAGTCTCCACTTCCAGCATTCTGAGGGAGTTCATGGGATTCCACCACTGGGTCTAGCTGTCAGAAGCAAAGAGGAAACAGCAGCCTGTGAGAAGGCAGTGAAACAGTAAGAAAATGCTAGGGCTGGGTGAGTGAAGTTATGGAGGAGAACTGTACATTATGAGAATGATTTGTCATCTTGAAATAAAAATCTCTCGGAAAATACAGACTCCACATTAATTCCTTCCAATTAATTCTCACAGGCTCTGTGTCACCTCATTTTCTCTATGTAAGAATTTAGCATTCTGTAAATTTATAGTGAAAGTTATATTAACTGATATTTTAGGCATTCAGTGCATCATTTTCAGTTCTGTGTAGTATAAGCCTGTCTATGGGTATGTACAGAGTACTATCAGAAATAAGCATGGCACCAAACATTATTTCAAACATACATATAAAAACTCTCTTCTTTCTTCCCATTCATCTTCCTTTTCCTTGCCAGCCGTCTTGTTTTGCCTCCCTCCCCTTTTCACAAGTCTGTCCATTTCCCTAGCTTTTGTCAGCCTTTCCTCTTTGCTCCTTCCCTCACATCTTTTATTCACTCTTACTCTCCTGTTTGGTCTTTCAAATTTGCTTTTGGCTAAAGTGTTCTTAGCACTATTTGAGTAAATACAAGC
This sequence comes from Callaeas wilsoni, assembly GCA_013398955.1. NCBI lineage: Eukaryota > Metazoa > Chordata > Aves > Passeriformes > Callaeidae > Callaeas > Callaeas wilsoni. The sequence goes on along the minus strand of VWPU01004401.1, from coordinate 371,428 downwards.
TGAATGGATACCACAGGCACTAACCACTTCTGTTGCGCTGCAGTAAACAATACTTTGCTTTTTTGCTGCTGCTGCTGCTTAGAACAATGTATTGTGCTCAGATTATACTCACTTCATATATGTATTGTTTCAGTTAATAGAAAACAATTTCATATTGATTGCAGAAGCTTCAGAGGAATGTTTGAGCAGAGAAGATATAAACCCAATCTAACAGGGTGAACTTGAAGAGTCTATCCTTATAACAGTACACACAGCATGTATACATGAAGTAGAAGACTATAATTTTAAGAGCTCAGACATACAAAGAGTGGGGAAAGGGATTTTTATTCCACATATGGTAGAGGCTAAATGTCCTAATGAATTCAGCTCCCTCTTCATCAATTAAATTAAGGAACAGTCCTAGTATATCCTGATACAAGCCAAGTTTTCCTCAAAGCCTCTCTTCTCTTGGTCTTCCTCTTCCCCCTTGACTGGCCTCTAGATCCCAGAACAAGTAGAAAGAGGAGGAGAAAGCAAAGGAGAGGGACAAGCATGGAAGTGTGACTTGGTTTATCCAGAGGTTCACAGAAGTTGCTTTTTCTGGGCACAGATAAAGCTAGTATAATTGAGACCTTAAATTATGAAAGCAATATTTAAAATAATTTTAAAAAGTGTTCTGTTATGTGTGTGTTTGAGAGAACAGGGAAGAAAGCACTTTAGCTCCAATCAATCTGTTATCAGTTATGGGAATATTAAGCCTGTGAATGCTGAATCAAGCCAGGGGATAACTTCTCCAGTGAAATCAATCCTTACTGGGAAAAAATAAAAGATATACACATGCCTCCGCTAATACACACATGGAAGAAAGGCTGATGAATAAAAAGAGGTGAGAACAAAAGTGAAGAGATGCAAAGGAATTTAGTTTAAGTAATTGACTTGAAAACATAGGGTATGTTTATCATTCCTAACCTTCTTTGTACTATACAGAAACAGCAGGATGAATTCTTCTTGATGATGATGATAATGTCAGTTTGGTGTTAGCCCAGGTCCTGCATTATCAAAGCATTTTATCTGTACATTTTCTTTTTTCATTATTACAGGCCTTGCTGCAAAGAAGATTATTTTTATGTTAAAGTTCTTACCTATTCCCTCTCCATCAAAATTCCTTTTCTTTAAGCTACACTTAGGAGAATTTGGCAGATTTTCCTCTCCATATAGATAGGAAAAATGTCCCTTTCCCTCTTAAACTACACTTAGGTCGTGTTAGATACAGAGGAGGAAATTCAGAATGATGACAAAGGATAATAATTATGATGTTAGAGTCTTTGCTCACTTAAAGCTAATCCAAGAAGTGTAAACTATAAGCAGATTTGAACCTGCATTGAAAACAATTGTTACTTTGCCCATCTGTTTGTCTCTTCCAAACACATGCTTATTCAAGTCATGAATACTTCAGCAAAATAGCTTTATTTACTTCACTTCATCCAGTGTGGTCTTTCCCACACCCATGGGGTATTTCCTGATATAGATTCCTCTGGAGGAACATTTCATAAAAGCCAGCTTGACATGTTATCTCTTGGTGGTGATGCAAACCCAAATGCTGCTGCTCTTTAGAATGCATGCTTTAATATTAATCTTATTATCACCATCTATGATTTATTCTTGGCAGAACCAGAAGGCCTCTCTGCCCACTCCAGGGTAAACAGCCAAAATTTCTGTCTAATTTAATACTGAAATAAGGCTAGTTCCAGAGAAACTGATGATTCTTCTCTTACCATTTGAAAGAGAGCAGGAGCAGGGGGAAGAAAACACATGGTTTTCCTTCAATTTTCCCCTTTCAAGTTTACATCACCCTTGCACATTCAAAAGAGCAGAACAGCCAGTGACCCCCTTGTGAACTGACTCTGAAATTGTTTCACAAAGATGCCTGCAAGAGGTGCTCAAACACCAGCGGCTCATTTTCCCCTCATGGCTTGCATTTTGCTCGACTTCATCAGTGAGGGGTAAGACAATCAAGGCTGCCTGTGATGCAACATCTCCCACAACATAAAAAGTATCACTCAAGAAAGTACAAACTACAATGGGTTTAAGTGCATAATGTAACTTATGTTAACTTCATTTGAACTAGGAAAACACCTGTATTTATTTTCTCTATATGCACAACTTTTTTTTCTTAAAACACACTAGATGGCAGGGAGGTGTTTATGAGAGGTTTGTGGCTGCGGAGAGAAATATTTTTGTTCAAACCACAAGAAAGTTGTAAGACCCTAGTGATTGGCAGCCTAAAAATAAATGAATTTGTAGTGTTGAATCGGGCCTTAGTACAAAACTATCTCCTGGGTCACCTGTTTGTTTCTCCCAGTAGAAAATTGTACAAAAAGCAGCACTGATCACAATTCTTGCAGTAGAGATCAGAAGGAGAAGAATGGCCTAGAGAATTAAATTATTTCCACATTCCTACAGTCTGTGTAGTCACCAATATAAAGGCAGAAACAAAGAACACCTTTGTAGGAGCACCAAAATATAGGTCTGTATTTACTTGTTTTACATGGGAAAATAACATTATCACATCTCTGTAATTAAATCCTTTATTAAAAATAGTCTAGTTCTGCAGGTATGAGGTAACAGTTTAGAAAGAGGTTCATAAAGCCCCGTGGCAAGACCTGGGCTCAGCAGACCAAAGCAGAGCATTCCTGTTCTCTGAGAGCAGGAATGGTCGGGGCATGGTAACAGAGCACCACGGAGGTGAGTGAAGCCTCTGCGGTGAGCAGCGCCAAAGCAGGGTGTACCACTTCATGTCTGTCCTGACACACATCCCATGGAGACCTGCTCAGCTCATCTGGTGCCTTTCACAAGCATTACACAAAACTACCAGTTTTGCTTCTTGTAAACCACATTGGTTTTTTTCCCCCTCTCCCCCCACTGTTTTCTAAAAATAAACAAAATAAAAAGACTGCTGGTGCTTGTGCCTTCCCTGTCAATTACACAGCTAAAATTCTAACTATTTTAGACTATTCAATGCTACTTCAAGTTAAATCTCACAGGTCTTTGAACAATGAAGTTAATTTTTTCCAGGCACAACAGCAAGCCCTTCACTTTGTAACCCTTGGAGTCCCATTTCCCTTTTTTGTAGTTGTACTACAAGGTCAGCGCATAATTGTCCCCAAAATTATACTCACACATGCATTTCATCACCTCCAAATGGTTCACTTCTACCTGAAAATGGGATTTCTTTTTCTATTGGCCCCAAAAAGACAACCTTGATGTTGCAGTAAAAAAGTCCACTCTTCCTGTGTATTGCCATTCCTTGGGATTACCCAGTTCTTCCAGTATGAAACCTTTGCTCTCCTGTACGATGCCAATACCACTTAACATCATGAACAGTTGTCACTAGCATGCTCCCTATGGGAAAAATATTAATGAAATAGTGAAAGAAAAACCTTGAGACTGATCCTAAGGGAACTTCATTTGTAAACTTCTTCAGTTCCAAGACCAAAACTTCTGAAAATTTGTTATTGATCTCAAATTTCTGCTTATTATCTCCATCTTCTTAAACAAAGCTAATTTTCTGCATAGTACCATTTCAAATTCATTATAAAAGTCCCCACAGACTAAAATCTAATATTTTCTTTGCCTATGAAATCAGTTACTTAGAATCCTAACTTAATGAAAATATCAGGTTATCAGATGTGATTGTAGTTTAATAAAAACATGCACTACTATATACTCTTTTTTTGTTTTTTATCATACTTCAGTTACTGTTTCAAGAAATAATCATATTGAGGGAAATTACTGAGGCAGATTAAGAATGTGATGGGCGAACTTGAACAAAGTAACTTCAAATCTTTTGGCTTCCCATCCTAAACTAGGGACAATAGATGAGAATAGTTTTCTAAATAGGAATGGTAGAAGCCCCACACCTATAAAAGCTAGGTCATGGCAATTCTATTGTTGGTTCTACATGTTGCACATTTTTCTAACCCCAGTGTTATTGCTGGGTAGCACAGTCAAATTACCAAAGCAGTAGTGACTCTTAGGAAAAGAGAGATACATTGTTAAAATGCTAAATATTCCACCTTAAAATTAGTGTTGTTATTACTGATATTGTCACTTGGGAAGCACTTCTGCGAAGCAGAAGCAACCCTAATGACAAAACAGTGTGGAGACAGAGTTTTTGCAAGAAAATGGACACATGGTGCACCAGCCATAAAGACAAGTGAACAGAGCACGTAGAAAACGTACACAGCGAGAGAATGCTGATGCTTCAAGGACAGGGACAGCAGCCGAAGAAAAGCATAAACAAAGATAGAAAACTGTCTGATGATTTGTGTGAATAGGTGCATGGTAGCCGGGCGAACAGAGCGAGAGATCCAATTAAATCATTAGATGTTTTATGTGTGTATATTGCTTTGCCAATCATGGAATGTGTGGACGCCTGGACAGGGGGAGCACAGTGTATAATAAGGGTGCTTGGGGGCAATAAAGTGGCTTCTGCTGGATTCATATTGGATGGTGCATAGTCCGTTTACTCCTGCAAAACAGCACTCCTTAGCCAGCTCATATGTGTGAGGAAAGGCAACAGGTGGCAAAGGGGTAAAGGAGGAGGAGAGCAAGACAGCAGCACACTGGGCGTGGTGTGCAAAAGCAAGATATCACAAGAAGGTGCTTGCTTGTTCTGGGAACAAGGAAAAGCAAGATTTACAGCAGAGTAAGGGGGGAAGGAAGGAAAGTAAATTGGGTTTAGGGGCAAAATTCCTTCAGCACTGAAGAAATGGTACTGTCAGTTTGGGAGTTGTAGCAGCAGCCTGGCTTTTCCCTCGCTTTGAGAGCTGCCCGCCAGCGATGTGGCTGTTCTGTGCCCACTTGTGTGTGGCGGGAGCGAGTGCCTAAAGAGCGATGAAATAACTGCATCAAAAGTTTATCAGGTAAGACCTTTCTGAAGCACCCAAAAGTTTGCCTGTTTTCACTGAAGATCATTAACTTCTAGCACCCATAAACTATAAAAGCAGACTTCAGGACAATTCCCGTTACTGAGGCACAGTGGAAAGAAAAGTCCGTCGTGTATTACAAGAAAACAATTACTGTTGCTATTTTTCTTCACTATTAAAGGAAAGCAAGCGTAACTCTAGCTAACTTCAAAGAAAACAAATCTCACAGAGAATACTGCCAAAACACTGCTCACTATCATATTAGCAAATGCTTGCAGATCTTCAAAGGTGTAAAGACATGGCTTTTAAAGAATTAAGGTCATTTATGAGCTTAGACAGTGGTAAATCTTTATATTTTGCTTTATATAAGAGAGGTCTCCAGCAGCAAACTTCAAAGTCATTTGAACCAGGCTCTACATGTCAATTTTTACTTTCTCTTTCTACTGGTAAAAGTGTAATAATGAGATCAATGCTAAGGTTCCAAATATAAGAATATTATAATCATATCAAATAACATTATTATACTTCTCAAAATTTTTTAAAAGATGTTTGAGAAGAGATGATAGCAAAAAAGTTGGGTTTATGCAGTACGAAAAGAAATGTAAATTCTAGGAGTTTTTTAGACCTTAATTAGAAGGAAGAAAAAAATAGCAAAATACATCCAGAATATTTTTTTAATATATTTTTTAATGGCAATGGTTTCTAGGATTCCTGCAATTTGGCTATACCCACAAGATGATTTAACTTAAAATGTAGTTATTTTTCTTTTTATCCACTAAGAAATTCCATTAACCTTGAGCTTGCAATGTCAAAACAATGATGGTGAAATCTGCAGTTTGCACTTCCAAAAACATTTAGTAAAAATATGGCTGAAAGCAATCTGCAGAAAGCGTAGGGGGAGCTAATGGAAAATAATATGACAGATCAACACAAGGACTTTAGAAAGAGACCACTTGTCTGCCAACATCATTGTCACAGTTACCTCTTTTTTTTAATAAATTCTAAAAAATAAAAAGTAAGAAGTGCTAAACTTCAGTCAGAAGGATTCCATACTTTAAAATTAGGCCATAAATATGATTTAATATAAGATCACCTTACCTTTTTAATACAAATGTTTTAAACCTTATTTTATGTTCCACATGAATTATACATCTGCAGTTCATATCATTCATAAATGATGTGGCCTTTAAGGAATCTGACAATGGACTGATCTAAGATCAAGGGGAAGTTCTCCAGAATGCTTTTAGGAATAAACATCAATCTGACAGTATAATTTTTTAGGCATTTTGAAGTGAAGTATCAATTTTATCAGATAATTATCTGCTGGAGGTCAGCGTGTGCCAGTTCCCAATCATTTTCTATTAGAGACATAACGCAGAGAAGGTATATATGTACTGGAACACATTTTCCCTGCATATTTATAACTAAATAGTCCTTCAGGCTTCAGGAAGATAACACAGGTAAGACAAAGATGTTTAACCTGCTCTCCTGAGACAGGCAAGATTCATAGCATGCACAAAAGCTGAGGCCTCCTGTTATGGTACTGTCCTAGCAGGGATAAATTAGTGAAAAAGGATTAATTTAGTCATGGCCAATATTCAAAGCCATTCAGTTCTTCAGAAAGAAACACTGTATTTTTCCCATGGATATATAAAAAGCTAAATATACCAGAAGTCACAGAAAAACTTTGGTAAACCCTGTTTGAATTTACTTTGTCTTAACTATGACTTTTAATTCTTTTAGGGTACTACTTCTTTCTTTTAAATGGATTTTATTCTAGATCTTTGTGTCCTTCATTATTTTAGAATCAAATTTGATCTGTTTTGCCATAAAGACCTGGAGCTGCAGTCTCATCATAATTCATGAATATAAACAAAAGCTGGAAAATTGTAAAGTGAAGTATTATGTCATGCAATTATTTCAGAGAGCGGTCTCCAGGAACAAATTTCAAATTCATTTGAACAAAACTCCATATATCAGTTTTTGCTTTCTGTTCATATAGGTAAAATTTTCATAACAGTACTAAAATCCTCACAATTACTAAAAAATAGTGTTACCTGCTAGGAGATGAAAATTCAGACTTCCCAGGATCTGGCAATAAAGTCCTGGGATATGGTCTGTTAACCTCTTTCCGAGACCACCTGACACTGAGGGCTATCGGCTCTGCAACTAACAGAAAGTACTAGGTGAAATTTTAAATACAGGTTTTTTAACTTGCAAAGCAGAACAGGAGGATGGATTCTGCACCCGTTGCAATCTCTGTGAGTGACCATCTGGCTTTGGATGTCCCCAGTGCTCTTGGAGGGTGCTTCCCTTCTCTGTGTGGCTTGGAAGCCTTCGTGGAATCTCTGGTCTTTTCAGACTCTGAGGACTGCTGGAGTGTGAGAGCACAGTTATAACTGTGGTAATAAATGCACTCACTCTCTCATCACATCGCTCTACAAGAGCAAAGATCTAGGGGATTCAGTTGGGAACGTGGCAAGCTCCAGGAAGATCTTCCACCTGTGAATGTGCCCAAACGGAAATACCCAGCAACGGCAGCCCCGTAGGGCTCATTATAAGATAAAAAGCTATGAACTACCTTGCAGAACAAAAAACCCATGGGTTTAGAGGCTTCTCTCTATGTGATTCTTAGGGGATTTATGTTTTTCTAAGAAAGAAATGTTCTCACTGCGTAACTTCCATATGTAACATTAAAAGGGAAATATAAAGCAAAGGAAAAACACTGTTTAAAAAAAAAAAAAGAAAAGCAGAACATCAAACCTCATGTAAAATTTTAGTTTCTGGGCTCTTTCTTTTTCTTTTATATTTGACTTGAATAAACTAATTGCCTAAAATTGTCAAATAGTGGCATTACAGTCTGTCATCTCAAACTGCAATACTGATTGGGTTTCATGGATGAAGACAAAGGCTTCCCTGTCTACATGTCAGCCAGATGGCCACTGCCTCCCTCCACACCAGGGAAGTAAATTTACCTCTAACACAGGCTTTTGGAGCTTTGCACATCACCACTGAGAGAGATTCTGTAGCCCTAGGTGCAGACACCACCAGATTAGGTCCTTTCTGGCTATGACATGTTTTAATTCCTGTATGGACCATCATGAAAGTCATTTTAGACCCATAGAAAGCAGGTGTAATGCACAGGACATGGCCCTTCCACTGCAGGCTGGCTTCACCATCCCAAAATGGTGGCAGAGCTGCCAAAGCATGGAGAATCCTGCTTTAGCCTTCCCCAAACCTTTAATCCTCAAAGATAGGAGACACTACAGCAGAAAAAAGCAAATTGCTTTGCCTCAAAACCACTGTATCCAGAAAGATAGCCCAGGCATAACAAATTATATTTTATCCTTCTGCCTGTTTTTTTTTCTGCAGGGTGCTCGCTGTTCATCCCAGAGAGCTTGAAATGCACTGGGAACCCATTAAAGAACAAGCCCATGTGTTACAGTTATGGATGAAATATTGCCCCCATTTCACAATTGGAAAATAAGGGCACAAAGAGAGCAAATGACTTTCCCAGTTGCAGAGCATGCATATCTGTGGCAGAGCTGGGACGGTTCATGGACTATGCCTCTGCTTGAACCACCATCCTACATCCTATCCCTCCCCAGGACTCCTTCTGTTCTCATGAATGGTAAAAACCAGACAGAAGTTCCTGAGAACAGACATGTCTAAAAAAGTCTTTGGCACTGATTAAAAACGGCCTTGAAGCTTTAAAAAGACAGTCTATGGCTCTGGAGATGTATAATGGGTTTTTAAGCTCCATTTTTAGTTTCTGTGGTTATGCAGCAAGATTTTAAGTAGTCGACCAGCCCAGTGCATCTGGCTGTTCCTGCCGGCGATGATAGCGGTGGCCTCTGTTTATACATGCTGCGCTCATCAACAAAATTCTGCAGCTGACACGCAGCAAACCTGGGGCTTGTTCCACTTGGGCTTTGAGCTACAGCGTTTGAAGATGAGCAGTTCCTTTCCAGATATTTGCAAACCTTGTCAGAGTCTGATTGCAGCATGACACTGACATTAGGCTGATTATCACTTGTCTGAGGAAGCACTGTTTCCATGAACACACTGGCTTTTCTCCTGCTGTCTACTGAGCTAGATATCAGCACGCAGTACTGTGGCAGCAGCACTACAGCAGAGCCCCAGCAACACTGCTGAAACAGAAAAGGATCCATTTTTCCTGTAAATGCTAAAAATTCGCCAACAAGATTCCAAGGAGTGTTGCTGTGTATCTCAAATTAAAAAAACAAAAACAAAAACAAAATCCCCCAGCCTGACTCAGATTAAAAAAAAAACACAACAACAAAAAACCCCCACCATTGACTTATTTCTGTGACCTGATGGTTTTCCAAGACAATCCAGCAATAACTAGGACATGGAATTAAATGTGTTCAAGCCCCATGCTTACCTTTGCAGGTTGCCTTTTCTCTCCCCACCTTTTCTTCATATAATTGACTATATCAACTTCAACTCCGACTTACTCAGTATATTTGAGTAGGTACAGAAAATCTATTTCACCTAAATAATATATTCATTATACTTTAGTGTAGCAGGTAGAAAGGAAACAAAGAAGAATAATGTATTTGGAAATGACAAAACAATACTTTTATTCATTGTTTTATTTTTCTTTCTTCACTTTTCACTGTTTCAGCCCCCAACACCCACCTTTTATACGTAACATAAATATATAAAATAAAAGAATCCCAAATTTTCAGTCTGGAACGACTGGATTAGGATAAAGAGGTAACCTTTGTGAGGTAGCATGTACATGCCATCTGTACAGAAAATCACAGCACGCTCAGAGCAAATGCCCGATTCCACTACATCATCCAGCTACTCCTTGGGAACACTGAGCAACTCAAGTGATCTGAATGAAAACCAGGAAGGTTCAATCTCTGCTCCCCTCGCCAAGATCTTATAGACCACTGTTTACAATTGCTGGTCTCTGGAGGAAGGCAAAGTCACTATAAAGGATCAGAAAAAATAAGATAAACGTGTGTTCTATACATAAGCACGGTCCCTACTCACACTTCTGTTCTCTGCACGTGCCTTAAATCCACATTGGGGCTGCCCTGATTCAGACTCCTCAAGCAAAGGCAAGAGACTGGAGGGGACCTGGACTTCCTCAGTATCTGATCACATTTTGGCAGTTGTGTGGATTTGCTGCCAAGCACAGTGGAAAGGTTAAATGGTAACTGAGCCAAAGTCCTACGGGCATCTGACGAGACCCTCTGGAAGAGAGCTGCTTTCCTGCTCTCGAGCAGCTGAGCTAACAGAGACAGCATTTATTTTCACCAGAGCATGTTGCCACAATCCTCTGTTTATTTTAGCATTGTCAAACTTTCCAGCAAATCCTTTGGGGATGTACTCTATATGTAACTTTCATTAACTTCAGGGAAAGTATGAAATGGGACGGGGGAAAAAAAAATTCCTTACGGAAAAAATTTGGGATCTTCCTGCACAATTGCAAGCATTTGTCTATGTTGTTAGTCTTAAAAACTGAACAGTAGTTCAGAAATAAAACAAATAGCCAACAGAATGAACAGAAACTCTATAAGCTGGTGGTGACTTTCTCAATTCATGATGTTAAGAGACATTTTGGTCTATTGTGCTGCCCGCTTGCTAACTATACAAATAATAAAGGAAGAAAAGAATCACTGATGAGAAGAAAAAAAAAATCTAGAAACAAAAGGAAAAAGGAAAAGTCATTACTTTCAATTCAAACGTTATTCTGAAAGAAACATTGATTGAAGGAAAAGAAAAGAAATGTCTGAGAGCATGTGCAATTACACACAGGAAAAAGCACAAAAGTACCTTCAGAGAGTCTTGACAGACCCTGGGGTATGTGTCCTCTGCTTAAGTCTCCTGAAATCTACAAGTATCCAAAGGGAGTTTGCAAGATGGTTTGTATTCTCTTAAGACTATTTGGGAACAGGATCTAGCTGATGCACATAAGATTAAATAAAACACCAGTGCTGCTTACTAAACCTTTTAATTAATCCATAAAATGTGTTTTTATTTCTGCTCCTGGGTATAACTAACAGCTGGGGTGTCACAAAAACAGACTCTACCTGCTATAGATATATTTATTTCCTAAGCAGTTTCAGTTTCTCTCCCTCTTCAAATGGCTTTCCCAATTGTCACTTTTATAGCTGTACACTTCCACAGAGTAAGCTTATGCCACTAACCTAGAGGGCCTTTGTTCCTGGTTGCTTTCTTTCCCTAAGGAAAACAAACTAAATGCCTAAAAAAGCTGAACATTCTTTTTAAAAAAACCCCATTTATTTATTTATTTATTTATTTATTTATTTTTATTTATCAGTTCTTGCTGATGGAGCTTGGAGTAAATTGCAACTCACCATTGACTTATTTCTGTGACCTGATGGTTTTCCAAGACAATCCAGCAATAACTAGGACATGGAATTAAATGTGTTCAAGCCCCATGCTTACCTTTGCAGGTTGCCTTTTCACATGACTCTCTCCCCACCTTTTCTTCATTTTCTGCAGTGTCAATCTCTACCTGATTTTCAGCACCTCGTGCAAACAGCCCTGAACAGTCTGTCATGCTCCTGCTTCTAACAAACAGCTCTGAATGAAGAGGAACCAGAAAATACTTGTGAATTCATCTTGCTCACTCCCATGAGGCCTCTTCAATCTTTTCAAGGTGTGTCTCTCTCACAGAACAGAAAGAGCTAGCCAAAGGTCTGCTAAATTTGGAGATAAAGAGCAGTATTTGCCTTTACCTGTTCTTCAGTAGAAACAGAACATCGCCTCTGAGGAACTTGTGCTGCATCATGATAAACAAAGAAATATTATTTTCTCAAATATAGTCAGTCATAGAAAAAAAGACAACATGATTTTTAAAAAATTAATACTTATTTTAACTGGGAAAATAACAGGAATATATATGACGTGTTAGCATCTAGCACATTTTAAGAATAAGGCACCAAAATATATATAGAAATACCTTTCAAAATTCCTTTCAGTGTAAGTATTAACCTGTATGCAAATCCTTTTTGCCCCACAGCTAGCCCCCTGACAAGAGAACACCATCAGAACAGTCTCTATAAACTATGATCTGGCTTTGAACATAGAAATTTAGAAAAAAAATGGTGCTAAAATATTTTTATATTTTTCTAAAATTTCTTCAATCTCTCTTCCCTTAGCAGATTATTATAAAAAACATTTCAAGAAAAGCACTTAAAATAACAATGTTCACAATTGTTTCAGGTAACCCCAGATTTCTATTAGAGAATAACTTGAAATAATTGTGAACATTTTATACATACATTTTTACATATATTTATCAGATAAATATAACTGTATTTAAACCAAACTGCTTCATGTAAAGTGTGAATACAAAGATGGCAATTTTCACATTAGGAGAGGGAGTAGAAAGAGGTCAGAATATGCCCTAACAAATTTTTGCAACTTAAAGATTGCTTCTATCTGTAGCAGTCATTTGCAATAGCAACTATGAAAATATTCACTATTTCTTTGGCCTAATTAGTTGTATTTCAGTATTCTCCAGGTTTAATGTCCCAGTGAATTAGTACAAAGCTGACAGCTACAGGAAAGATTTTAATGGCAACTGCTGAGCATAAAACATAAAACAAGGGGAACAGAGAGCAAGAACAAGCAGATACAGACCTGGTGCTGGTGTTTCAGCTGTACCAACCTCCCCATAAAGTCCACACCATTCTAGAGACATATGTTTGAAATAAAAACATTTTGGCAAGGTGATCACCTTTGGCATTCTCTCATGTGGACACTTTTGGTTTGGTACTTAGCAAATTAATAAACCTTTCCTAAGCAGCCAAGTGTGCCAGCCCAGCAAAAGGATGCCCATCTCTGGGACCTGGCTGGAGAGGTGCTAAGGACCTGCAGCTCCTCTACAGCTCCTCAGACCTGTTCTGCAGCTTGTCATCAGATTTTGCTTGCACATTTCTTCTTATGGCTCAGTTCTTTTGTGCTTTTACAGCCTCAAATATCAGGTACAAGGTACAAGGGCCTGTCTCTCTGTCTCCTCTGTCAGTTTTGCATGAATCATCCTGTTGCTTGTCAGCAAAACCTTGTTGCCTTCACGATCCATTCGGTGTGGGGAAAAAAAAAACGAACACTAAAACAAAAAAGGGAAGAAAGATCTGTANCCTTGTTGCCTTCACGATCCATTCATAAAACAACAAAGGAAAGAAAGATCTGTGAAGTCTTTTCTCTGACCTCAGTGAGCTTTGGGGGTTGGCCTCTTCTCCCAGAAAACCACTGGTAGGATAAGGGGAAATTGCCTCTAGCTGCACCCAGAGGAGAGTCAGGTTGGACATTGAGAGGAACTTCTTCATGGAAAGGGCTATTAAACTTTGGAATGGACTGCCCAGGGAGATGGTGAACATCTCTAGGGATGGTGACTCCAAGAAACACCTGGATGTGGCAGTTGGTGCCATGGTCTGTCTGGTTGACTAGGCGGTGTTTGGTCAAAGGTTGGACTCAATAATCTTAGAGATATTTTCAAACCTAATTGATTCTGTCATTCTATGAATCAGGTCCACAAATGCATGAAAGAAATAGACCCAACACTTAAATTTTTAAAACTACTAAATAACTAATTAAAAGAACCTAAGGTTATTGTGCAGAATAGAATGTAATTGCTCTGATACATGGAATGAAGAGATACTAATAGAAATAGTAGAGGTGCAAATATAAAGACTAGCACTCTGTGACCTACCATTGGCTCTCAGTGTTAGCTGGAAGGACCAATGCAGATATTTCTAATTCCAGGTACAGTATATTTCAAGATAGTTGTCAGTAGTAAATAACATACATTTAATATTCCTATTACTTGTTTCCCTAGACAACCTACACATTTATTCTCAGCTGGCTTAAAAAAACCAAACAAAATATACAAAGAAATGGACCATCTAAAGCGACAAAAAACGCAGCCCAAAACTAAACCAAACAAAAGAAAAGCCACTAAACTCAACGACTAAAACCTTTCAGACCTCTTAAAACAACAACAACAACAACATCCATTAATATAAGTAACACTTCCCTTAAAATCTCTCTCATAAATTGTTGTGCCAAATACCTGTATCCCAAGTCCTCCGCAGGAGAATTTAAATCTAAGACTTCAGTTTTGTTTGCACTGGGACTATGAAAACTTTGTGTTGAGATATACTTCAAGAAAAACAAAACCATCCTTTTTCACATCCACAAAATACAGATCGGAAATCAAAATAAGCTGCCAGAAGTGGTGAAAAAGAGAAATAAGAAATAAAGATGTTTGACTAAGACATAGTTAGCATCTTCTTTAAAAATTAACATAACAGTTGCAGCATAAAACACCTTACAGTTTTATATCACGTTCCAAAACCAGCATTAGAGTCTAGCTGCAGCTGCTCTGGCCAGCTGAAATCCTCACAAATAGTGTGCTTTAGGCAACTGCATATGGAAACCATGTGCAACAGTCAGAGATGCATAGACAAATCAGAGAGAGGAAGGGATCCTGATAGTCTTTCTAAAGTCTTCTTGAGGAGCCCATGTAAATCTTCAGAGCATAACAAATAGCTAAATTGGCAAAGCTTTACAATAAGCAGCAAATCATTATTGCTTTATTCAGCATTTGTTTTTAAAACAACCTTCTGTATTCTTTTGACATTCATGTGATGGTTACGCTCACATGCGGCAGGGACTTTGTTGCCCTTTAGTGTAAGAAAAGAGGGAAAAGTGTAGGAAAGGAGGAAAAAAAGTCAGATGTCCCCAAATGAATCCCTGCTGTGCTTACACGCTCAGGACGTCTCAATGGAAAAATATTCAGTAGGTTACGTTAGTGAATTAAAGCCAGGTGAAGTTTGTAACGAGTCGGGATAATTATGGCAGAATTCTCCAAGTCGAAGGCCTTGGCAGCTGCTGGCTCATGTGACACAGCAGCTGCTTCAGAACAAGTAGACTGGTGCTTTGTCTTTGACTTTCCACTGTTTTCCAGACTTTATTTCTATTAAGGAGTCTCTCCAGGTAGTTTTCTCTTTTTTATTATTAGTTTTAAATATACTGTCCAGTGTAGTTTCACAGAGCTATTAATTGCCAAGAGGAAGTCAGAAGAAAAGCAATCAGCAGAAAAAAGTCAAGCTTGTGAGCATTTTTATTTACATACAAGTTTTTGCTTGAGTGAAAATCTCAACAATATAGGGTGACCCCAAAAAGACAGGTACATATTCATGTTACCTACAAGGCAGCAACCCAGCAGCTGACAAAACCTAGACAACAACCTACCAAGAAAGCATGTCAATATTCATACCGAAAATAACAGCATCAACTGCTAGTCAAGACAAATACAAACGTGTTTCTGGTGTGCCTTCCCAATTTTCTCTGTCAGGTGTAACTTGCAGGTGAGACTACTTTCAAGAGCATTTTTGAGCACTATTAATTGTTTTACTGGTGGTATTTTTAGTCTTTCTCTCTTTATGTAAAATCTCCTTCAACAAACAATATGCACATGACAGAGAAGACAAAAATGCATAGATGAAAATTATCTTTAAAGATATATTAAAAACAGCCAACATTTAATGAACTGTGATAATTAAAGCAAAACATACTCCACGACAGTTTCAATTTCTTGGCTTTTCCACAGCTTTATGGCAACTAAACAGGAGCCTTAAATAAACAGTAAGATAGTGGTTCAAATATGTTTTTTTCAGAAGGGTGACACACCTGACACAACACATTTAGGCCCCAGTTTTCCAAACCAACGAATGACCCACCATCACACTCTCTTTTTGATGCATCAGAGTTTTTCTTAACATATGTTGTCATCAAAGAACTTGATAACAAAATGGAGCCTTTTGAAATTTTTGATTCCCATTTGGTTTTAACAGCAATACTGTGAGTCAGAAACAACCAAGGTGAAGTATAACGCCACAAGTGCATTTAACTCCCTCAAGTTCAAAGCCGCTTGAAATCTCTGTACCTCCTAAAGGCCATTTCTAGAAGATGTGGATCATAGAGCTGAAACAACAAAGTTTTGACAATTAAACTTTCAAAACACTTTAGACAGTGTGAACCAAGAATTAGTATAGATCTTTGACAGAGTGGTTGCATAAATTATTGAATGGACACTGGACCTGCTGAATCTGCCCCTGTGGAAATATCACTAGGGCAATATCTTTGCTGCCTGATTTTTCCTTAAGAATTTCTTATCTCTTTGGGTTTCTGGAATGCATGTTCAAATACATGAAGAAATCACACAGAAACCTATGTTAACTGGACTTCATTAAGGGTTCATATGTATGATTTTATGTGCGTAAATATGTAGGTAACGCTGGTTCCCTTCTACCAGAAAATCAAGCAACATGGGGAAAAGCATTGCTACGACAGTAAGGTTATTCTTTAAAAATGTTGAAGTAAAACAAAGCAGCAAGTATTACTTACTGTCAGAAGTGTTACAGGTAGACAGGACGGTTAAAGAATGAAAGCCCAAAATATCCTGTGCATCATATCCTTTATTAATGAAGCGCAGCTGAAGTATAAAAAATTAAATCCCTAGATGGCAACTTTAGTATCAATTTAATTCTTATTTATAAATACAAAACTCCAGGGGCTTTTAGTCTAGTTTTAGAATAAAATGGAAAAAAAAAAAAGCTGAATTTGGGGTTAAGTTTGAAAAACTATGGCGGGATCTTATTTGAGTTTTAGTGGTTAAAAAACAATCACTTAACAGAACTGGTAGAACAGGATCTCTTAACCATATATTTGTGAAAGAAACATATCCTATTTTTTACTGGAAGTTTTCAAAATGGAGAATTCTTTTTTCCTATGTAATAGCTAAAAAATACATATTATCTTTGCCACATAATCTCTCTTATCCAAGAAACAAAACTACAAAAAGAACCTTTCAGAGATCAAATAAGTAAAACCTGATGATAACGCTAATGATGATGAACTGATAATAATGCTCGTATCTATAGAATTTGGATTAAATCTCTGATTCCCTGAAATAGATTAAAAATAGAAAAAAGGCAAAACTCTTATGATACCTGTATTTCTCACTTCAGCTTCTCAGAAACATCATGCAGACTTTTTCTGTATTTTTTACTAGATATGCAAATACAAAACCAAGATATGCAGAAATATATCAATTTTTCCAGGCCTAAAAAAATTCAGACTTACCCAAAATATACAGATGTGAGATGTAAACAAAATGACACATTCAGCTTTGTCTCGTAAGACCATAGACAAGTCTAATCCATTTCTAAGTGACAGTACCAGGTTAGCCTCTGGTTTTATGCCCAGTAATTCAATGTACCACTATGTCTTGGGGAAAATGTGCAGCAGTAGGAAATTGAGGAAATACAAAATGACGCTCCTGGGAACTTGTTATCACTGGAGGTCCCAGGCCCATGTGAGATTAGTGCAGGTGGAAAAATCAAGACAAACAGCTACATAACTTTACACTGTTGGTGTGATTGTCACTATTCTCCTCAGAAGTGATAAAGAAAACTGAGGTGGGGTGATGGTGTTTCCCTCCAGATCTGAAACGTGTGGTTATGATAGATATGCAAGGGGTCCTGAGCAAGACAGTGTAAAGAGAAATCATACCCAAGTAGAAATGACAAAACAAATGAAAGAGCAAGTTTTCCTGCCCTGTGTTAGTTTCATGGTGGTGTAGAGCACTTTGCAAAGGCCAGAGCTTTGTTTTGGGCTCAAGGGAAGGAATTCAGTGGGGGCACTGAAAACCATCACAATGCAAACAGAGTTAAATGACTGATTGTACGAACTGAGCTGGAGGGGATATATGCGTGTGTGTCACTAAACCAATGTCAAAATTTCTAACCTAAGTTTTAGCTCCCTTTTCCCCTACAGACAGACCACCTGCTGCAACTTCTCCAAAACCTTTAATTTCTTGCAGGTTCCTCATGAAACTTCTGCCTCAAGCCTGGGAACTATTAGCATCCCTACAATAGTTAGAATATAACTTTGAAACATGCCCTTTACTTCCATCCATCCCACTGCTCCAAGCTCCTCAGCTGCGTCACTGAACTGCTGATTCATGTCACAGATGGTGCTTTTAGCTAAAGGCTGCCTTTTACAACTGGGCAGAAAAATGCCTATACAGAGATGTTTCTCAGTACACCTTGAACAGGATGCACTATTTCAAATAAAAACACACTTTTAAAGCTAGAGTCAACAATATTTAATCACTATGCAAATCTTGCCATATGTCCAGACATAAACCCAGACAGTCATGTCCCTCCAGCCCTGTTGGTCATATGGTCAACATGGTTTCTGCCAAGTCTGTGGCAAAGGTACTTTTTCAGGGCACTGGAAGGTTTCCTCCTTTTGGATTAGAGCCATAATTATTCAGGGATCCCAACAGTTTACAGAAGAACTGCCTATGCTCATGCCAGGTAGAAATCACTACAGGCCAGGCACTCAAACACTTTTAGTCTTTTGCTGCCTGACATGGGCATTTGAAAATCCACTGGAATCTGTATGTCTGAAAAATACAACCAAATTTCTTTGCTTTCTGCATAAGACCAGCTTACACATATGGTAGACACACACCTTTATTTCTCGTTTTGGAACCTTAATTCCTCTATACTGGTTCAGAGTTTTCCATCTTTTGTCCCCAGAATGGAAATTTCAAATGTATAATGGAGTGGGAATAACTGAGAAGTAATCGTAAAACCAGTAGCGCTTGATATTGTTGAAAAAGCTTTTTTTTCTTTCTGCCACTGCAGCTCTTTCTGCCTGCCTGCCTGAATCCCCAGCGATGACAGTGCAGTTTCTTTGCCTTCAGGGTCCCTTTTGTCATTTAGGTTCAGAATTCACTAGAAGATGTAGACAACCAGGCCTTCCATTGATCTCTGCTAGACAGCTGAGGTGGTGACTCAGCGTCTGTACCGAGATATTGTCTTAGCGATAAGCAATTAACCTGATTAACTGCCCAAATTATCTTCACGTAATTCTGAGCTCCTAGCATATGCTCCATATACTTCTGTGAATGTTAGCTGCTGCATCTCCATGCTGCATTCATATTTCTCTCTCTGGCAATAGCTGTGCATGTAGACTGCTAGATGGATATCCGCAGATAAAAGCAATGATGAACAAAACTGCGTCTCCCCCTGTTTTGGTATTCTGTGACATTCCCATCTCAGCAGACTGTGTCTGGCAGTCTCACAATGAGGCACTGCATGTGTCAGGGAGATGGATTATATCTGCAGTGTCTGAATTTCAACCCTGACTACATGAGCTCCTGCTTAACCTTACCTCAGGGATCTTGAATTTTTTGTCATTGAATTAGAACAGCAAATACATATATTTTTATGTGCCCTTATTATGGCACATGGAAAACATTTAGTAGTGTGAGATAACAAAATTAAAGAAAACCATATCCTTTTCACACCTTTGGCAAATAGCATGTTTACTCTTTATTTTGAACTATAAAGCTCAAAATACCGCAATAACAATGAAATAGTAATTTTTGGGGTGGTTTGCTTTAGGTGTTGGGAATTTTTAGAAAAATAAAAATATTATGAATTCCTTTTCAGGGTCTTTAGGCAGATCACATAGAAACTAGCAATAAATGGATAGTATACTCATTTCCACTAACTGAGGTGTGAGCACCAACGCTGAAAAAACCCGTAATGAAATAAATTGATTAATCTCATCTCGTCCTGTCTCATTAAAAACATTGGTGCTGCAGCTCACAGCTTAGCTGAAATTTATATATGGTATGTATTAAAAGAAACAATGAAATGCCTGAAAAATTTCAGAGTCAACAATTCCAGGATGAAGCAGAAAAAAAATTACACCAATGGGAGCTGCACACTATTTTTTCTATGAAAAAGATTTTCCATGAAAAACTGCTAAGCTTGGATCTTCACTGCTATAAATTGAGATCTGGGCAAAACCGGAAAGATACTAAACATGTGGGGTTCATACTTTGCAATTTTTGACAGCAGTTGTATGAGAAACAACTTTGGCCACTTGAGGTTAATTTGGTCATTTTGAGTTATGACCTAAGATTTATCTTTTGGAAATATAAAGACTATGATATTATTGTTACCTATATACCTGACTATAATAACCTTGAGTAGCACTGAATGCAGAAGAAAGGAAAAACTTAATTAAATCTGATAGCATACACCTGCAGTTGGATATCTCCTACTGCTCACAATATTGGTCATTGGACTGATTTCAGAATGGAAACATCAAGCTAAAATCCTTACAGGTAAGTTTGTTTTACCACTATTTCCTCCGTTGTAAAATCACAATTAGCTTATTGCACCAGTAATTTTTAAATGGTGCAATGTGTCTTTTTCTGAGAGATGGCTACAATACTGTGCATTAGGAACACTTTTCACCCATCCTTAAACCCAGTTGGGGTTTGGGGTTTAAAATACCATCTGGAAGAGTGCAGGGCTCTGGCGACTACAATACAGCTGAAAAGGTTGCAGTAACACAAGGGATTTTAGGACTGTTTAATTAATCTCAATACTTGTACTTTAAAGGCTGTTTTTAAAAATAAGAAAAAATAACTCCCTGGTTCTACACCAGTTCTTCCCTTTCATAGTCCTGAGTCAGAGAAAATAATATTAAAGAAAATAATACAACAGACTCGGAACACAGAGCTCTATATGTATCTCTCTGCATGTTCATTGCGTGCTAACCCTACATAATTCCCTATATCAGAACAGGTTGTTAGGAAGGGAAACACCTATACATGATTTATTATCAGAGATGCAGTTCATAAAATATTTCAGTTTTTACCATTAAGCTTGGTTTGCAAAAAATGTTTATCCATCCTGAACCATCATATTTGAAAATATAGAATCGAGGCAGTGCAATAAAGAAGCACTCCTAAAGATTTGCAGGAATGGCTTCATGCTCTAAATTGTATGTTCTGTCTCATCTCAACTGAGGCAGAGCCCAGGAGGTTTCTCATGCTCAGACAACACAGTGGTTTCATTGATCACTTTATTTTGCATTTCAACATCAATATAATAATTTTGTTTTCAAATTGTCCTTGTTTCTGTAGCTGTTTCATGCTCCCTTTCCTTCTTCCTGCTGGAGACCAAGCTCTAACTACATACGGACATATTGCACAACCCACAGTATTTCTCATGACTGCAGGTTCTGCATATCTTGGAAAGCAATAACCAGAATGACACATTCAAAAGCCTTCAGTGACCTTATTTTAGAGACAGGCTTGAACAGCAGAGACAACTTGATACATATGAAGATCAGCGACAGACTCACACTGTCACTGAGATTATTTTTGGCTGACCCCGTCCTCTGAATGGTATGAAAAGCTGCTTCTACAAGTCATTCCAAGTCTGACTATATTGCCTCAGGGTATACATTGCATTAGTAGTTAATAGTTACTTCTGTTATGTAAACACTGTTGATGTTCTGTAAATTCACTATGGATTCCAAAGGCATTTTAATACTGTCTGGTGCTTCTGGACCCAACAATATTGATAATGCCTTTGGAGTGATATCTTTGGAAACTATCAGCAATGGCTTTCTAGGAGACTACATTGGGATTCATGCTCACCTTGGGAAGTTCTGCACAAGCAATTTCTTATGAGTTTTTGTTTCACTAGAAGGAAAAATTAGGTTATGAGTGACCGAGCACCAGTAGATCATATCCACACCGTCAGGTGCAAATGCAGAAGATTTTTGTATGCGTAAACACATGCCATTCTCTCCTCCTTCTCCTCAATCAATCAAAATACATTTGCACACACACACAGACCTACTCCACAGCAACAATACATCTGTAGAAGGCTGAAACCAGTCTAAAATAAGTAATAGAAACTCAGTGTAATTCTTCATTATTTGAGGGCAAAGAGTAAGAAAAATTTGCACTCGAATTGCTAAAACTTAGTCTTGAAAATGGAATGTTGCCTCTATTGTTTTATTATAGGACCTGATTTTATTCTTTCCTTCAAACTAATGCCAGAGACAGCACCTCAAGGTCTTCAATAAAAGCTTTTGTTTTTTTTTTCATCTAGAATTTCTTCTTGAGCTTTGTCACTTACAGTAAGAAAAGTGCATTATAAACGATGTCTAACAGATGGTCTGGGTGTTTCTCTGTAGATTCAATTTTTCAAAAAATCATTGTTTAGATTTAGAACAAAGGACTCACTGAAAGCAGAAAATAACCAGTGAATTTCACCTATAGAAAATGGTATCTGTACCACATTGGTAACCTTTTAGAAGACTTCTAACCATCATTAGGATGTCTTAGTATTGCCCCCAACACCGATTTCTCTCTTGGAAAAGTCTGTCCGTTAGGATAATTGTACCTATTGTATCCCATTGATAATGGATCTAGCAGCATGGCTGGAAAAGTTAGCTGCTGGACTAGTTATATCAACAGATTCACGCCGTGGGAATTAGGAACAAAATTGTTTTCAAGATTCAAACTTTTCATCATCCCTTTATATCTGAGCTAGAAACACACTATCATAATCTCTGGAAATTGTCAATCTGGATACTTAAGAAATAGAATAAAATAAAAATTGGATTATGCTCTAAGTAAAGATGCATTTATTGAATCCAAATATGCAATAACATATTACTCTTCAAAGTCATCTAAACCTCACAGGTTGGCAACGCGTGTCCAGAGGCTGCTGACTGAGTTATGTTGCCATCAGTCAAATAACAGGCAAATAGCAAGAATTAAAAGACAGAAGTACTTAAAAACTCCATGAAAGGAACGGGGTTATCGGTCCTAGGAGGCACATGTTTGAACAGACCGTATGTGAACAGAGCAGGACCACTTCCCCCCTTTGAATAACGAACTCTGAAACTAAAGCTTGCAGGAGTTTACCCAGCAAGAACAAGGGAAAAACACTGCTCTTTCTGTTCATAGATTGCTTTATCTTACATTCCTATGAGCTCTCACTCCAAATAAACCATGACAACCTGACAGTGTGACCTATGTCTAACAACTCATCATAACCAGAACAACCTTAAACAGACTGCTCAGCAACGCAGAACTAAGGTTCAAACAACTGAATGCTCTCTGCATAACAGGTGAAATTCAGTCTCTCTAGTTACCATTTATTTTTGACCATAACCAAAAATATTTCTGACTTATAGCAGTGGTATCTTAACAAGCTTCCTTTAAAAAAGATGTACAAAATGACAAGTTGATGCTGAATTACAATACTCCCATTAACTTAAAAACAAACAACTAAA
This sequence comes from Callaeas wilsoni, assembly GCA_013398955.1. NCBI lineage: Eukaryota > Metazoa > Chordata > Aves > Passeriformes > Callaeidae > Callaeas > Callaeas wilsoni. The sequence continues at coordinate 348,323 of VWPU01004401.1, read as the reverse complement.
AATTAAGGAGGGAGAGCAGACAAAAAATTGACTTTCTAGATGCAGTAAGTAGCTGTAATACCATCTCTTCCATAAAATAAAGGAATGCTTTGGAGAAGGAAAATGACACAGCAAGATGACAAAGAAGGAGGAACACCCAAAAGTCCTGCGAATGTTTACTTATTGACCTTTGTGCCGTGAAGTTCTTGGGTTGCTAAACTTGCTGTCTTAGGAATGGTAACTGTTAATCAAACAGCTTCACCGTAGGAGGAAAAGATTAACATATATAACTCAAAGAGGTTTGACTTTGTTCCTACTGGTCAAACCCTTTGGACAGATTCTCATCGGTCCTACACTTGAACCTCCTTTAAAGTAGCTGAATAAGCATAAAAGAGTAAGTGGAAGAAACAACTTTTCTGATTCTGATGTCTTCAGCTAAGTCTATAAAGAAATTCTTGTATGTTTAATAGAAGAAGGTTTGGCTGCATAGCTCAGGACATAGTCTTCAAAATGCATGAAGTATATTTTAAGAGTTAATGTGAATGCATACATTAAGAGGACAACAAATGATAACAAATGAAAATGAAGCAAAAAGACCTTAAAAAAGAAGAAAATAAAAATTGGGAGCTACAGCTCCTTTAAATCTATTCAAGAAGGCTTACAGACACAAAGTAAAAAATGAACAAGACTACTGTTATTGAAATTTTTCTAGCTCTTCACTGTGCTAAAGCAGGTTAGGCTTTGTCTTCCATTGAGTCTTTGAACTGCACTTATTTCTCATGTTACTCCTTCCACACCACACAAGCAAGATTCAAAGGTTTCCTTTGCCTATCCTTCTGGTTTTGCAAGGAATGTGATGCCATTCTGGTGCAGCATAACTCACGAGATGCTGAATGAGTATCTCGTTCTGAGCCAACTTCTATCCTTAGCAACAGTTCATGACTACATTTTATTATTTTAATGAGAGATGGAAATAGCAGGAATGTTCAGTAATGTTGCAATAACATCGCTACATTGCTCATTCAAATGAAACTGTATTAGATATAAACTGTTCATTAAAATACCATTTGTGTGAGACTTAACCTTAGAAAGAGGACAATTCAAAGCCAAAGCTGAGTTTTTCTTTCATTTGTGCCTGCACACTGCAACTGTCACACCCCACTGGTAAGCGGACAGAGCAAATGATTTGCAAGAACTAGACAGATGGGTCAGCAAAGACTTAACCTCAATTTCTTTCCATCACTATCTTAAACCTCAACAAGAAGTGTTGTTCTATAAAATTTTTAAAATTTTCATAGTACCACAACTTGATAAAAACCACGAGTCCAGGAAAAAAGCCCAGCCACTCTGTGTAACAGATTGGGAGTTTTCCAAAGCCATGCATAAGACAGATGCCCATTTCCAGTAGAAGATTGAACATGTTTTATGAAAGGTGATTTTATTTTCTAGTTTGGTGACAACTAAACAGATGTATGGAGAAAAAAATGGCACACAAAGGATCTCACACACAAATAGACTCAGAAAAACTCAGTCTTAACAACTCATTTTACAGATGGGGAAAGAAAGTATAGCTCTTCTTTTCTCTTTCCACATGAATATGTCTCAGTGTCAATCAGCCCCACGAAGGCCTTCCCCTAGTTATTTATGTGAAACAAAAGGCTAAAACTGTCTTGATTGGCTGAATCACAGTTTGGCAAGAATAACATCCATAGTAGTTTTGCTTGTTCAACTGCCAATAATACACCGAGTAACGTTAAAATCGTAGAAACAGCTTGAGTTGGAAGGGATCTCGAAGCTCATTGAGTTCCAACACACATCTTCTACTAAACCAGACTGCTCAAGGTCCCACCCAATCCAGCCTTGAACATTTCCAAGGATGAGGCATCCAGAACTTCTGTGGATGACCTCTTCCAGTGCCTTACTACCTTCTGAGCAAAGAATGCCTTCCTAACACCTAATCTAAATCTCTCCTCTTTTAGTTTAATACCATTCTGCCTCTTATCCTGTCATTATCTGCCTGCATAAAAAGTCATTCTCCCTATTTTTCAGAAGCCCCCTCTAGGTTCTGGAAGGCCACAATGAGGTCTCCCCAGAGCTTTGCCTCTCTTCTCTCAGCTTGTCTTTGCAGAAAAGGAGCTTCAGCACTAAGAGCATCTTTGTGGCCCTCTTCTGGCCCTGAGCAAAAGCAGATCTTCCTGGTATAAACCTGTCCCATTCTTCTCTCTCCAGAGACATCAATACATACCACAGTATTCAGGAGGAAGGGTAGGAGATCTCTGGATTTTTTGAACTTTTATTCATTTATATTTAAGATATATAAAGCACAGCCAAATAAACATGTTTTACCCATGAAGCCAAAGTGGAGACAGGGGTTCGATATTCCCTAGGGGTTTGCAGAGATGTTGAATTTGTTTGCACCTATTCTCTAGAAAGTTCTTGCTCCACCTGTCTAATCACTAGCTATGAAGTGTGTGTGTGTGTGCACATATGTATTTGACTTACTAATTAAAACTAGGCCATTTTCTTCTTTTTCTTATTTTTTCCTTTGCAGCACTAACTGGAAGGAAGGTGTCCCTGGGGATCTCCAGGGTTATAGAACAGATTTTGAGATATTTCTGCTGAATGCATTCAGAATGTATTAACAATATATATATATTGACTTCACATTTCAGTCAACATCAAAATTTATTGACCCTTAAGGTAAATATTAATCTCAGCCTTGACTCGATCAATATTTACCACTTGGTTCAATACATCTTGATGATCATCTCAAGTTAATTCAATATATACTTGATATGCAAGAAAGTTTATTACACTGTTACATGGGATTTATGTAGTGTTCTTTCTGTTTTAGTTAGGATAAAGTTTCTAAGTGGTATTTTGATAAATAATATTATCTACCTTTAAATGATAGTCTTGGTCATAAATAAAATTAAATGTTCATAGACCTGATTTGCAAGTTTGGGGAATGAACTACTCAGCACCAGCAAGTTTTGCTTAGTAAAAAATTCAAGAAAATGTCAAGGACAAAGTACATAAATGTCATCTTTAAAAAACAGCAAAAAAAGTATTTTTCAATACTAGAATTTCTTGTATTCACAAACAAATACGAAAAAAAGGAATTGTTGTATTAATATTCCAGGCATGTATTAATTCAAAAAAGGAAGAGACTGTTCCACAGGTATAAAAACCTGTAACATACTCCCAGAAAAAGAAAAAAAAGATAGATGGAAAAATGCAAGTCAATTTTTTAACACTTCTCAAACAACAGTTCAGAAAATCTTCTGTTCACCACATGCACACTGCAGCTGTTAAAGATAAAACTCCTGTTACTGAATCTGTACACATTATTAGGCTCTGAAAAGAACCTGAGGTCTGCTATGGACTGAGGAACCTTATGTCCTCTGAAGATGCATTCTCATATCTGCTGCCTTTAACTGGTGAAGTCAGAGAAACAAATTTGGACTTGGTAAAAAGAGGCTATGCCAAATTCAGTATTTTGCTTAGCTGAGGAGCTAAGGGCTAATAACAGACGGCAAGCCTAAGCAGGTATCCTCGCACCGGAAACTGAACAGTCTCCCTGCCCAAGCTATTCCGTATAAACTGGCTACACAGATAAATCGTTATCCATATAAACTGGCTACACAGATAAATTGTTATCCATATAAACTGGCTACACAAAGCAGGAGTGAAAACTAATGGTATTTACTGAGACCAAGAGCAAGGTAGTTTTGACAACTGCGTGCAAAGGCAGCCACCCTCTCACCTCACCCTGGCTGCATCCTGCACGTATCCGGTGGGAGCCCCTGACACCCTACAGGGCTCTCCACACCTCACTTCCTCAGGCTCCTTCCTGGGTGGAAGTAAAATGAAAGCACAACACAGATAAGCAACTTAAGAAGAGGCATGGACCAGGTTTGCCCCACAGACCAAGATGGGCCAAATCTCTATGCTATTTATTTTGCTAGAGAATCCACAGAACATAACAAAACCAAAATTTAGATTTCTCAGTGTGTTGTTGAAAGCTAGACTTCAGATAGATTTTTTTTTCAAGAAAAAGCAGAATATACACATTCATTCGTACAGTGAAGTTATTATATGTTGAAAAACCAGCTGGCAGATAATTTTCAAAAATTTTGCTTCTGAACTCAGACTGGGATATCCATTTAATGTATCTCATGGAACATAACAGCAGGACAATGATTATCTTTTTTACCAAGAAAAATCTCTCTTTACCTCAGGTTTCATTCAAGAAAGCAAAAATCAATCAATTTTTCAGACTGCATTATTTCCTTAACATCAAAGGATAATTCACAGGACAAAGTCATGAGGCACCTACCTGGATATCCTTCATGCACTGCACAAAACAATAGAAATGCTTCCAAGATCAAGAGAAATTATAAAATCTCTGTTCAAACACGTCTGCTATCAGAGGACAGAGATAAAATTCAATGTTTTCAGACTACACTACTTGAAGATTTTGTAGCTCTGACCACACAGCTAATGAGTACTTTAGACATACAATTCACAGGCATACTGATGTTGAAAATAGCAGACCTGACGCTGTTTACTGCCTCTGCATCAATTTCCACAGGAGCAGCAGAACCTCTCAAGGAGAAGATGATCACATAGTGCATTCCAAATGCCGGATGTATGAAAATATGGGCAAAGTAAGCCTAGATTACCTATAAATATAGGCACCTGCAATTGGAAATGTGCACAAATTTACTGTTTACTACTCCGCAGCATTAGATGGTGAATGACAAGCAGCGCTTAGCTCCAACCATGAGCTCCCGGAAGCCAGCAGATTACACCTGCCTGCAAGAACTAAGAGAGCAAGCCTGTATTCAGCAAACTTAAAATTACTGAAGGAAATCTGTTTCTCCGCTGGAAAGTTTTTGATTTATGGATCTCCCATAAGATGAGTTACTGCTGATGAAAGTTTAATCTATTTTTTGTGCAAGACTGAAAATGGGATCAAAGCTGTAAACTAACATACAAGATGAAAATTAAGCTGAAACTAGATACAGCTCCTCTTAGCACAAGGAAAACACTCTGAAGAGCAATTGGTATTCTGGTAAACCATATGGATCACAATTTTTTTGGTCTGTTTCCCCTCTCTCCCATCTTTAACTTGACTTTACCACCTCGCTTCTGTGGCTGCTAACAACAGTAGAAAAAACATTGCATAATTACAGCACTGAAATGGCTACAGTTCCCAATGAAGCAGCAGTAAAAATGTAGGCTGGAACAAATGGAATATAGTCATAAACAAGATCAATATAAGAGAAATCTTTGTTGCATAGGAAACCAGTAAAATATACCTTGAGATAGAGAAAAAATAAGAAAACAAAACCAACACTGATAATATAAAGTGCGATCAATTGTCTTTTTTTAAGAAGTGGATCTCTCAAGTCTTTCTGTAAGTAGCCAATGCCCCAGATCTGCATTTTTATGCAAGATACAGATAAGTTGTAAACCTGAACAGACAAATCCAAGGAGGAACTCTCAAAGCTGAACTAAAGATTCTCCCAGACAGAAGAGTTTTGTCCTTTGAGTAAACATTTGAGTCAAGGGCAAAGACTGGATACTTAAAACAAAACAAAACAAACAAACAAGCAAACAAAAGAATGTTACAAAAAATAAGCAGGAATTTGGTGATTGGAATAATAATTCTAATCCACCCCAAAATTAAGAAAAAATAATTAGGCAAAAACAGTTTCACTGTTTACCACTATCATCTGGGTTAGTGGCAGAGCAAGGGTGGCCCTAAATAATTATTAAGGTTTATTTGGCCCTGTTCTCCATTTTCTTCCTCTACATTCAAAATCAATATGTCAGCAAAGAAAAGAAAAATTGAAAGGTGGACAAGATTTGCCAGGGGACTGAGAAGTGCCCCAGGTATACCTCATTTCTTCCTATTCCCAACTCACTTTTCCACCATTGTCTTAAATCTTGGGTTATATACTTCTGACAGGATAACATCAAACCACTGCAGGAGACCCCAAGGAGGCATTTTCAAAAATACACTGAAGGTCTCTGTGCTCTACCAGAGGTCAGAGATGCTGCCAGTGAAGCCTCATCAATAATTTCTACCAGCAAAATCAGATAGACCAGCCTCAGAGCTTCCAAGATGCAGTGCAAGCTGTCTTACAAAAAGATAATAATTCCGCTTTCTTAAAAAACAAACAAACAAACAAAATTAACAAAACCCAAAAAACCAGAAAAACACACCAAACCCCCCAGTAAACCCCAAAACTAAAAATATCTGGATAAAGCCCCATTTTTCAACTAAAAGTTAGAAAGCTATTCTTCTGCTTGAGTCCCTTGTTAACAAATCAATAGGATCCCTTTATGTCACTGCCAATGATGGTATGTCAGTCTGCACAACACATAGCACAAAAAAAGTTAAATCACTGAAAGCTGCACCATTTCAGCCTTACGCTTTGAGATGATTCTGCCATGCATTTTAGACACTGGGTGATCCCTGCAGAGATGATACAGTAAAAAATAGGATGAGCAACAATTACAATTAGTGAAATTATTTATCTAGAATATTATTACAGAGTTATGAATTCCAAATAAGTCAAGATTTGGACCTGTAAGAGCATGTCCTGGCAAAGGGTGATACTGTCAACAATATTTGATGTTGTGCCTAGAAGACAGGAAAAGGCTACTGGAAATTACTCTAAGAGCCATATTTAACCATTCCTCAAAGTAATCCATGCATTCAGACCAGTATTCATTGGAATTAAACAATATGTTTTTGAAATACTGCCTTCTGAATTTTGACTCCCCCAGAGTTTCACTGAAATAAATCAAAAGCAAAAAGCATGCAAAGTTCTACGTTTCAAACCCCAAGCAGCACCACGTGGAGCAGCACACGCCACGGCAATACCACAACCCAGGATGCAGTGGATGAGAGCTGGAAGGGCCATCGTGTGCACAGTATAGGCACATGAGGGTATAGGCACACCAGCTAAGGTGGATGGATCATTAGCCAAAATAAAGGCAGAGATTATTTATGGATTTTACGCCGAACACAAATTCCCAAATAAATCTGCTGTTATTAATATGGCCTTGTGGTTCAGTCAAATAGATAAAATCCAGGACTTACAATGTTTAGCCCTTTTTCCCCTATGGATTTAAGTCTGAAAATCAGTGCACAGATAACCAGACAGAAAGATAATTTTATCAGAAGAGAAAAATTCATCAATTACACTGATAAACCATTTAGTTAACAATTGCAAACCAATAACAAGATTCTCAACTGCAATAAGATTGCATTCAAAAAGAGGTAGCAGACTAGAACTAAAGAGTTTAGAGATGTCATCCTTGAAAAGCAGAAACTCACAAGACAGAAGTTATGTAGAAACCCAGCCATCTTGTGATTCACACGATGCTGACACACTCTTAATGCAAATTTACACAATACAAAATTCTAACACACAGGAAATATTATATACTTAAGCAAAGAGAAGTGCATATTTGTAAATAGTAAAGGAATATGTAACAAAGATGGTATTTGGTATTTATAAGTTAAAAAAGGAATTTGGAATGGTTAGCTGCACTAAAATCCCAGAAAGCCCTCAAAACTCAAAGAGGTTTGCTGTCTTAGCAAACCCCTGAACTGGGATATGCCATTTCCTCCAAATAACACTTGTTCTGCATTACACAGGATGCACATGCAGCTACAGCTTCTGATGGCACGGACCAAAAAAGGGTGAAACAAAATATGTGAGAGGCAGAGGAAGGGCATGCCCAGTCAAAGATAGATTATCAAAGCTTCTGCCAAATCACTTCCAGGAAGTGAACATGGTTATTCAAATAAGGTGGTTGCATCAGCATATTTCTTGCTTTTGTTAGGAACTTAAAAGAGAAGATTTCATTGTTAAAAGCATTTTTTTTGTAACCACATGAAGACTGGATAATTCTGCTTCTTTATGCAAAAGAGCACAAGCCACAGAGGAATTGAAAGAAAATCAAAGAGAAGAGGTGAGAAAAGGGAACAGTGCTACTGTGAAATTGGTGTATTTGTTAAAATATGAACGAAATGGAGAAAGAACTTCCCGTGAAAATAGTGAAGGAAAGGCTGCCCTGACACAAAGTATGTTAACATTTGGATTACAATGGCTGGAAAAAATACAGCTATGCTATCCTAGATAACTGTTCTCCCTTTTCCAGGGTAGCCTTAATGGGAGTTACTGCACTTAGACAGAGCCTTCTTTCACTGAATGCATCTCCTGAAAATGCATCTCACAGTGAGTCTCATTTGATGAGCATTTTATTGGGCACTTAACAGTAAAATACAGATCAGACATGTCACAGCTAGACCTCATCATCTTTAACCCATAAGACAATCAGAAAATGTTTTTAAAATAATAGAAGATATAGATTAAAAAGAGCTACAGATTTTGCTATACTCTTTTGAATTCCAGAGTGGCACCACTGAAGGTTTTGCTGACTTTTCCTTTTTTGCAGAAAACAGGAAGATATTGAATGATTCAATGTCTTAGGATTTACTTTATTGTTCCTAAATTAAGCTTACATCTGCAACAAGAAACAAAAAATACATATATACCACAAAAGAAACCATGCTGACACAATGAGAAACTTTCCTTGGACAGACAGAAGTTCTCTGTGAATAAATAGGTGATACCTTTATAGAAAGCAGGGAGGAGGTGACAAGTTGGGTGTCTCTCAGAGAAGATCCAAGTATGGCAATGAAACAAGTGAATCCCAGAACCGAGGATACCCACACTGAAGCTAACAAAGGCTCAAAACTCTGGTGCAGTTTACACTAATATCTACTGAACAACAACTGGACTCCAGTATGACCTTTGAGGATGAGACTTCCGGTTAAAATTCCCCATTATAATAGAAACTAGCTGAAGGAAATTGATAATTTTCATGATGGGATCATGAGACAACCAGAAGTGAACGCTTCCATTTTCTATTCTAAAATAAACTCAAAACTCAAGCTAAGATCTTTACATTTCAAAGTCTATGGCATAAGAAATAAAAGAATTTCAGGAGATCTGTGTCAACATCATGACTCTGCAGGGCGCACTCCTTATCTCAGGCTTACTTTCATTAAGCAGTCCCCACTGCCGAAGTCATTTACCCTTACCGTCTAAAAAATTTCAACCAGTCTTTACACAAATGTTATCAAAATCTTAGCAGCAAAGAAATTCTCATTGCATTCCAGATGCTACTCCATATCATCAGAAGTTCAAATTGTTTTCTGGGGTAGTTAGCAACAACTGAAGGAAATGAAAAAAAATTAGATGGGACGTATACATTGGTTTCTAACCATTTTTGCCACAGTTTCACCTACTGTTTTGAGAAGGACGGGTAGAGTTCTCTGTGCTGCTCTAGACCAGAAAAAATAGTTGTGTAACTATTTGACCATCAAGGGAGATCTAAGTAGAAATAAGCCTACACACTGAAATGTAATCATGTGGCTGGCATGTTCACAATTCCGCTTGTACTGATTTTTTGGGCTGGAAAAAAAAAATCAATTTCCCTTCAAGCCAGAGCACAAGTGTTATTTTACATCATATCACCTAGCACACCTAGTCTTCAGAGGGTAAAGAGCCTTCTGTCTTTGAATTTTAAATAGTTACTGGGTTTAGTGTTCAGTACCTCAGAAATACTCTGTTTGAGACGGGAATGTGGAAATACAAGATGTTATCAATTCTGTCCTAAGCTGAATCCATGGGTCCTTTTGTACTTTAGATGCCCCTCTTTGGAGGAATGTCAGCAAAGCTGCCGAGTTTGAAACCTTGGCAAAGGAGTCCCTCTGGGCCCGCTGAGAAAAGCTCATGTATTCAGTGCCATTCACTTGCTTGGCCCAGGTTAAAAAAAAGATCATACCAGAACCCTGCCAATAGTTATCTATTTATATTTGGAAATTCAATAGTTTTATATGAACACAAATCTATTCAGGGGAAAAGTTTGCATACCAGAAATGAAGACAGTTGTTCTCTTAGGAGTAGAGAAATATTTAATTTCTCTCACCATTTTTTCATATTCCTCATTTTGATTTACCTTAAATAAGCTCCCTTTAGGCTCCAAAGGCTGAAGGGAAGGGGATTTCTCCCTCCCCTTCTTTGCAGTGCGAATAGAAATTGCTCTCCAGGCAGATTTTTCCAAATGCCCACAACTTTGCTCTTTACTTATATAAAAGGCTTTCGAAAGACAGCAGTGTAGGATGGTTTGTCATCGATTTGAGATTTTTCTAACATTCCTACACTGCTCCAGTTTGGAGGGGTTTTTGGTCAAAACCTCGGCTGCTATTTCCATCCAGCCATACATGTCAAGACAAGCAGAGCACACTTTGGTACTTGATACTGGAGTCATGCACATCATCAAGGATGTGAGAGGGGTCATCTCATCCTCACTTTGTTGTTAACAGAGACTATCACAGCACCCACTGGATTTCTCTTTATGCATATTTTTAAATTCCAGGCCATGATCTTGTTTCACTCTTTAACTTAATGTCACACCCTCTGCTTCTAAATTTATTCTCAAGCTGAAGTTGTTCAAAAGGCACTTTCAATGATATGGAATGGAATCTAAATAGGTGTTGCTCTGTAAAATGATACATTCCCTAAAACTGTTTCCACAGGTTGTTATAAAGGCTCAGCAAGCAAACTCTCAGGAGGCATAACTAGGTAATGCATCAACAAAGACTCAGAAAAACAAGAGGCAGCTGGGCTATTATTAAGAAATTAAGCAGAAGTAGTTGAAAATATAGGGTGCGAGCTAGAGGAAAAAAGCACTTTGCTTAAATAAAAAGAGCACCAGCATCTGCATCTATACTGGAAAGCAAGAACAGCCAAAAAAAAAAAAAAGAAAAAAAAAAGGGGGCAGGAAACCCCTATTTCTCATTGTATAACAGTCTTCTGTCTTTTAGCTGCAACCAGAGCACACAGCAAAGTCCATGTCTGAAGGGCTCTTCAAAGCAAAAGTGTCCAGACATAGTTGGACCTTCCCCGAAGGCAGCAGGACTTTTGGGGTGCGGGTGGCTCTGGGAGGGGCGGCGTGAGCCCTGAGCTCCCTTATCTCCACGTGGGGGCACAGTTGTACTTGCCTGAAGCCCCGTCGGGCTCTGTGGGTCAATCAGCCTCGCTCAAACCCTCTTAACAACACAAGAGCATCTACTTAATCACCTCAGTACAGAATTTGGTGCTCTTGTCTTTTTTTTTCTTTTTTTGTTTTTTTTTTTTAATAATTCATAACCAAGTTTTTATTCCCGCCATTAAGAAATTTCACTTTTCCTCTTAGCTGGTCCTTTATCCATGGCACTATGGAATACAATGGGAAACCATGAACTGAGATACTAGCTGCTCCAATTTTTATTTTCAATGTGTTAAAACAAAATTAGAAGTGATGCTTACTGAACTCTAATAGAGATTTCCTGTGGAGTGGAGGCATACAATAAAGACTTTGATATCAGCAGATCTATAACCATTAAATATCACACTTATAATTTGTTTTAATAGTCACATAAATGTAATATTCTTTTGACTTGAACAGTGGAAATGTGTTTGAAGTTCATCAGTTTGTGTGCAGAACACTTAATTCATGTCTGGACACTTCAGTACTGAAAAAACCAAACAAACAAATTAGAAAGAATTACAGTAATGCACATCCAGTACCTAATTCTATAAATAATTTCCCTGTCCCAGTGTATTACACATCCAAGTAAAGCAAAGACAATAAAAATTCAGTCAGAAAGCAAAGTAAGAAGGATATAAAAACCTAAATAATTTACAGGAAGTATCAGAGAGCAAGAATACAATTAGTTTTTACATTGCAGTGGTTTTGGACTGATTTTGTGTTATTGTAATCAAAAACAGGGCTTGACCCTCAGCCTCCAAGCCTGGCTAGGTTCCTTCAAACCTCTCTGATAGAGCTAACACCCAAAATTCAACAATCCAACACTCTACATGTCTCCCTTGCCCACAGCACAGGCACCATCAGATGAAGCACTTGCTGCCTTGACCTTAGTAAAGTTCCCTCCCATGGTCACACATAATCAGCACGAGATGCTCACCTGGCAAGTGACCCAAGGTTGCAACAGAGCAAATTCCCTCTTCTGACTGATTTTAACATACAGAAAATGATCAGTTCATCCAGTTACAGCATCCAGTTTAATGCCTTAAACATAGCACCAGGCAGATGTGTTTCAAAGAGCATCCAACTATCTTTTAGTCCAACCTACAGTAATTTTTTTTTGCATTTAATCTTTCACTGGCTATGATTTTCTCCTTTCTGTGTAGTTAGTGGGTTTACCTTTCTCAGGTTAACGAAAAACTTTTACATTCATACTCAAAGCCCAGAAAACCATATATATTTATATGGCTTTGTAAATCCCAGGCTGGGAGAAATGACATTTTCAGCTCTTCTTGTAACTACGTCATACAAGGAAATATAAGAGAACAAGGCCCATTTTTGCCAGCAGACCACAAGCGCCATGATAGACTGCCTAGAATTAGCCTCTTCTCCTTACTTACCTAAATTGTTGCTTCTTTCCAGACTTTCCTTTCTTACAGTCATGGTTGTAGTCTTTCAAAACTGCTGCCTTCAGTGTGCAGCGAGAGATGGGAGGGTAGCTAGGGGCTCCACTAAGCCTTTACATGCTTCAGGTACCTGGAACCTACAGCCGTGCCTCACAATATCCCGGACCACAGCCAGCTCCTGAGCAAATTATGGCCTCAATGTTAAACTGCAGAATGGAGGCACAATTCCAGCCTCCAGATTATACATCTCTCTCTATTCACCTGACATGAAAGTCACGGATTCAGTTGCAATTTTGGAAAGCAGTGAATTTTCATAGGGCACATGTATTAAAAAATTGTGATCCAATACGTGTTCAATGTGATAGAAGAAAAGAAAAAGCTGGGAGCTAGGAGGGACAGAGGGATAGATTTTTTTAAAAAACATTACACACCTATGAAAAGGACATACCTGCTGACAAAAGAAAGATGATCCAATTTCTCTTTGTTTAACCTTAAGCTCATGCAGAGTAATTTAAAATATTTATTTCCAGTCAAGACAAAAGCTAACAGAGGATGCATTACTGAAATAGAATCACATTAAAAACATTTTAAAGGAATTTTTCAAGAGGCTTGCAAGGACTCCATGTAGTTTGCTCTGAAATCATTAAGATCCTTGCCATAGATTTTTTTAGAAGGGACATTAGGAAAGAACCTCCCTTGAGAGGAAAAAAAAAAAAGATAAAGGTCTTTTTATGACTCTTACAATTGTGCAAGTGGAAACAAAATTTTGTTGCCAACACTTGCCCTGCCATAACTCAGATATTACATAGCAAGAATAGCAAGAAACTACCAAACACTCAGTAAACTCATTGTCACATTTTAAGAGCAGCAGATACTGTGTGAGCCCATATTGCACTTCAGAAACTGTTTAATTAAGTAGTGTTTGATCTCTGACTGGAAACATGACTCATCCCATGCCCCAAAAGAAGTCACCCAGTTTGGCCATAGGAAAGGCACTGCCCTGGGTCAGCATGGAGCAGCGTGGGCTGAACAGGTTATTAATATCCCTGCTATCATGCAATTTAAATATACTTAAATAATTTTTTAAAATTTCAGTTTTAGAGGAAAATAACTATCAGCTGATACAGAAGTCCCTCCACACACATTTACTTATTTTAAATGAAACTTTCTCTGTAGTTTCAATGATGACATGTGCTTTTGAGTTCTGTGAATATTTTTTTATTAATGAAGACACTGGTACAGGTATATATATTCCTTATTAGAGCCAAAAAAGTAATAGTAGTAGTAATTTAAAATAAAAAAATTCCCAAAACAAAAAACAACAGACACTCAAAACCTCAGCTCAAAACACAGATAGGAAGACATTGAAATTGGTTATATACAAAATGTTAGGAAAAAAATGAAAAATAGAATTCTTCCCCTTAAATTTAACCATTACCTTTATCAACAGAGAAGTAAAGCATTTCAAACAGATGTATGACATTAAGTCTGTTGTGATCTTAAAATTTATTAAAATTTTAGAAATGTCATTAAGTGCCATCACCATGATGCATTGTAACAGTTAAACTTTTTGCAAAAAGTGAAAAAAAATCCACAAAATGCACAAAATCTCCCAGCAAACTCTTATCATCCTCTCCTCCCTTTGTCTTACTCTTTTCTCCCATGACTACAACTCTATATTCAGAGCAAGTATAACTATAATAGCACTGTATAAAACCATGTCATTGTACTGTAAAATGTTTTTTAAAATTATTTTTTCCCATAAACAGATTGTAAGATAAATTTCATACATCATTTTCTTAATCTAAGCCATGTCTTGGTCCACAAAGAAAGCAATTAAGTAGAATGAGAGATGCATATTCAGCACTCAATTTTCTTTATCATAAGGAAAATACTTTTATTATGTACACAGGACTGTAACTTAAACCTTAACATGGTAAACTTTCGTACTCTGTTGTATGTATGTATCTCAACTGATCTAGAAGGGAGCCTGTAATTGCCTGCATGTGACTAACCCTAATAAAATTTTTCTTAATTGAAACATAACAGGGGAATTAAAAAAAAACCTTTAAATTGAAAATTTTTGAAGCCCAAAACAGACTGGCATACACTCTTTCGAAAGCATTTAAGTAGACTGAACACTCAGCTCAGCTTTTTTCATCTTTCTTTTTTTTTTTCCCCCCTCTTTCTGGGCTTGTCGACACAAGAAGGGATAATGGGGAGGTGTATCCTTCCCGGCGAGCTGCAGTTCAGTAACTGCTGCATATTTAATGTTGCACTGCAGCCACGGCCACGCAGCCAGCTGGCTCAGTCTACAGCGAAAATAACTGCTTTCATATTGGGGGGGATTTTCTCCATATTAAGCGTTACACGACCATACTCCATGTTCCTTTCCCCCTACAAGCCCATCAGCATTGCAGAATTTCACCTGCTGTACGCTTCAAACCACAGCAACAAACAGACAAAGCACATTTACCAGTCCCCTGATCCCTCTCCTGCCATGCCATAATCCATCTCCTCCTCCCATTCTGGCAGTACCCCCACCCAGACCTGCCACCCAAGTGGAACTGGTGCAGCATTTGTGGTTACCAGCACAAGGGCATCTGGAGGTATATTTGGGGGTTTGCCAGGGCCCAGGGCAGCTGCAGAATGCCAGCCTGCCAAAGCCGAGCTAGAGCCTGGTCACAGAGCAGTGATTGGCCCATCTGCAGCCACAACGAGGGCACAAGGCACAAACAGAGCTGGAAGGAAGTGCCTTGGGATAATGCCTCCCCAAGCCACTGCCCAAAATTCAGGGCCAGATGCAGACGGTCATCTAAGCTGCTCTGCTTGGCAACATTTCACAAAACACAGAGACTCATCTATCAGCCAGAGTAGTAGAAGTGAAGAAAGGTCAGGACATGTCAGCATGGGACATCTGTAATGAGATCATCACTGTTGTCAATGGTAGTACACAGGTGAGAAAATTTGGGCTTTCTTAATGAAACAAAAGAGTGTTGAAACCACTCTGTCAGTGTGGGCCTTTCCAGATCAACCAGTATGTTAGAAAACATGTGAGCTCAGAGGACAGAGGACAATTGTACAAAGAATATGATCATAGATACCATTTGTTGCCTTGGTGCAATTTGGGAGCTACTTTCTGTGCAGACACCCCAATAGTGTCCTAGAAATTGGCAGGTTTTATCATCTGGCTGATATGACTTTCTTAATGAAAACACATCTCTCTTATCAATGGATCTGTCCCCATCGTATTTGTAGGCTAGTGACTAATATCTAGGGTGGAATTTTGGGTTAAAGAAGCTATATGATTTCCAATGAGCAAGGGATCACTTGTGCGCTCGATCTGCTGCCATTCCTGCAGTTATGGGAGGAGTCTATCCCAAATGTGCAGGGTAATTTTTTATATGAGGTTTGTTTTGAGATCATGGCAAAGGTATGGGTACTATACTCATTATTCTGGGGGAAGTCACCTGCCAGTTGCTATCCTGACTGATAATGACTTTTATTGGACAGCTGGATATTCAACAAAATAGTTTAACCATCATCAGAGCAATTACATTTGGCTGAAGGAAGCGAAGCTGATGCTCTTTCACGACTAGGTTAGTGCTTGCTAAGCAATGTCTCCACCTGGTATTTTCAGAGCATGTTATGTGTTACATAACACCTGTGGCAGCATGAGAAAGCAGCTCTCTGGTGGCTGGAAGGCACAGGTTCAGTCAGCTTTACAGAGCCAGCAGTCAGCCTTCTCCACGATGACACTTACAAGGGACATGTCCAGCTCTTACTATATTCTTGCTCTTCTTGCTAGATAAAGACTTGTAAATTAAAGAATCCAATCTCCAGTGGTATGCTTTTTTTTTCCTAGTACCTTGTTTAATTTTTCATGCATATTTCATGGGCAGTCTACGCAACGCAACATGAATATTTCAAGGCTTTTTTTCCCAGAATGCTAGAGAAAATTCTCTTCTATTTGAGTATGAAAATTGTCTTATTACTCCTTTTTTAAAGCTTTTTCTACTGACAAAGGAGGAAAGTTAAGTATGAGTTAACATACAGGATTAGCAACTACTGCACAGAAATCCCGCTATGAAAATACTATGATCTAAACCAAACTAGGTGAGATGGATCCCACCTGTGCAGTCTCATTCCAGCATTCCTGAGGATCCACTGCCCCTGACTGCCTATGGGTCTGAGAAAACAGCAAATCACTCTTACAAGTAATGGGACATGTTCGCTTTGGGCTGTGGGAGAAGCAGGACCAATTACCAGGCCACTTGGCAGTTCTATCTGCTCTGGTGCAAGCATCCCTTTTAGCAGAAGAAATGAGAACAGGGAGCAGAGGAAGTTTCTTTGGGCAGACTAGAGTGAGCTCAGCACTGTATACATTATGTCATTCACAAGGACAGTGACATTTGGTGTAAGTGGAAGGGCAAAGCTCCCCACTGAGGGATGGGTGACAAGGCATCTACGCTTGGCACAGTTTGGATTTAGTAAATTGCTTTCCCTATCTTTCCATTTCATACCCCCTGAAGTCATGCACAAAGTTCACTGTGAAATAAATGGAGTTTTGAAATGATTGCTGACAATGTCTTCATACCGATATGTATTTTCACAGAATTATACCACGAAATATTTTTTTCTTCCTTAGAGCTCATTGCCTAAGAGCAACACTAGGTTTTGTTTAAGAGCAAAAACTGAAATGCGTTTGTACAGTGTAATGATCTAATCTACATGTCACTAAATGCTCCAGGGAATACCTTGCATGTTGCCTCTCTGGTGCTCTGAAATGCTCTTCATAACATGCTATGATATTTGTGGAACCAAAAAAGGGCTTTTAGAAACCCATTCCTTTTCAGCCCTCTCATACTCCTATTACCTCAGCTCAGGCTTTTGTTGCAAGAATTGCTTCTCCTGCTCTGAGAGATAACCCAGGCCATCTGCAGCCAACTCGTTGCCCTTCCATGAACTGTAGTCCAGGACTGGTGCCACAGGACCAAACACCCCTCAAAGGAAGCTGCTCTTACCACTGGAAACAAACACAAACCATGCTGTCTTCCTGGAATGGGTTCTCTGTAAATATACAGGGGAGAGCTGCTTCTTGGCAATCCTTGCAAGCTGAATTCTCGTATTCTTGCTGTTCTTCTGTGGCCAGTGGTCAATCTGAGCGCAATGGCCAGTGAGGGGGCCACAAACACCTATGGGCACCTGCCCACATTCATGTAACAAATGTTTCTGCTGTAGAGGTTCCTGAGCACCCACCCACTGGAAATAGGCCAGCCTAAAGAAATTCAAGGCTTCCAACAACCTGATTTTGCTGCCCTTGCATCTGAGCCTAGCTGAAAATAGACTGGTCCTGGTTGAACTTAAATACATAGGTAAGTAAGAAGAAAGAGATGGACTGTCCTAGTGGGGAGACAAACCAGTGGGAAGTAACAGCATACAGATGCCAAAATACTGTGTAGAATAAACCAATTTTGTACATTATCGACTCCATGCTCCCTAATTTACTACACTTTGAAACAGAAGTATAGAACAAATAATATTTTATCAGGTATACGCATTATAAATTGTATTTTGGCATTGAAGCTTAGCTCACTAAGCTCATTTGAGAAATTTTACTCAGAACCAGCTTCCTTTCCATCCTCCCTTAGATAATTCCCCTGTTTCACTGAAGAAATGAAAGCATACCAACAAACCATGCAAGAAAGTCCTGACAGCATCCTATTAACTTTACAGAAACAGACTGATTATCTGTGAAAATGAACAAAATCTTCCCTTCTGAACAGAAAGAACCTCCTCATTTATTTGTTCAATAATAACTGCATGTTAAAATTCCAAAGTTAATCTACTTCTCAAAAGCATTCTTTGCACGTTCCTCCCCCTCACCTTCCTCTGCTTATGTAGCCAGTAGTCCTGTCATCTCTACACAAGCTTTTCACTAAATCCCAGTGTTCCAGCAGATTAAACCAAGAACATGAATTCTTTCTGTGTGTTTAAATGCTAAAAATAAAGCATCAGATTTTCAGCTGACATAAATCAGCCTGATTACATTGAAGTCCAAAGAAAGCAGGGAATAACTCTGCATACCAAATCCAGCTCACAGAAGCTTCTGAAAGTTACCCATGTACTTGCTCCAGTGTGTACCCATACAGACACATGGCAACACAGAGAGAATAGGAAATGTGTACTTGCTTCAGTAGGCTTTTGACCAGCAGTGCTTTAATTTACCTGCTCTTGATTCTAACATACACTTGCTAAAGTTTAATTAAGCTAAAGATGTAAAGAATAAACAGCGTAGCAAAGCTGACCGTAAACAGGTGCAGAAAGAACCTGTTCACCCACTTGCGTTACCTGCAAAGGCAAGGCCTAAGCACGCCTCAGATGATACTGCCGTGACTTTTACTCTGAGTGACCACAGATTTCCATTCTCAGGATGAAATGTGCTGGTCATACCTCTGCGTTGCTGCTTCATGATGTCTGCAGACACAGTGAAGTACTAATAAAAGCATCTGGAAGGTTTATGCTTTTTGTTAAGTTTGTGACAGCTGTAAATGTTCTGTACTTTAATGAGATTATAGAAATCTTGAAACCCCAGATCTTATGCTCTGTTGGGGATTGCACTATTTGGGCTATAAGGCTGTGTTTGGCAAGTCTTATGCCAAAACCATTGGCTAGGGACAGAGCAGAATCTCAGGATTTACCCAGCCCCCCCTCAGCCTCAGAAAGGGTCACTGTGCATGACTAACCTTTCCCAAGACACATTCAGCAATGGAGCATCCTTAAACCAGCTGCTGCAGCGTTTTACTTTCCTTTCTGATAAAAAGATTGTCTAATGTTTAACTTTTAGGTTCCTAACTGAAAATGAAGTCTATTACTTCCTCTTGGCATATGTGTCATGAAGATAGGGAACAGATCATTCCTTTCCTCTGTGCATTCTTAAAGATTAATGTCGTGTTTCTCATCAGACTTCTCATACTGAAACTAAATATTTTCACCCTGAGAATGAAGTTATATGGAATTTTTAATTTCCTTATTTCACTGCAGATTCTCGTCAATGAATCTGAAAGAGCAGTGGCCAAGTCTGAACACAATGATTCAGTAGTTCTTCTTCCTGTTCTGTTAGGTGAGTGTATCTTATAAACCAAACCTGTTGACAACATCCTGCTATACATTTTGCTGGTTTTCAACAATATAATTATATTTACTTCTGATTTTAGTCACAACAATTTGCAGGTCCCTTTCCATCCACAATTTACCTGTTTGGTCCCCTACCTGCCTTAGTATGGCTCATTTTTCCTACCTAAACGATGCATCCTGCAGTTGTCCCTACTGACATTCATCCTATCTCCACCCAGCTCCAAGATAATTTCTCCCATTTTTGAAATAATTTTAAGCTCTAAAACTGTCTTTCACCACTCTGGCAATCCCTCCCTATCTGGAGCTGAACAGGCAAAACTACAGAAACTTTGAAAGATCTTTTCATCTCGACAGTGTTATGAGCTGTGGCTTCCCAAGTAGTTTGTTTGCCTTTTTATTTTTTCATCTAGGTCCCTCTTCTTTAATTTGTTATGTGTTGCAGTTTAGTAGCACATAAAATGCTATTAAAACCTTCTTGAAAGTCCATATACATAACATCTGCCGTTACTCTGTTACAGAAAGTCGTTAAATTTATTTAGAATAAAAAACTGTTTACTCTCTTGTTTTATGGCTGTCTTCTAGGTCCCTGCAAAAATTCCTTTAAATTGTTAAGTGTTAGGTAAAATAGTTTTTCCAGTTTTTTATTTGCTTCCATGGCGTTTAAGTTTAGGAAGAAACTTTATCTAGCAAAGATGACACTCAAGAGTGGGATCTTCCAAATTCTTCTTCTATTAATAACATCAGTACAAGGTCCTTTAAGTACCAATTTCTATAGATGTTAAGGTTAGCTCTTATCACATATGGCTGTAAAAGCTGAAACAGTATCAGCTAAGCAGGAAAGAGCAGTGAGAGCCAAACTTAGCCATGTTGTGAAAAGACATCTTGCAGAGAAGAGGCTGTGTAGTACTTCTTATTCCTACCTTCCAGAACTATAATACTAAGGAACAGAATTATCCTTGGACTTGTGGGTGGTTGTCTGCTACTTCTGCTTTTCTGTGTGCCTTCTGGCAAGTCATTTAACCTTTTTCTGCTGCAGATTTTCTGCCTATATGATGGACATAATGATGCTCACTATCCTTTTAAAAATGTGCTTTAACAGTATCAAAGACAAAAAAAAAACTTCTATAAGTGCTAAGGTGTTATTTATGAATCAGTTTTCTTAGGCAAAGGAAAGTGAAATTTAGAAAAAGATGTGGTTAAAAAAACCCAAACAGGTAGCATCCAGCACAATAAAGATATTAAGTATGAAAAAACCTCAGAAGTTTCAGAGTTCATTGTTCTGCTCTTAGAAGTAAATGAAGATGTAACTTATGCTTTTAACTCCTTTATTTCACCAGCTGTCCCATGCAACCTTTAACTTCTCAGAAGAAATAAGCAGATAAGTGCATTATTGGTTGTTAAAAAAAAAAAATCCTGTCAAATTTTGCTGTACCGTACTCATTCCACAAACATTAATATGAAATGAGGACTTATGGAGTTCAGTGCCACTTTTTTGCAAGGTTATTTTTTTTTCCATAAACTTGAGTTAAGTGTCAATCTTCTCTAGACCTTGATGACACCAGGTAAGCTGTCATCTCAAAGAACAGCTAACAGTGCAAACAGGTACAGAGATTCTGTGAAAGAGAGCAGAACAGGTTAAACAATTTAAGCCCCAACAACTGAACTTTTCACAAGACACAACATGAATAAACAAACATATAAATAAATAAATATTAGTATCTATGATACGAAGTCAGTTTACATATATTTTACGACTCCTTGTGAAAGAATGTACAAAAAAAAAAGAAGAGAAAAAGAGAAAAAACAAGAAAATTGTTACTGAGGAGCCTTGACCAGACCTGTCTTTTAATTTAACTTACTTTATATATTTGATTAAATTTTGTTTACACCTGTGTCATTCCCTTGACTTAAACACCATCAGAACATTTTGTCCTACCACATTCTGTTATATTTCTTGAAAATGTGACGTAGTTACTGAAACAGGAAAGTAAAGCTTTAAATCTGAAGTGGAGGTTTTCCCTAGTGAACTTTAGAAGTACCCAACACATGCGGGGGGGTGGTATTCCTCTAAAGAACTTGTCAAAGCTATATAATTATGTGGTAACATTTGTAAATCCCATTTGCTAGAGTGTCGCCAAGTTCAAACCAGTAATGGAAGTGGTCTTCACACACATTTCCATATGCTTGCATTTCTAAAGTACTTCAAAAGGAGCGTCTCCTGCTCACATATGGCCTGTAGAAGGCATTTAGAATTCTGGAGTGATAACTTGTGGGATGAGAAGCAGTTCTGTACAGGAGAGGTGGCTTCCATCTACAAACGCAAAAAGTTAGAATTGTATCCTCATCAGAGGATACATTACTTAGCATTTACTTTTTCTTTCTTAATTCTCTTTATTGTGAATTTCATATACTGTGAGTTACACATTTCAGATCTGCCTTTAGCTTTGCTGTAATAGTCAGCAAATGGAAGTCCATTTCTAATGTTTTGTTCTTTTATTCTTTCCTCTTCTATTTTCTTAAACTCCCCATTACTCCCCTCCAATATACTACCTGATTATATCTCCTTTAAAACATTCTCAGTTTTGCTCTCCCTTCCACTCACGGCACCGACATGTTCATTGCAGACTGTTTTCATCAACTTATCCACCAGTTTTGAAATAGGACACTGATGGTTTGTAACACCCTTCCACATTTCTTATTTAACTCAAATATTTGTCTCAAGATTTGTCTCGTGACTCTGTTTTTTGCTGACAATGCAATATATTGGCAGTAAACTTTGAGTTCAGGACCATTCTCTTGATATTTCTCACAGTTCTGTTATACAGTCTGGATTATATCAGCCAAACTACCTTATAAATCCATTGCCAGCTGAATAGATCCCAGTTGAAATGTTGTTTCTCACTTCAGTGTGGATTCTAAGAGTTTTAGACATGTCCTTCCTGTCTTTCATAAAATAAAAAATGTTACTTGAAGAAGAATCTTTCATTTGAATATAGATAGTCTTCATAATTGTTGACCGCTTCTTATGGGGCAGGATCCTCAAACACTGGAAGTAGGCAGTGCAGCTTCGAGGAAGTAGTCTCATGGACGGGATACTTTCCCAAATGAGACCACATACCTCAACAAGAACTTGAGCAACATATTCCATATGGTTTTAGCCGTGCTTCAACATTCCTCAGGATCTGGAAAAGGGGAGTAAGCCTTCACTGCGCGATCACATAGCTCTTTCTGTATCTACAGCAATTGCACAGAAGACAATTGTGTCTCTGGATTTCAGCATAACCCTGGGAACAAGATCCATCCCCTCCTCCATGCCACATCTGAGCAAGGATTTCAGTTACATTTGCAATGCCACACTGATGGTTTTGGTAGTGAACAGCCACTACTACATAAGTCTGAGATGTCATCTAGGCTTCACCAGTACCCTCACTCATAGCTTTAGATATTTTCATCATGAAAAAATGTTGGAAGATATTTGAACTTGCCATTTTATGCATACAGATCAGCAGCTGAGAATGTTTTGTGACTGTTCCCCAATATCTGACACAGAATTTGGTGCACCTCAAATTCTGTGTTTAGTTTTGGGCCCCTCTCTAAAAGTAGGATATTGAGGTACTGGAGTGAGTCCAGAGAAGGGCGACAGAGCTGGGGAAGGGTCTGGAGAGCAATACTGATGAGGAGCAGCTGAGGGAGCTGGAGGGACTCAGCCTGGAGAAAAGGAGGCTTGGGGGGACTGTATATCACTCTATACAACTGCCCGATAGGAGGTTGTAGCCAGGTGGGGGTCAGTTTCTATTCTTGAGTAGTAGGATAATAAAGAAACAGCCTCAGTTTGCACCAGGAGAGGTTTAGATTGGGTATTAAAAGAAATTCTTAATGGAAATGGTTGTCAAGCGTTGGAACAGGCTGTCCAGGGAAGTGGTGGAGCCACCATCCCTGCAGCAATTTAAAAGTTGTGTAGATGTAGCACTTGGGGACATGGTTTAGTGTTGGGCTAATGGACTCGATGACCTTAAAGGACTTTTCCAAACTAAACATTTTATGATAATTTAAAGTGTCAGGATAATAAAACAATTTTTGGCAGATTATTTCTGCCAGGTGTTTTTGATATAAGTGTTTGATATTTCTGAAGGTATAATCTCCCCATTTCAAGCTGGTAGGTAGCCTCACTCAAAGATTTCCATAACAAGGCAAATCATGGCTTAAGAAGCAAATATAAATCAACCACACTAACAACCAAGTAATCAAGCAACTCAACTCCTCATCTGTTATGAAAGTTTGTAGAGCTCTTGCAAATACTTTAAGCTTATTGTTCCAAGACAGTTTTCCAGTTCAATGTTTCCCTCTTTGAGCAATCTCTACAGCCAAAAGTACTTAAAAAAAAAAAAAAAGAAGCCAAAAAGCTGTCCCAGGTCAAGCCAAATATATCATGGTATTTCCTATTATAAACAAACCTTTGGAATCACAAATCTAAACTTGGTATCTATATTGTTCTTTCTCTCCCCAAGTTAACCTTGTTCTTATCCTCCAAACTCACTTTATGCAATTATCTTTGAGGGATAGTTTCCTTTACATATACACAAAATTTCGTTGCAGTAATTGATAATATAAATAAGCTGTAAGCACACATTCCATCTAGGCTTGTACTGATGTCCATTTGCTTGTAGCATTGTGTTAGGGACATTGCTGACAAAACTTACCAACTAATTAAAATACCCCTCACCTACACAGAGCGATGATGCCTGCCACACCCAAGGGAAGTGAAGAGTTTCTTTCACGCTTGCTCCTCCTTTTGGTCTTGCATCTCTATTTTGAAAATAAGCCTAGTATGAGACCTGAGCTTAGATGAATCCATCTTTCAACAAGGCTCTGTCACACAAAGTATTTCCATAGTCATTCTTTTTTATTATTCTATACTTAGGATTTTTCAGAAAAGCTGATTCAGTTCTTTTCCTTGTCTTGCTAAAGCATCCTGCTTCCTTTTGAGATAGGCATTAAAAACCCTAACAACCTTTTACTGTGCTGTGTTCTTGCTCTTCCTCACAAGCTCGAAAAGGAATCATTAGATAATAATTTGACAGGTAACCAATGACCATATTTGTGCTTTCTCAGCTAGGCCAGAAATCATTCAGCACCTCAAGTCATCCAGTCCAGCAAAACCTGTACCAGAACTGTCCAGCTCAGCCTCTACAGATATAGATTGAATTAATGTGCAGAGGTATATTTCAGTGCTCTTCCAGGTACAAGTTTTCACAAGAATCTCATGTGCCATTTTTCTTCCCCTTGTACTCATGCAGGATGCTTTGGTTCTTCCAATTACTTCTTTAGGGGGAAGGTTTCCATGTCATCTGATATCACAGACTAAGACCACCAAAATGTCTATAACTGAGAACCATTTCCTAACCCTTTCCTGTATTATTTTCATCTGCAAAGCTCAAACTTCTTAGTAAGGGCCAACAACATAACAACATAACAAGGGCATAACAACACTAGCGTGCACCTAAATTTATCAAGGGAGAATTCAACTTATCCCAAGATAAAAGTAGTTCACTCAGTTATTAAGATGTCTCTCTTCATTTATTCCCTTTTTGATTCCTTCTGTTGCACTTCCATCAGATAATACAATAAACAAAGATCACTATTATTTTACTAATTTTCTAAAATACCTCAAACTCTTTATTTAATGGAATAAATAAATCTTGAACAGAAGAGCAATCTACTTAAAAGGGTGTGCTACTGTCAATTTCCTATGCTGTCCTGAACTTTCACTTAAAGGAAGAATGAGGAAAAAATCTAAATAAAATAGGAGAATATTTTCCTTCTGCTTTTTCCCCTAATAGAAGACTCAAAGATTAATACACCATGCAAAAGAACACCTGACACTTCTACAGATCCTAACACAAACACGTACAGTGAAAACAACTACTTTCTGCAGTGAATCTTTTAGAGACAAAAGTGCTCTTCAGACAAGGGCTCTGAACAGGCTGTTGGCAAGTGCCTCTTGATAAAGAACTCCCACATGCAGTTGTGCCCACCGTTCTCTGAGGAAGATAATACTTCGCTTAACATCTCTTTGATGGGCCAAAACTCAGCACCAAAAGTAAGCTTTCCAGACTGCAAGAGAGTCCTCCATACTAGGAGCATGAGCTCATATAGCGCTGGTGTGTCCGCAGATGGAGGTGTGGGTGAGGGCCCTGGGTGGGACTGGTCAGAGACATTAAGGCCTACTCAAGACCCTATTATAGAGGAAATAGTCAGAAAATTGAGAATGCAACCAGATTCAGAAATAATAGTAATAAAACCACACAAAGAAACTGGTATTACTCACTTTGCATGAATCTCAAGAGAACTGCTTGAGGAAGATTCCTCAGTAAGATACCATGCTTTGGGAACTATTAAGTGAAGTTCTGAAGGCTGTGCTTTAGTGATTTGAATATCTAAAGCTTGTAAGAAAAGAAAAGCACCCAGATAAGAAGCAATCATTAAAAAATAAACTCCCAACAACACAGAGTGTATATCTCCACCTGTTTTGGTGTTCCACACTGTTCTTTAAATTATTCAGCTAGTAGCCACAAACACATCTTCATGTGGGCTTGGAAATATGCTTGCACAAAGACTTCCAGAAGACCAAAGTCTTTTTCCACCACATCTAAAAACCATGTAAAAAAGTATGCTGAAATAGAAAAGAAACTCCTAGTACTTTCACAGACTTTACTGATTCAGTGCATATTTGTTCATGGTAGCTTTTGACAAGAAATAAGACACAGGTCACTGGATATTTTTTCAGCTATGATCCAAATAATATGACTTTATTTAATTCTTTTCCTACATTATGAACTTATCACACAAAAGTTTTCGGAGGAGAAAACACTTCAGCCTGTTGAAAATAGAAATGGTAACCAACCACCAAACTAAGAAGTAATGATGATGATAAGTACAATATGACCTCATCCTGGCAGCAATGTTGGTTGATCAAAGCAAGTTAGACATGAAAACTAACGCATGAGATTTGCCAGTACTTTCAACTTCACTTTCGTCAGTGGCGAGTGAGTCAGTGTCCAGCAAATCCGTTTCCATACTGGCAGGACTGGAATAACCTTTACATGCTGATAGACTACTTCTGAAAGGACAGCTGATTTTGATCCCTCGAGCACTTCAGAAGGCTGTGTTCATCCAGTACCTTGAAGAACATAAACTTATAAACAAATACAAGGTCAGATCACAACACACCGTATGCTAGACTGTTTGGGTTTTTTCCCAGCACATTCATGCTATACAGTAAATAAGCATTTGGAATGTAATAATCTAAGTGTAGGAGGGGGAAAAAAGGCACAAATAGTAACAATCACCAGGGCCATTAATCTTCTCAAAGCTACCTGCCAGATCTTGGCAGTAGAGGCAACAGAATAGTTTTTTTGGACAGGACACAAATACAGTTCTGTGGTTGATTACTTCTCCAGATATATTGGTTTGACTCTACTTATATAGACCTAAGTGGCACACATTGTCCAGAAAGTAAGTTAATACTTGAAAAACATGAAGTCCTCATGTCAGATAATGAACCTTTAAAACAATCAAAATTTTCATAGAGCTGTTACATTCAACATCATTGTCATAGTTTATTTTGCCCCCAGAGCAATGGGGAAAAAAAGGCAGAGAGGAGAAGAGCATGAACTAGCACATATTAAAAGAAAAACAAAACCCATAAACCATCTGAAAAAATTAATGGGTTGATATAAAAACATCTAGCCAGTCAACAGCCATTGCACCTGGATCTGCTCCTGCACAATTTCTGATGGTAAGAAGATTAAGGATGATTTTATCTATGGCACCCAGATAGCCTTAAACTAAGTGTTCCAGCTGAAAGGAATGCTGAACATGAGAAGATGAAATAAAAATCTATCAACAACAAATGTCAGTGGTTGGCACAGAACAAAACCACTGCCTGACCTGAGATCGGGGGCTCGAGCTCTCAGACATGTGGAACTTTTCAGAATGTAGCAAATATTCCCAATCTCCCTTCTGTGATGATTCAGAAGGATTTCTTTGGAGGATCTGGGCTCATCTGCAGTATTTTCCAAAGAAATCCTTCTGTGATGATTCAGAAGGATTTCTTTGGAGGATCTGGGCTCATCTGCAGTATTTTCCAATTCAACAATGAGAGAATCAAGGACCTGTTTGCATTCCCTAATGAAATGTAAACTGCTTAGGAGACTTCCCACAAGATCACATCAGAAGCCAGAACTGTCTTCCTGATGATGTGATCTTAAAACCTCTCTCCATGGGTATGCTCCATAGGCATGTGTGTTCGTGCTTTATAAATGTTGATTTGTCATTTTAAGTTTTAATGCAATTGCCAGACAGAACCATGATATATTATAAGGTTAAGATGAGGAACAGGGCAATTTCAGGAAAGAGCTTTTCCTAGCAGCATCGTGAGCCACATTCTTATTTAAAAGAGGGCAACATCAAATATTTCATTTTGTGTGAGATCACCCATATCAAAAGAATACCCTTTTCTAAAACAAAATACTGCTTTTCATGTTGGGGAAGGTTTATGCTAAATTCTAACAACATGGAGCAATTATTTGATGCAGTTGATGCAGTACCTTGTACTGCAAGGATCTTGTTTTTCCCTCTGGTGACAGAGGCCTTCCTTAGTTCTGAACTGCCGGGCACAGTTACTTCTGGAATTGAATATACAGTCCAATCCCGGAGTACAGGTATCCCATATCTGTAATTTTATACAACAAATTAATCTTACTTTAAACCTAGACTCTTCAAAACTCTAAAAGAAAGGAACACCCTAGAACATCTTACATGCAGATATGGAGGCTGTACGGTTTATCCTCTTCCTTCCAGTTTTCTTCTTATAAAATGTTTTTCTCACCATCAAGCAAATTATTTCAGCCAATATTAAACTACACTAATACCAAAACCACAAAATTGCAAACAAACATAATAAATTAAGCCACTGAGGACAGTAAGAAGAAGAGCTGGATAACCTGAATCCTGTGGTGGGTTTAGCCCAAAGAACCTATGCTTCCTCTGTAATTTTGAAAATCTGCTCTTGAAGGATAAGAGGAAGACTTCTTCTGTAGTGACAAAATACAACCAAAAAAAGTACTACTTCAGAAGGACTCAAAAAGGCAGCTCCAAACTGATAATATCATAAAGTAAAACCTTTGCCTCTGACTCCAGCAGAGATCAGATCTCCTGTGTAACTTTGTTCTCTTTGGTGGATTTTAATTCACTTGCAAATACAACATGTGGTTGGGATCTACATGACACACGTTGGCATAGTACCAGTATTTCCAGTTCAGGAGATTTTTGGCCATGACAGATGTCCCTGAAAGGAGTGCAACTACTGTAAACGTCCAAATCTTACCAAAATCCATAGTTTCATAGCTGCAGAAAATACTGCGTCTGAATGTGATAATCCTAGTCTCCCTTTCATGGTCTCCCAAAGGAATAGGAAACTGGTATGGGAATGAGAGGGAAAGGCTCCAGGGCATATTTCCAGCTGTAGCTGGACATGCCACTTCCCTCCTGCAGGGCCATGTGCAGGCACAGAACTCTCCACACTCCTAACTTTGGAGCCTGCAGAGGCCCAGAGGAGCCCGAGTCCCTCTTCCAAGACAGGGAGTTCAGTCAGAGGATCCCACTGTTCAAAGGCACAGAAAAACCAAAAAGAAGGTTGCAGACAAAGTGTGAAACTCCTTCCCAGTCTCCCCAAAATAGATCTGTGTATCCTTTCACTGAGATTCTGTCTTGTTACTTCAGTTCTTCCATAACATTATTTATCAGATTTTCATCATTTTAACACAGTACATTTGCGTGCCAACCAGGAGGAACTGAAATTCATGAACTTCCCAGGCCCAGGTTCAGAACTGAAGTACATATTGTTTCTTCCCGCAGTTAGAGACACACAGCTGCTCCTGTGTCAGCCAAAGCAGTGCTCAGACTTCCAAAAGTCTGAGAGTTTATTTTTATCAGTCAGCAGTCCAATACATGGCTTACATGGATTGGTTAGAATCCTACATTTATGTGTATATTTTATCTATCTGTCTATCTATCTATCTATCTATCTATCAATCAAAGAATATTACTATATATATATATATATGTATATTTATGGTACATGCATCTCTTAAAGCAAACTTGTCATCAGCTGAATGTTTAATGCAGATGCATTACTTGCCTAGAAGAGAATCTGCACAAGGGAGTACTGGTGAACAGTAATGCACAGTGCATTTTGTACTTCGGTGCAAGATTATCTCACCTCCATTTCCCCTAAAAATCTTGGTAGAAGAGGAAATTAAGAGAGACAAAGTGAACTGTGATGCTTTGGGAGTCCCTTGATTCTGCCTGTCACAGCTTTAAGCCTGCTCGGGGCCTCAGGGGAGTCTGGCTGTTCTTACTCCTCCTCTGCCAACCAGACAGTAACGGCCCAGTGCTTTTATTCATTACCCTGAATGTAATGCACTAAATTTAACAAGTAACACACTCAGCGGGAATTTATTGGCCTTTTGCAGCATGATTGCAAGGTAGGATATGGATATGGATTCCAATTACTGCTGACACCCAGATAAGAGGAACAAAGCCTAGATATGATTGTTATTAATCAAAGGTGATATCTGATATTGCAAAGAAAAGAAAAACAAACAAAGAATAATTTAAAAATACTTAACGAAGTACTTTTTTCCTATCAAAATGTCAGTTGTTGCAAATAAAATTATGCTGGCATTTTCTAGCTAGGAATAACAAAAAGGATAAGCATATTATGCTAAAATGGTCAGAAAGAAAATGTAAATAATGACTGCTATTGATTATAAAATGACATGCAGAAAATTCACATCCCAGGAGATATAATATGCCGTGTAAACTCTAAAAAAGAAATATGCCTGGGTTCACAGCTATAGAAGTATTAATAATCGCTAAACAAAATGAAAATTCTGTGTAATATATTCCAGAGAGCTGAGATTCACATTCATTTGGCAGTATTAAAAGATGGGATAGGAAGAAATTAATTTTTCTTGTTCACATCTGGAGTTTAAATAGGTAAAATATGAATGGGCAAAGAACAAGCCAAAGACCACTGCATCAAAATTCCAGAAACCAACAGATGTGAAACACATGTATATCTCTCCCAAACCTCTCCCAGGTGTGCACAGAATCGAGCCACTGAGTTAAATGGGATTGCTTTCATTTCATAACACTGCAATCCACAGCATGTTAAATACTATGGTCATTGAGAGCAGTGAGAGGCAAAGAATTTGGATTCATAGTGTTTAGAATTGCCACTCAGCTTGGATATAAAAGATGAAAGTCCTTTCCAAGCTGTCTGAACTGTTAAGGTCAGCAGAGTGGGACAAGAGAACTTATGAAGTTTCTCACTACTATTTCCAATATTGGACTGAGCACATCAGATGGATATTTTCTGCTAACAACTCTTTTCCCTTTCTGAACCATAAGCAGGATGAATTACTTTTCAAAACCACAGGATTAAAAGGGGTGAAAATTTCTGAAAGATACAACAGTAAAATTTGCTTGAAATCCAGTGAGTCTGCTATTCACTGACAGACTGCCTTATATACCTATAACTTATGCATTACTTGAAAAATTAATCAGAAAATGTGAAAATCATGCTGCAAATACCACAGTGGCCCTTCCTGGATCTATCCTAGACTCTTTCCTGCTTCTTGAGAGCCTTTTTATTTCCCCGTCCCTTCAGTATTTGTAAAAGGAAATGTATGTGCCCACTGGGACCAGAACTTCCACAGTAGCTGTCTCAAACAAACCATCACAAACTTTTCAGTGAGGCTTCCAGAAAGGAATGCAACGTGATGACTTGGAGAACAAGCTTAAAAGAACTTTGACAGTTCTCCTGTCTTTAAGGAAAGATTTCGTTCTACAAGACGTCGTTACCACGCCATCTCCATAAGACATGGCACAGGCGCAAGACTTACAGCACGTTACCGGGGTTACCCTGCCTTTCCTGGGACGCTGCCTCTCACCTGTGAAAAGCAAGAGACCAATTCTTGCTGATATTGAGGACTACATTTTCATCTCTCTTATGAGGAAAACTGCCATAAGCGGTGATCATGCCCCACACATACAAGATATACGAAACACAAGTTATAAAGATTTATACATTTCGTCAAATAAAGAGGGGAGACAAATAATTTTAATAAAGGCCCTTACCTAGTGAAACAGAAAAGCAATCATGTTTTCTCACTGCTCTTTGCCACTTTACCGGTATATGAAAGTGTTTTCAGAGTGGCTACAGCAGGAAGGAGAAGAGAATAAATAGGAATAAGATATTTTTAGGAAAAAAAAGTATTTTAAACACATCCTATATACATTATATACTGTATATTATCGATCACATGACATTTGCTATGTATATATGAATGATGGACTGCGTGAGAGCATAAAATAATTTTTTCTGCATTTGATGCTGTAAGGTTTTACTGATAAATATTTGATTACATATATACAGGATTTCAAGCTGAGGGACAGTCAGCTCAGTGATGCAGCCTTGGGTATCAAACAGATCTTTTACTTTTATTAACAGCCCTAGCATTTTCTTGCAATACATGAAGTTTGTCGCTGAGGCAGAAATGGAAACAGCTAAAATTTTGATTCATCAGAGCATGCAGCTATGTTTATAACTTTAAGCTTGAGATTAGTGCTCACCAGGGCTTTGTAAATAAGGACTTTACTAAGTAATGACTTAGTAAATACACTATTTCCCCAACATTGGCTTCAGAGATTACTTCTGTAGTCCTCTAGCTAAAATGCTTGCTAGTGTTTTACAGTCCTTGCTCACAGTAAAATAAATGCACAGAAGGTAAGTTTCTGTGATTGTCTACACACTGTTTTGCAAAGAACATGAAACTAATGTTGTTTCCTCATATTGCAACTAGAACCTCATATGAGGAAAAGCCCCATGGGTGGCAACAAATGTCGAAACTCCAGTCTTTTGTTCTCAAATGTTAATGGCAAAAATCCAACAACATTTTCTGAAAAAGATTACAATTTAAAATGGTAATGGTACATTTGTCTCAAGAGAATTTGTATTCTGTCTGCAAACCAATCAAGATACGGTAAAAGGATTTAGAGAGAAATCACAGCTGAATGCATAAAATCCTGGGAACAAAGAATGGTACCTGCATACAGGAGACAGCTGGCAATACCCATCAGCGGACAGAGAATGCAATTCTCTTTATTCTTGCAAATACAAAACCTTCTAAATTCTGGTAGTTTCTGCTATATGTGACTGTTTTAGTTCACAGCACACTGCCAAGGAACTTATTGTGTCCTCCATATTTTTGCTAGCCCATACCATGGATATGTACTAGATCCTGACTCTTCGAATTGGAATAAAAATCACCAAAATGTGTATCAGATTGATAACTCTAATGTAAAGTGTTATCTTCTCCTTTCTTTCCCCCCCTGAATTTCTCACAATGCTTTTAACACACTAATCCTTAAGAATCATTTAAGCAATAAGAGTAGAAGAAGGCATCACACTGGAAGGAAATAATTTCATGCCTCAGATGTGTCATGAAGCATGAGGATGAAGAATAAGTGACTTCAGTCACCTGAAAAGTGCAATGGTTCCCAGAAATGCACTGCCTAAAGTATCTTATTGCTATTATTGCATGGGAATTATTTTAGAAAAGGTCGCAAAGAATGATTAGATTTGAGTGATTAAGGT
The DNA here is from genome assembly GCA_013398955.1 of Callaeas wilsoni. NCBI lineage: Eukaryota > Metazoa > Chordata > Aves > Passeriformes > Callaeidae > Callaeas > Callaeas wilsoni. The sequence goes on along the minus strand of VWPU01004401.1, from coordinate 314,957 downwards.
GGCAACCACACAGCTTGTCTTTCACTTTTTAACAAATATGTAAGTTCTCCTATCATGCTTTTAAAAATAAAGTATACATTTTAAAAATTAAAAAGGACGTCCTTGCTCAGGTGAAGTTCCACCCTGGCCAAGGTCTGCTACAGCAGCTGGGAAAACAGTGTTTGAGCCACTGTACCGACATCATGAGGCTTCCATGGTGACGTTTGTCCAAACCCAAAACAAGCATTACCGTTGGGAAGTGTCCGTTTCCCCTTCCTCTGAGTGATTCCTCTGCCACAGTCTTACTGGATTTAGGAAGTAAACATTTGTTCTGCAGCACTGTACAGGCAAGAGACATGAGTGCTCTCTGGGTCAAGCATCTGTTTGAGTTAGGAGCAAATATTTCAAATTTTATTATTAGTTTTGTTGGAGCTTTTATCACCATTTCGTTTCTTTTATAGCGAAAAATCACTTCTATTCTTCAGGGTTGAAAAAAATGGTGCCTTCTTTTTGCAGATTTCATTTTTAATAAAAAAGACGTTTCAGAAAACTTGTAAAAATGAAAAATTTAAAAAATCATCCTGCATTACACAGATAACAAGCTACAGTTCTCTTTGCTGAAGCATCATCTCATGGGTTCTTCTAGGCAAATTATCAAGTATTGAATGGAAACAACACTTTGATTTTGGAAAAAAATGTATCATTTTTCTTTTAAAGAGAATTGAGCTGTAGATAATTTTTAAAGTTATATCATTAATCTAAAGTTTCATCTTTAAAGATCACACTCCTACTCTCATTCTTGGTAGATGTTGTAATTTGACCATACTAGATACTATAAAATATTTTCTTCCTTATTTATGTCATTTTATGTTTCTTTAATTCCACGATACTTGGATTTTTTATTTGCCTGATGACCTAAGAATAAAAAAATTAAAAATTTAAAGAGACAGAGGAAAAGCAAAGGCATTCCAGATATTAAACCAGAATATTTTGTACTCATGTTAGTCTGTTATGGCTCCGAGGAACTGATCAGAGTATCTGAAGCACTTTTGACTTTGCCGTCACAATGAAATATTTAAATTAAGGGACTTATTCTTGCTCCCCTGCTCGAGTACCTCATAAGGGTAAAATGTGATAAGAAATCAAAAGGATGAGGCACACTTCAGGAAGTATTCTCACAGCCTACTCAAGGAACATAACTCAGACATGATTCCATGTAACTAAGTTTAGCAGCCAACATCCACCACCGAGGCGACAATGTGTAGAGGCAGGTTCAGTCAGAGGGTAGTAAAGAACGTTATTTAGTTCTAAGCAGCAAAGAAAGTCTTAAGTTCAAGATGAATTTACAGGGCATTTACTGATTGCTGGAATGCATTAAATGCTGTCATTTCTTCTAATTAGCCTGAACTTCTGCTGTTGTTCCACTTTTAGCAATTGTTCTGGGAATAGAGAGAAGCAAGTGTGTCGGTCTCAGCACCTGAGAGCAGCAGAGATCCTGCAAGTGTTTGTCCTTCACATTAGAAAGGATCAGGTATGGAAGGACTTAGGGGACTCAGAAGGACTTGGCTGCTTTGCATCCTCAGGAAGAGACTAATTTGCTGCCAGCTGTAAACAATATATACTGGAATAGGTAGTGGGCTTAATTACCTACAATAAAGGTTCTCAGTTTAAGTACTCAAACTGGTAATCATGAAATCATTTTCTCTTAGTCATCATCTCCCCCCTGCCCCTCCCTGCTTTCCTTGTGATCTGGTTTACATGCCCTCATTTGCAAATATTGTTGGGACAATGTCAGGTTGCTTTAGGCCAAACAATGAGATTTCTTATCTATTTTTGTAAAATTTAATCCCACTGGCAATATTGGCTTGATTTCCTTAATGGTTCCAATGAAAGCAGTGTTTCATTTGGCTTTAAAACTGTGATTGCAGATGAAACATTACAGGACTATGCCAGGATATGGAGGCCAGGCACCGAAACCAACTCTAAACAAAAACTGAAACTATGTAGTCTGTATATTCGTTATGAAATCTGAAAAAAAAAAAAAAGGGGGGTGGGGGAAGAATAACCCTAAAAACCACATAAAAGTTGCTTATATATTAAAAAAACCAAAAGAATTATATAGCAATATACCACTGCTATATTGTAACATGCTGCTGATGTGGTATCAACCAGCACTGTGAGGTCCCAGATGGGCCAATGTTCATTAACACCCAACAGCTGGAAAATTTATCAGCCAACCAGCATGCAGAGTTCCACATACCTCTTCTGTAATTCAAGGGGGACCTTCCCCTCCAGCCCACTCCCACTCTGAGTTTAACCTCACAGCAAAACTTTCATGCTATTGTTGCAAAGATGTCTAGTCCACACTAAATATGCCAATCCAGGAATACCTTAAGGGCCTTTTTTTGATGGTTTTGGTTTTACGTGTATGCTAAATCTGCAGCTTTCAGCCTTGTCTTCGGTAAGAAGTGACCATCTCTGGTTCATGAAATGCCACTTTCTTTGTCCTGTATAACAGACAGGTTTCAAACATTATCAACAAACACAGGCTTGGAGATCAGCTCAGAAGGACACGTTCCATACCAGCAAGACAGATGCTTTGACCTTCTAATCAAGAGGCCTCGGCACAAATAATTTGGTGGGGAAACGGGAGGGAAGCTGAGAAGTGTCCACCCTGCCATAGCATGCACAGAGAATACCCTGTGTGCAAGAGCCCTGTGATGGATCATGGTGCAAGTCCATTAATTTTTACAGTCAGCATCTTTTTTATTTATTTAATTTTTTTTAAATTGTGAGATTCCCCAGGAAGAATAGTGGCAATAGGAACCACAGGTGGGACGAGTCCCAGCAGCACTACAGTGTGCACTGCCAGATGCCAAGAATCTGCAGCCTCTGAAAAGTAGGTACACAACTCCTTCACCAATGATCCTGTACTTCTCTGGAACACCCTCTGGGATCTGCCAACTTTGGGAGAGAAACCTCCTTTGCTCTTTTAAGGGTATGAAAAACCTGCCTTATCCCATGGACAAATTAAGTAAATATCTGTTAGCGAAATCTCATGGACTATCCCTTCTGTCAGTAGCTTTAATTGCAAGTTTTTCATAGGCAGGAGAGAGGTTTATGTCCTGGCTTGAAATCACTAAAACTGCAAGGCCACATTACACTGCATATAAATGTTGGCAAAGAGCACATTTGAAAACTGGGCTGAAGAAAATGGTGGATCTTCCTCCTTCTCCAGTCTGATTTTGTGAACGCAAAGGTCCATCTCGCGAGGTGGTGCTCTGCCTGCACCCACCCCAAGGCCTGGGTGCTGGGCCCTGATGTGTTCCAGGGGCAGATGCCCAGTGCCTCCAGGCTGGAACCCCTTTCTTTCCGAGGAGAAAAGGAAAATCAGGGAGGTACCTACAGAAACAGTATGTCGGTTCCTCGTAGCTTTGCTCCCTCGCTGCAGGTAACAGCCTAAGATGGGGCACTGTGTGCTAAAACAGACCTCTCATAAATATTTCATATTCCTGAGACAAGCAAAAAAGGCCTGTCACCACCCTGTGCATTTCTATTATTTAAAGGGTCACTAATCAAGCAGTGAACTTACCTTTCCGACAAATCTCCATACCAGACAATCAATATTCATCTGCTGCTAGCGATACCCTTTCCCCGCCCGCCCAGCATGGGGGTGCAAGCCGGACTGTCCTCCTCCTCCCTGGGGATTAACACAGCCTGGGCAACGAGCCCTGAGGACTCGGGAGGGTGTGTGGTGTCCAGCATCCCCGGGAAGGGGTTTGGAATTGTCGCCAACTGCCGCAGTGGGTACAGTAGTGGCGGGACTGGGAAGGGTTAAAGTTTTGTCTGTGACACTGAAATTGAGGCCAGCTGTAGGTCATATTCATGTCCCAGTCACAGGAAAATGAACCTGTGAGACAGAACCTAATTATCTGCTAAACCAAAAGCCAGTCTCAGTTCAATAACTTACGACAGAGCTGGCAGCCAGATATAGTGTTGTCATGGTAACGCCGAAAAAAAAATCCACTGCAGTAGAGAACAAGAAGGAAAAGAAGGAGACTGTAACCCTAAATATGCTGTAGCCATTTGATCTTGGACAAGTGGATATGTCTAAAGAGCCAGATTGCTACAACTGTCTATCCACTTTAATATCCTCTATAATTACTGAAATGAAAAATGCAATTACAGTGTGCTCTGAGCTAAAAACCAGGAATAACTGGCTAACTGGGAATTAATTTTAGAGGGAACAATATCGGTTTCTTCCCCCTCTCAACACACACGGACTGAGAAGTGTGGGGGGGCTAGAGAGCAGAGCTGCCTGCTTCCTGCTAGTCCAAAATCACTGCATGCCAGTCAAACCCTTGCTTTTCCCTATCACCTTCCCCTCCTCCCTCTTCCATCCACAATCCATTACAGACAAGGTAAAAGTTCACTAGAGCAAAGCACTAAAGATCTCGCTTTGTGGACTGCAATGTCTGAACTACGTGAAGTTAAGGGTGACATGAGTTTAGAGCTCACAGAAAAACATCCTGAGCACGGCCCCTTACACGAGACACACAGTAAGTCAGTGCACACAGTGATGGACCCACGCTCCTGGGAGCCAGGGGGCAAGGGATCCCGTCCTCCCAGCATGCTCCTACTGGGAGCTGAGCACAGCACCCTCAAGCAGAGCTGGTGCTGGATATGGGGCTTTTTCCAGCTGAATCCCCCCAGGTAGCAAAGCAAAGGACATCATCCTCGGATTACTCGCTGAGCTGGTTGGGCACACAGGCACAGACCAGCAGCTTAGCTGTGGACCACCAGCACCTTGGCTGCGGACCACCAGCACCCTGCTCTGCCAGGCCCCTCAGCACAGCGGAAAAAAGTTTACGTCAAATCAGACACAAGTACATACCAAACACAAAATCAAATTGTGCTTTGAAATATATATTCAAAAAGTCATATACCTATACACATATATATATGTGCACACATTGCTTGCTGCTGTGAGGACCACAAAACCTATCTCTGTATGTTTTGGTCGCAGATGCAAATTTGATGTTGGAAAGATCAGCAGTGATTCTGTGGAAGAACACGTATCTGTTCATGTGTATTAAAGACAGAGATTGTAAGTGAAAAATCCCAGTTAGAACAGTACAATTAAAGCAAATAAGCCACTTATTTGGCACTTGTGTATCGGTGTTTCCAGCTTGCTGCCAGAGCTATCTGTGCTTTTCAGAGCAGCTTGCTGAACAGTGAGACTTCACTCCCAGATGCTGGAAACTGCATGGTTTCAGACTGTCACATAGACATGCTATTCAGACTCAAAATGTTCTTGCCATTACTAATTGCATAAGAGACCTCAGAAAAAATTGCAGTATTTCAGAAGGTTAAGATAGCAAAACAATTTCCAACCTGAGAATGTGATGAGGAAATGTTATTGCCCTCATATTTTTACCCTGTACAGGCTTGCTATTTTTGACTGGGCAACTGAAGACCAGATTTGGCAGTTCTTTTCCAGAAAAAAAGCTCTTGTTCTAGTAATAATGCCATCTGAATAAAAAATACTCATTTAAGTATAGCGCCTTCTGGAGAAGGTTATGTATCAATGACTACTGCACATTGCTGTGTATGTGTATTGAAAAAAAAGGAAAATTCATTCAGCAGCATGTTATTGACATTCTAGCTTTTAAAATAATAACATGTGAAAAAAAAACACCCAAGAAACTAACTTAAACCCCACAAAACTCCACAGGCAATGTAACATGTAGATCTTCAGATCTCTGTTTCGTTTGAGATCGGCATCCTGATCTTGTAAATACTTACCATTAGTACCCACTCCAGTGAGTAGTTCAGTTGAGAGAGTAGAGGTGTCTGGTATCTACAGAGAAGTGGAGCATGACTTGCACAGTTTTTGTCAGCAGTGATGCAGATCAAAGGACGTCCATAGAAATATTTTCAATGAGCCAGCCTGACTCTTGGCATACTTGAGGTCTCCTAAGGTACGTGGATCTAAACCTGATTATGGTGGTCACTAATTTGGCCTGATTTTCATCATGGCAGATATGAATGACCTCATGCTTTTCTTTCATTGATCTCTGGGTTTCTGAAATGTTAGCAACTTGCTTTTCTACCAGTCTGAGAATTGTGCTTAGTCTTTTTAAAGTGTGTAAAGGATTTTTAGGAAAATGTCTTTTGTAACTGCTGGAAATTGGCTTTAAATCACTGATTTTCAGCCTTCAAGTAATCTATGTAAACTGATAACTCATTTTTGAAAGAAATTTCCCAACTACAAGGATCACTCTCACAGGAAATTCAGAGGCATGCAAATAAGGCAAAAGAGGAGAAAAATTATTGGGAAAAGGCAACAACTTCAGCACGGGGAACAGAAATTCTGCTTCCACTTAAAAAACTAAACTGAAAAAGAACTTGGTCTTCACACATGGTAAAAGGGAAAAAGTCTTGATTTTGCTACTCGAATGTGTTTTGTTTCCCACCTGAGCCTGCAGACATTCTGAGACAGCACTTCCAAAAAGAGTGGACTGCCCTTTCCTCTCACGTCCACGGATCTTCTGAGGAGAGACAGGCTCATCCTGGGGATGAAGCAAAGGCGAGTTCCAGTGTGGGTCTGCAGAACCTCTGTGCAACAGAGCTGCCTCTGCTCGCTGTGAGTCTGATGGGGCCACTATTACGGCTGGAGCTTTTCTGGGAAGGAAGCACCCGCCCTCACCTGTGATGTTGGCAGCACATTTATCACTAACAAATCCCTCAACTGTACACTTCAAGCTGCTCATTGTAGGTATGAAAGGGGTAAGCTGGAGTACTGATATGTTTACACAGCTGAAATCCAAACGTGTGCCTCAGTTGGTGTTCTGACATTTGTTGAAAACAGACCCAAAAAAGACCAATTAATGAAAAATGAGAGCACAATTTTGTAATGGCAGAAGCATTACAGACAGATATTGGTTAAAAAGTCTACCTTTAAACATCAACATTAAAAAAAATAAAGGAGAAATTAAAGAAAGAGAAATCATGACCTGACCATTATAGCAGTAACTGTGATCAAATGCTGTCTTGTGTCTCTGTATGAAACTGCGGCTTCATAAACCTGAGCTACACCACGTATCCACTGACATATTTTATTAATCAGTGCTTTTATCCAACCCCCTGAAAACACAAACTCAAAAAAATGAAGCTGGTTGTAATAGTCACAACGGAGTATTTTAAGGCAGTATTTTAATTTTATGAACAAAACATGTAGTTTGTGAAGCTCTCGAGAGTGCAATGGAATGGGACAGGTAGCATAGGAGTTGGTTTCCTACGTATTAAGTGTCTGTTGCCTTTTGTGATGACTTGAAGCATCTGAGACCTCAGTATGAGGCTGGCAGATATGTCACACAGTCCCAGTGGACTTGCCATCTTTGGGAGTAGCACCAGTAGGATGCCCTAAGGCAAATGGCAAATGGCACCGGTAACTTTACATTTTCTAAACATTTCTAAAGATTTATGGCTCCTCCAAAGTCCCAAGCACTAAATTTCAGTCAGCTCTGAAAGAAATACCAAGTAAACACATGAATCCATTTGGATTTGTCTCATCAGCTGGGTTGTAATATGTCCTAATATCCTGGCATTATACTGCAGAGTGGCTTTACCTGATCTAATCTCCCTAAAATCAGCACTTACTATTAGATGTTAATTTTTTTTCTAGAAATGAGAACTCGATCACTGTATTAAAAAATGAGGATTGTGAATTATTTCAGGTAGAGTCTTTGGTAATATCATACAATTTACTAATTGTGATGCTATAGTTACTTTAAAAAATCACATATAGTTGACACGAATCATCCAATAAAGCTGCTATATTAAAAGCTAAAATCTCTGTTTAAACTAAGCAGTTAATATTTAAACTCATGTTCCGTTAAAAATATGCCAGAATAGTTTTGCATCATGTTAAATGTTACACAGTGAGGCCACTTGATTTGTTTCTATTTTTGTTGCGGTTTTTAGATCCTGAGCAAACCAGCTAAATATTATATTTCTTTGCTTGGACCTAAACAGAACCTTTCAGTCTTGGAATATAGACAATTTAGACTCTTTTTTTCCAGAGCTAGCATTCTACTTTGGTGCAGTCTTCAATGTAAACTTCTCATCTTGTTCTTGAAACCCATAACTAGGTAGGCACAACGTTCTGACAAGGGAAATGCATTGTCCCTCATGTAATTTGGGGATATGTTAAGTGCAAAAGGATCCAGCTCATAGTATGGAGCTTTTTAACAGTGCAAGTAGTTTAAGTAAGTGTCTTGTAAGGATGCTGGCCACTCTTCAAAATGTTTAAATTTGATGGTGACATCTTAGCAGCTGAAGCCAAAGGCTCCCCTTGACTTTAACAAGGCCAAAGCATTCCTTTATGGAAACTACAAGGCTGCAAGATGCCTCTGTCTTCCAGGCTATGCTTTGTACTGATAAAAACAGTCATGAGAACATCACAGTGCCAAATGTCACAGTTCTGATCTAATCCACCTTTAAGTCTCTCCATTGTACAGAACAGTGTGTGGCCGGAAAAGTTTGCCAATAAGCTACATGTATCAGAAAAAAACATTGGCCCCAGGTAAAATCTGTCATATAACTGAACATTAGAAATTCTCCCTGCCAAGAAAACACTTAGAGAATACAAATTAAGTGAGCATAATGATGCAGGTTACACAGAGGCACTGCACCTTGGAAATCCATGCAAACCACTTACTCATGGCTCCAACATTTTCTCAGTCTTCCTTGGATGCAAACGAACCTGCAGAACATGGAGATATTTGTAATCAAGGAAAGATACCATTGTTATCACACCAAAAGGGTTCAGAAAATTAAAGCACAAGTAATTAAACAGATGCACAAAAGAAAGGAAAAAAATCTGCCAAGGATGCTTAAGTAGGTTGGTACCAGCTATTAGTCACTGCATTGAATTCCACAGGAGACAGAAAGAAAACCAGCAACAGAGAAGTACCACTTTACTTGTCCTGATCTTATCCTTTTCTCTGGGCATGTCCTAGTGGCTATTGTTAGAGACAAAGGATTCTGGGCTAGATGCTAGCAATTTGCTAGACTGTTAGCATTTCTTTCCACACCAGATGTGTTTTACTGCTCCTTAAGATGTGCTGTGATAAAGCCCACAGACAGTGTCTAGACATAGCACACAGCTAAGGCCTTTGAAAGTCATTTGATGCACTGGGTCTGTGTTATACATGCATGGTTTTAATGAGCTTCTTACAGGTTTTCCAGGGGTACTGTGCAGCAGGCAAGAGACACACAAAGAGAGAAAAATCCTTACCTTTGATTTCACACCTGTTGCTATAGACACCACAACGTGTTTCACACTATCCTGTTTAAGGGGCTTAAACATGGAATGGCCATCAGATATTTTTAATCTTCTGTATACTAAGGATGCTTTTCCTTTCTCAGTTTCACATAGGAATGTATCTGTTGGCAAATTTAGGCACAGCTTGCTCATTGGCTTAGATTCTCATATATGCATTACCTTACGCCACCTTCCTTTTTTTAAACAGTGTCCTCTAGATGGTTTTGTTTTGCCAAATAAGAAAACTGAAATTTTGCAGAACGTGATAGCTCCTCATGAAACTACTGGAAAGAACATTTCAGGATCAGTTTTGGACCTTCAGTCACTGGAGATGTGATGCCACCTCCAAGCCTTCACCTTGGGCAGTGGCCTTGCTCCAAAAGGGATGTTGTGCTACGTGTCAGAGTAGTTGGAGTGGAGGAAGCTTGGGATCGTACTTATTCACACTTCTTAGTACAACAGTTCCATGGGTACTACAATCACTAAGCTCATTCCACTCCCTCCTTGGATGGGGAATATCTTGTCTTTACAGTACATTCTTACAGCCCAGGCAAAAGAAAAAAATTAAAATAAAGTTTAAAAAAATAGGAAAGTAACTTTAATTCCATTTGTTTGGGGTTTATTTTTGTCTCTTTAAATAATAAAAAGTGCAGCTGAAATTTTTCGAACTCCTGAGCCATTTTTGGTACAGAAAGGCTGTTACAAGCATGACAATTTATTGTGCAATGGGAAGTCCTGGTGTGCCAACCCTGCCACCCCTTTGGAGCACCCCACAGGAATTCATATGCAGGAAAGCAGGGCTGTGGCATCACATGCTCCTAGCCTGCCTCTTCATCCTTCCACTGCAGGACAGCTACTGTCTTTGGAGGTGGGGAAAAGGTAACTGTCTTGGGGCGATTCTATGACCATACTGTATTCCCCATCGCCTGCTTGATTTCTAGTGTACCTTTAAATTGCATAGGGGGGAGAGAGAAGCCGAGAGAACTCTTCAAAGCGGCCAGCTTGACCTTGCACCTAGAATGTTTGCATTCTTTTCTCTCCCGCTTCTGACAACATTTGTTGGCTAGAGGACTTTTGCTCTCTAACTTCTTCGGCTTTCAGCAGAGAAGGGCCTGTGATCTGCCTCAGCGGCTTCTGTTCCTTCTCCGCCTGTTTTTGGCTTGCTTTTCGTCTGAGACCAGCTCCCATCTCCAGACCTGCGCGGCGGGACCCTCCAAGGGGGATCGTCGGACCCTGCCTGGCCTGGCCCAGCCCAGCGTAGGACTGCAGGTTTTACCTACAGAAAGAACTCGAAAATCCATAGTCCTCTCTTAGGGGACAGGGGAGGGGGTTTCAATATCCTTTTTGCCCTGTGACAGTACCGTATGTCCAGGAGCTGTGCCCATCACATTCAGCAGGTTGTCAGTTAAGGGAGTTTCTTTCTCCCTGGTACCTGGTCCTGTGATGCACTGCACACAGAGGTATTTCTGTAATTTTAAACTGTATGTAGGAAACCAGAGTAATTGTATAGCACAACTAATCCTTCAACAAAATCATGGAAATTATGAATAAGACACAAAAAGAACAAGACCACATTTGGAGTATCCCAAGATTTGTGAAATGAAATTGATTTCCATTCAAATCAGGTCTTTTACTCTTCTTGAAAATGTCAGAGTGTCAGCCTTGGCCATTACCAGACTGTGATTTATAGTTGAGGCAGAGCGATAATACTCAGGTGACTGTCTGGAACTGTACTGCTGTGTCTGGAAAGGCTACAGATGACAGCTTCCTCCTTTCTTAACCAACTTGCATTGCTTATCTAAAATCAGTCCTCCCCCTGTTCCTCCTCCCAAAAAACATGATAAGAAAATGATATAAACGTATAGGCTTGCAGATTTACTGAGATCAGACAAATAAGCCCTGTGAAGGGACTAGGTTACAAAACTTTGGAGAAATGCATTAAAAATAATCCTTTAGCTAGCTATATCCTAGCTGTTTGGATGCATACCTGTAAAATGTGAGACTGATTGCCTGGCTTCAACACATGGGTATGTTTTAATCCATCTGTAGGATCTATTTCTGTAACTCGAGCATACAAGAAACACAGAAAATGCTGAAACCAAGCAAGCTTTCAAATAGTAAAAATAATACAGCTGCTGTCATTTCCTTCTGAAATTAAACACAATTTATTCAATAAATAGATTAATGGAGGTCAAAAACTACCTGGCTAATAATTACTCAAAGACTGATAAGCTAATTCTGTTATTACTCCCATTGACATAAGGTTTTGCTTAAATAAAGGCAACAGAAGTACTTAACAGTTTAGGTGATAAACTCCTACTAATTTTAACTGGAATTGGGCACTTTCAAATACCTCCAAGAAGACTTTTCCAAATCATTTTCTCTCTTTATTCCTTTAGCTATACTTGCAAAGCATAGTGAAGCAAAGAAGTCTCGGTATAGTGAAGCAAAGAAGAGAATAAACAAGATAAATGAGTAAGTCAAACCAAAGAGGAATTAAGAGCAAGCTAATAATACTATTCTTGACATCAACTCACTCATTCTGCTATTAGTATTTGCAGAGGATATTGACATAATGGGAAAGACTCAAACAGGAACAAGCAACATGATCTGATCTTCCCAAAAAACTTAGAGTAAGGCAATGAAGACAACCTCATTAGTTTTTTACCGAAAATACTAAGAGGGGGAAGGAAGCAAATGACCATTTAAATTGTCAGGAAAATTTTTAGTAGCTGGAAACTAATGCTAAACAAGTTCTAATTAGAAATAAAGCCTATGTTTTTGATATTGATGTAATAGACTACTGAGAGACTGTTCCAGGAGGTTATTATGGATTCTCTGCCATCCCAAATCCTAAATATACTTGCTAACCAAACAGAAATTGTTGGTGTTGATGTGGGAGTTGCTTGGTGAATGCTTTGGCATGTTTTATGGAGGAAGTCAGACTGGATGATTGAGTTTGCCTTGGCAGCGGACAGGATATTTCTGCTGTGTGTGGGAGACACAAGGGATGAGAGCAAGGGAGAGGGAAAAGAAAGAAAGAAGGAGGTGCCTGGCTGTATTTCTTGCCTAATCCATGTAAGGTGCAAGTCCTGTGTGGTACCAAGTTTCCTGGTCTAGTCAACAGCACATGGTATCTGGAAGCAGAGAGGATATAGGAAGGGATCCATGGCATTCATGGATGGCATTCAGCCACAGGTTTTACCACAGGCAGAAGAGTCTGCAAGTCCTCTCAGAAGACTACTGCAGGTATTAAGTTCTGCTGTCATTTCATAATCCAAGCTGAAGGATTTTTTTTTTTGCTATGGTTAAATCACACAGAATTGAGACACGCACGTTAGATTGATTTATACAAAAGTGATAAGCCCGGCACTCTGTGGTGCTCCTCCTTTCCATTTTTTTTCTTAGTTGCTATTGCAGAAGATCATTGGGACCATTAAAAATATCAGTCTGAAAAAAGCAAATGTGCCTATCAAAACTAATCTGAAGAGTTTCAATGGAGACTAGTTGAATATTGGGATCTGAGATCCCATAGCTTATTCAGATGCAATCCTCTTTCCAAACACCGCATTAAGTTACTGTGAACAATTGAAGGACAAACAGCAGAAACAAAATGGTAAAAGAAATGTATAAAATGTTGCCTCATGCTGCCATAATAAATCATGACCTCCTGCTTTGCTAATATTTGCTTTATACTGAGGTCTCAGAGCTCTAGTAAAAGTCAAGGTCCTCCTGTGACAGTGACTGTGCTCCCATTAGTGAGTGGTGTTCCCCACGTGAAAGAGCCCACAGTCTGCCTGGACAGCACTGGGAAAATGGCAGGGAAGGAAAGTAAAGGCTCGAAGGAACTTGTCTGCATACATGCTGGGTGCCAGGAAGCGACCCTAAATCTTTAGCCATCAATGCAGCAGAGAAGAGCACGTAGGCAGCAGTTTGGAAACATTTCAAAGGGTTTTAAAAGTGTTAGTTATTGCATGTAGTAATTTTGATTTCCCACTAGCATTTAGGGAATGATTACCAAATTTCAGAAAGCCTAGCTGCAGCCCTTGGGATTTATTAACTCATAAAAGCCTACCAAACCTCAACTCTCAGATACTGGCAACACCCACAAGAAATCTAACCTTCTGAGTCAGCCAGGAGAGGTTTCCAATGCTGCACTGGTAACCTGCTTCACTTCTAAACATCCAGCTGTTGTTTAAAAACGGGGTGCCTCAATGGCTCCTAAAACATCAATATTTTGACCATACTCCTCTATTTCGGAAGGAGACATAACTTTGAGAATTAAGATCCGAAATAATATGCCAACATCATAAACAACAGAAAAGCACGGTCTCCTAGGTTTATTTAAAATCTCACAGTAAATCTAACTCCCTGAATACTCTTGTGTGTGTATATAAATAACACCAGCAAGAGCTATAAGTACTGTGTATCCTCAGAGTTGTGACAAATCCTCCCAACAGAGGGATGAACCCTGTGCTTGCAGTGGAAAGCTATAAATCCCACCACAAAATGGCTGTGCCAGCCATTTCACATGCTGGGCTTGCTGAACACTGATTCCTGTGCTGTTGGGACACCGTGCCGTAGGGATGGAGACATGCTGTGTCTGGATTAGACCTATGCCAGCTGCTGCAGGATGGCAGCAGTGTGAGAGTTTATGGACCTGCCTCCTGTAGGCCCAAAGCAGAACTAGGCTCCCTGAGGGCAAAGGCTGACTGTCAAAACTTCTGGAAATATGAATCTGGATAAATGCTGGTAGCAAAAGTTTCATGCTCATCGCCAGCAGGAACTACCTCTGCTGAACAGAGCAGCAGAAAATTATTCCATAGCCTGCTTTTCCCAAATAACAATTATTAAATCTGATGTTCTGCAAATGAACCTTCATTCTGATTGTGCAGAGATCAGGACTATCATTCTTCAAAAGAAAACGGGAAAGAACAGCTTTATGTGGAAAACTGCAACCAGCAACCCAATATATAATGTCTGACTGCTGGTTGTTTCTGAATGGGGCCAAGGGAGATGCAGAGTCTGCAAAAATTTACAAGTGGGGGCAATTTATACGTCCTTCAGTTCAGGATGGAGAACCACTGTGGAGAGAAATGCAAACAATGGGAGCAAGGCTGATTTAAACTCTTAGGAGAACAAAGCCAGCATCTTGTAGGGTCTTACAGTGGGGCTGTGGAAGGGGCTGAAACAAAGACATGAAGAGAAGAAGGGGAGAGGTGATTGTTACTCAGTAGTAATATTGTGGTTCTACTTCACAGAATAAGTTTAGCAGAAGAAAAGCAACCACCTTGTCCAATTCTCTGGCGTACCTACACCCACATGGACAGAAACATTTTAGTAGTAGCAAGCAAGTGGGGATCCCACAATCAAACTTTTTCTAGACACAAAATTTTCCCTTGCACTTCAAAGGCAGTTTGCAGAGGAGAGAGTGTGTAGAGCAACAGACAATGAACTATGAAGACTTTTCCACTGCTAACTGTCTCACTTGTATGAAAATCAGTATATAAACTGGATAAACAGAATCTACTTCTTTATGCATTGATGGCACTCACTTCATCTGATTTATTGTCATCCGATGGAAATGCTTTGAGCAAAGGGATGCGCTATGAAGAAATACATTCTACTAGGAAAGGCTTGAGTTTGAAATTAAATCCTGTGCTAAACTTTTCAAGAAGCATCTACCTTCACTGAAGTCTTTTCATGGCCCTGCTTATTTCTACTTTAAACTTCTCATTTATTGTACTTTAAGCCCCATCAGTGAATGTAAATGGGGTTTCACTATACGTTTAGTGCATTCAAGCATTCTTTGTTACAGTTCCCACCCTGCCGCATTATGTGAGCTCTGCCACGGAAGTCCAGCAGTCGGTTTGTTTTCTGCTATTAATAAAAGAACCTACTTTTCCCCACTTCTTTGAAGAAGTTGAAAGGGCTACATGTTAGAGGGGGAGGTGGTGGGGAACAGACTGTGGTGTAATCCCCAAACGCAAATGCTGTCTAGATTAGAAACCTCCCTGAAGAAAATTTACAAATGCTAAGACTGTGCTTTTTGTGTGATGAACACTAGAGCAATAACTTAGCCACATACTGGGTTCTGCCTAATGCTTAGGGAGCCTACTAGGTGAAAGGAATTAAATGAAAAATAAAATCTTCCAGTTGGCTCAGTGCCGATGCCATCCAACGCTTTTGATATCCAGTGACTTACTAATGCAACTATTTTCATGTGTATTTCATCACTGAGGTATCTTAATATAATACTTAGGAATCTGTTAAAATAATAATAACAAACACACAAATGGGATTTACACATTGCCAGTGTTTTTACATAGTCCAGGAAAAGCTTAATTAAAGGGGTGGGACATGTCTCTGCTGAATAGCTGTTTTTCCTTCATACCTTCCCATGCATGACACGTACACATCCAAGAAAAGAAGTTGGGGGTGGTGGTGGTGGAAGAAAACCACCCAAAACCAAAACCAAAATTACCAGCCCTAAACTACTCAGCACAACTTTGTTGATTTGCTTGGCCTTTTAAATAAATGAACGCGCTCCTTGTAGAGAATCACAGCCCCAGTGCAACAGCTAACGAGTAAAAGAAAAGTACAGAATTTTATCAGCCTCGTTCGCTATAGGATGTTCATATTGCTCAAACTATCATTACCATATCTAGTTTATCCCACAATTACGACTAATCCTTAACTCCTAAATAAGTAGGAACAGGCGTAAAGATTGCACTTCTGAAAGCCTACCAGATAAACTTTAGTCTGCAATCAACTGGAAGATTCTGTGATTAATTTTAAATCCTACTTAATAGGTTAAAGATGTTTTTAAAGATGAAATAATTTTATGTGTTGATTTTATTAATCTGATGTTCACTTACTCTCTAAGGCTTCCATCCACTTGTTGCTACTCAGGCACTGCAAGTGAAGCTCATCAATCAGTTGAGCTGGATTGTGGTCAGAATAGAAGTCCCCATAAGAATCACTCCAGTGTTGCCAAGGAATGCAACAACGTGGCATCCAACAAACTCTGAAGATGCCTATTGTAATCATCAAACAATGAAAAAACTTAACAAGGCAATGAATGCCTCAGATACATTGTTTGGAGAAAACCACTTTAAATGAACATAATAAAATAAATCTACTTTTAATTGAGTGATACACTTTCAGTTGGCATTTTTATAGTATTCCAGATATGTTTTTTCTCGTGTGACTACCTAGCTAGTTATAGACCTCAGACAGCAGTCTTTCTTTCTTTCTTTTTTTTTTTTGTAGGCTACAGTTGGTCCCTAAGAGGAGATGACTGCTTTTCAATGTGAAATTATGTACCTAGTCAGGAATTGAGCATAATCATCACACAGGCGAATCGAAATGATGGCTACATTTACTGCCTACAGAAATTTCTGCTGCACTGCATATTAACACACTGAAAATGTTGTGTTAGCTTATTGTGGATGTGCCGGTTTTCATTACCCACAGAAATGCAGAACATCTTCTGTTAAACCTCATTGACATTTTTCATCAAATGAATAGAGCAATGCCCTGAAATGTGATAATTGTAGATTCTTGTTATACAACTTCGAGTAAAATATTCTTCCCTCTAATTCCAACAGTAATTAACTTGGATTGGAATTCCCTTGACTCATGTAGCAGTCTTCAGCACTGTATTAATGGATCCTAGAGTTTATATGGTTTGAAAAAAAATCTTGTCCCATAAATGTAATACTATGCAAAGGTGTTAAGACTCTCAGGTTAATGAAAAGAATTGACCAAATCACCTCAGCTTGAGCTATGAGCTTTTTTTGTTTGTTTTTGCATTGTTTGGGTGAAATATGGAATGGTATATTGCTGAAACTTAAAATGCCTCAAAAATGAGGCACCTCCTATGAAGACTAAAAATTAAAGTAGACAATTATCATAATAATAACAACTCAATTGTACATGGCAGACAAAAGAGAAGCTAATACTTCCCTCTGTTTTTTGACTGATGTTTTGTTGGGCTGTAGCTAAACAGCACTTTAAGTTGACGGTAAATTAGCAAACAATATGAGGGAGGAAAAAAGAAAAAAAAATCATGTAGGGGTTAAGATGTTTATGTAAAACAGTGATTTTCCTTTTTAAAATTAAAATGTACAAATAAGCTGGTGTCAGAGCCTAGGTGATCCTTCATTTCCACCGCATTGAGCAGGCTCCCATCAGCAGCAGACAGCCGCTAATATATGCGTCTGGCTCAGTCTGCTCTACCAACTAGGAACCCATCGAATTGTTAATATCAGTCCTTTTTTGTATGCACCACACATCTTTTTCACTCTCTCTCTCTCTTCCTCCCCCTTTGCAAGAGCTTGTGTTTTTGTTTTTTGTTTTTGTTGTAGCACAAGCTGATTACTCTGAAATCACTTATTAAAGAGCATTTAAATTTAAATTTTGCACTGAAACAACATCAAGTTGTATAGAAATATGTGATTCCTATATATAGAAATATATTGAAATTCTAGACATATATCTAAGCATAGCATACTGAAGATGATGCTTTCTATTTATTTGTGCTAATAGAGACAGCTTTCATATACCGTCACTGGGTAAATGGGACTGCTTCCTGCACGGTGTCTGTAGGCATTGTCACATAGTCCCAGGACATGGAAACACCTTGTTGATCTCGGTGGAAATTCTGCCTGAGTGAAGACCCTGCTTCTCCCTTCCCTCCAGCCACCTCTGCCCTACCTGTGTACCTGAGGCAGGGCTGGCTGTGTTGAGACTGGGGAAGAAGAGGGAGCAGGAAAAGAGGCAGGCAGTGCACCAACTTTCCCACCACTATGGCAAGGGGCAGCAGTGAGTATGATGGGCAGAGCGGAGCCGCTGGAGTCATCCCAGTTCAAGCAGTAATGCAGAGGCAGGACTGCATATTCACGACTTTTGCTGGAGCACCAAATAAGCCAGGCAGGGATTTCTAATGATTCATTTTCCTCTCACTCTCAATGCAGAGCAGAGCATAGTTGAAATCTTCAGACTGACAGAGACAAAACGTTTCACACCACAGTTTCACCTTCATTGTACATGCAATGTTCAATGCAAAATTAATTCAGAGTGCTGAATGTGAACTATCCTCATTCAAGTAAATTTTTGTGATTGAAAAATAATTCCAACGACAATCTGCAATATGCATAGATGGGTGCATTCTACAGCTGATTAAATCTATAAGGATTTTTATTTTGATAAATACGATGCTTAATTTAACCTGTATATTGACATATATATAACAACACACAATATAGTTTTATCTCATTATACAGCTTGAGTGAACAGAATATGTGTTCACCTGATCAGTATCTTAAATAACCTGTTTTCAGTATTGAAAACTGCTACAGAATATGTGTAAATTCCTAACAAAGTGCTTCATGAGTGTAGTACCAATCTGGGTGCATTTGTCTTTCCTATACACGTTCAGATCTACTTTTCCAATATTGCCTAAACAGAAGTCAATGTTGAATATTATGTCTGTGTTAAAAAGTTACCTCTGTATATAAATTTTTGCAAGTATCTCTTTTGGTGTTCTTAGCATGTGGGATTGACAGTTTACGAAGAAAAGAATTACATATTTACAGGAACTGCATCATCATTGTAATTGCTAAGGCAATATTTTTTATGACTATTTAAAGACTAATTATATCTTGAGCAACTTGAAAACTATGTACTGAGCATAGTTTCTGTCTCTTAAGAAAACAAGACAAGAAGAAAAAGTATTATACTAAAAGATAAGAACCATTTATTTTAACAATAGTGTTGATGCTTACAGTAAAACACAATTCCTCCCACACAAGTGGAAAAAATATACTGCAGCCAAAATACCACTTTTGAAATGAACAAATAGTTTAGATGCCTGATCTGTGTGAAGCCTTTGTTTCAGTGAAGTCTGATGTATCAACAAAGTCCTGCAGCATCTTGGTTAGACACAGGAAACAGAGAAAAATTACTCAGAACTAACTCACCTATAAAATATTAAGAAATACAAATCAGATGATGTGTCAGATCAGATGTTTGAGACAAATAAGCAGTGCAGAATAACTCGTGCTTGTGAATCTTCTTATGCAAAGTCAGTGAAGAACTTAACACATGAGGGACAAGCTAAAGCTCACACTGGTTTCTTTCAGAGGGGTGAAAAATATAAGAAGTGACGGAGAAGTTAGAAGTTGAGTCCGGTGCTTAGAGTATTGTGGGTTCACTTTAAATTGAACAGGTACAAGAAATATGTTTCTGAGTGCAAAGGGATGTTAATGCTGTAGTATGATTTTTAAACCAATATTCTCTTTCAGATTAAAATGTAAATTAGAGAATATTTTAAATGCCATATTGTGTTCTCACTTGGACAAAGAAAAAGGGTGGCAACTAACTACAAGATACTCTTTGTCCCATGGTACAGGAAAAGCTAAGCAACAGTTTTCCTCTAGACTGAAATCATTATTCAAACAATAGAATGAATGTTTTCTAGGCCTCAAACATCAGCGTTTATGTTTTATGTTTTAAAAGTCAATTCATGTTGTAACAGTAAGGATGAATATATACTTTGTGGTAAGTATTATCTATCAGAATTATCTACAATAATAATAAAAATAGTAGTAATATTATGGTTGGAAGTCTTTTGTATATTTTAGTATCTGTTTTGAGTGGGAATTTTGTTGGTTTTGTTGTTTGGGGGCTTTTTTAGGTGCAAACTAACATTCAGGTTAAATTTTAATTCTCAATGTTACATGACATCTAGTCCAGTTTTCTAAACATATTAGTATGTAACATCCTAATGTTGCACAATGGGTAACAGTTGTTTAGATTTTTTTCTTTTTTTTTTCTTTTAGGAACAGTTCTGATGATTAACATTTGAAATAGGTATATTTTCCTTTTTACCCTTCCAGGCAAGGAAAGCTCCTTTGGTTCTCTAAATTCTGCAGAAAAACAATCACAGTCCAAAGCTGCTGGTTCCCCTCCGCCTAGGTCCCAAGAGCCTGACTTGTGATTGTTGCTAAAAAACCTCACAAGTTAGGGTCTCAGGGACTAGGAAAAGTCCGATATGATCCAGTAGAATTCGTCTTCCAATAAACTGAATTGTTTAGTAGTCATAATCGCTGTCAGCAAAACTTTCACTGCTATTGTTAAATAGAAAAAAACCCAAACCCAAAAGAAATCCTAAAAACAATGTCCCCCCCCAAATCAACACCACCTCCTTCCCCCCAAATAAACAAACCACAGTTTCATGTAGGGGGCAGAAAAGACCAAATAAGCAGGCAAGACGCATACATACATTCAAACAATGTATCAGCTGACCAAACAGACTTTTCTGAGAGTATAGTCCTTAACTTTTGAAAAGAAAAAACAAAGAACACAGAATAAAAATCTTCACTGCCTTGTCTCGCAAGCAGCTATGTTACTATAATGCATCAGAGGGAAGCGTCTACAAATGGGTTAAAATCTGCTTCCAGCAGATTTGTACAGTAACAATTTTATTCTATTTCCTTAATGCCTGAAAGAAGGATTAAATGCTTGTTAAAGGGGTTCTAATTGAAATATTACCCCATTATACTTTTAGTCCTACTGTTCAGGTGGGCCCTGGGTTGCAGAGTACTTTAAACCCATTCACGATGCAAGGATAACCTTTGGGCGTGTATTCACTTTTTGCCTCTTCCCCACGTTCAACATTTAATCCTTCTACAGACTGCTAGGAAAAGCTTCTTCCTTTCCAATGGCAAAACTAGCCTTCACTCCATAAGCTGCAGAAAACATTGACATGCAGAGATTGTTGTCACTTGAACCAGATTACTCAAAGCACACATAACTTTCAAATACTGTCGATATAGTAAGAAGAAATGCTTGGATTTCCCAAATAATTTTGTTCTGAAGCCGAACACTTTTAATGGCACGACCACAATCCTGAATTACTTTTGCATTCATTCTCCTCCGATCTTTAGCCTTGTTTGTAGAATGAAAAAGAAAATTTCTACTTTAGGGACAGGATCCATCGTGGCTTTTTTTTTTTCCTCCATCAGATCCCAGAGCAAAAGAAACAGCAGCCATAAAGGTCCTAGCCACTGGAGCAGAATCTGGCATAGAAAACTCAGTGCTCTTCGGGAAGCCGTTCAGCTTTAAAAAGGAAAAAAAAAGAGAAGGGGGGGGAAGAATTAGAATCTCTGCTGGTCGAACAGGTGAACCATCCATTTACAAGAAAGCTGTACAGAGTGCTCTGCCAAAGAAAAGATTTGCCAGTGCCCCCCACCCCCACCCTTGCCCTTCACCCTCCCCTCCAGACTGATACTTCAGATTTCAGAACATTTTGGATTATTTACAATATTATTTCAGCTGATGATATAATGCAACATTATATAAGAGCCGTTTCTTTGTCACTGTGCACCATTCAATCAGTTATGCCTCAGACACAAAATAGTTAAATGAAACAAAATATATATATATATGAGAGAGATATGTATAGCAGTCCCTAGATTTCATTCAATTTCTTTTTTTAAAGCTGATAATGATTTAACAAACAATTTTGACCACAGCTTTCAAATCAATAATTAGAATGAAAAATCTCTCCCCTCTATAAATATGACATTAACATAATTATACCACCCCCATCGCATAGACCCATCCTCTTTAGGGAATACATCTGATGCTCTGAAGATGGAAATCAGTCAGATTTTAGTTGCTCTCAAACGTACCTTTGCTTCTCACTGACTGACTGGCTTTACCTTCCATGCACACACACGGTCACAGCACACACGCACACACACACACACATGCGCACACACACACACACGCACAGAAAGGCACGGCAAAGCAGCGGATGCTGACTCAGAGCAGTTGTGTGTGGAGGGGGTGGTATCGGCTGGTATTTTCACTGCACTCATCATTAACATTAACTCACTCTCTAGCATCCACCCTCTCTCAGACCTGCTGGACTGCAGCATTTGCATGACGCTGTCACTCTAGCCCTTGTGGGTCAGATGTTAGAAGAAAAAAAAAAAACCTCAAGGCTCTCATAAGGAATGCCTTCATTTCTTCCAAAGGGTCCCTCTTCTTATTTTTCCACCTTTCTACTTCCTCTGTTGCTGTGTCTCAGTTGTTTGACATCTTTCCGGAAGAAAATGTCTTGAGCTGCAATAAGCCAGTAGTCAGTCGGTCCTCCCCTCACCTCACACTCCTATTCCCACCCCCTTTTTTTCCTAATCAATAAGACAGATCTCCAAATGCAGTTGTGAAAACAGGCTCTGACACACAGACTTTCATCCTCGATCCTCTGCCTCAGGAATAGCAGGCAACCCAGGCTCACACGTGATGTAGAGAGAAATAATGCCAGTAATTCTTGAACAGTCTTAGGAGTTTATTCTACGCCTTCTTCATTTTTTCCTTTGCTCGAATAAATACCAGTGGGAAGGACACGCTAGCTCTCAAAAGCTACAAGGATTCACTTCTTCAGAAAATAATGAACATTAAAAGACTAATATTAATCTTCCTCAAAATTAATGCTATCTCCCCCCCCCCACCATTGTACTCTTTATAAGTAGGAATTGTCTCATAGCCAAAACCCTGCCAGGGTCTGAATCACCATTCACTGTGCTGAAATCGTGAGTTTCTGGGCTTCAACTGGCATTTAACTGGGCTAAGCAAATTTTTTCCTCTTTTTTTTTTTTTCTTTTATTTTAGACTTCTTAGTTAAAATAAAATAAAAAATAGAAGCTGCTTGCGTCAGAGGGAGCACTGCAAGAGAACAATGGCAATACACCCGCACCACCGCACTGAGTACTGAAAATGCACGTTTGAGCCCCACTTGTGTATTTTTCTGTATGGTATTTGCTCCGTTTTGATAGAGAAGTCTGAACACATACACGTACACCGAATACACACACGAAGAAACTCAAGACACGTATAGAAAATACACAACACAAAACAAAGCACAAAGGCTGAGAACTGAAACACAGGCACAAGTTGTCTGACAGGCTATGAAAATCCACAGAGCATAATTATTGTGTGCATTTTTACCTTGTTCCTTTGTTCTTAAGGCAAGGGACTTTAATGGCTTACGGTGTTGACAGTCTTTCGGCTTTTCCCTTTTTTACGCCAACAGTATTTGGGAATTACTTTTCCAGACAATACCACACCACTGCGTGTGATTCGCGGTATAGAAATTATTTACCAGAGGGGGGGGGACAGGTGATACGCAATTCACCAGCCAATTCTCCGAGCTGCCTGGTGCCGTGGAAGCCCTCGGCGTAGCCGGGCGGGCAGGTCCCAGGATGCAGCGCTGCAGTCCCAGCTCAGGTAGCCTTTTGGCAACCTTACGGCAGCAGCAGCGAACGGGAAGGGCATCCACTTGCAGGAAAGGTCCAAAAGAAAATGCCATGCAGCCCCAAAGTAAAGGAAGGAAGCCAAAACGCCGGGTACACGCCCTAAGCTCAGTTAGTGCGCGCTTGGGACCAGTCGTGGTGATGGTGATTAATGTCTTAGGAAAAGGACGGAGCAAAGTAGACAATTAGGAAACAGTTAAGTTTGTAATCTCAGAGAAAGGGAGAGACGGAGACAGACACACACCCACAGACAGAGAGCGAGCGAAGAACGCCAAGCATGAGACAACAAAAACAAGACCAAAATCAGATTTGGGAAACTGAAAAAATACCGGATTACAGCATTCAGCTTAGCATTTACTGAGGTATAAAAAAAAAAAAAAAAAATTACCACATGCACAGCATGGCTTAAAATACTTATTGCCATCAACAGTCTGTGACGGATGCCGGCTTCTTACTGCTATACGTACATTAGATTGGTCATCGCCTCTTAATCTCCTTTTGCTCAGACCCATCCATTTTTTGCTGCTCCAGCATCTGTGCCCTTTATGCTTTTTTTTCTGTATAGTTACCCACAATACCCTGGATAAATTAATGTCATGACCTCGCTATGGCTATCAGACAAAAAAAAAGTCTACTATTTTAATAATTGAACGTGCGCGTACAGCAAACTGCCTACTGATAGCCCAGCTTTGTGGACTGCCTCCAAAAGCAGCCTTTGCTAGCTCTGCGAATCAGAGACAACAGATGCAAATACTGGCCACAGAGCCCCGGCTGTCTGCTTTGCCTTTTTTTTTAAAAAACCCACCCTTTTCAGTCTGTGCCACTTCATTTTCCCTGTGCCTCTCCCCTCAATGGTTAAAAACATTAGCCTGATGAAATTAGAAGCTTCTGAATAAAAGGATGAAGATGAGTGAAAATTATAAATGGTTGCAGATTCTGGAAATTTATATCCAGACAGTGAGTAGGGAAGAGTACCCAGGTTCAAGTGCTGAGCCTCACTTGGGAGCACCTCTGGGGCCAATGGGACTGCAGACTAGATTAAATCAATAGTCGTCTGAAACGAGATGTCGTAATCAATCAGCTCAATTACCACTGTCATAGATCTGGGCTTAAGGTCTTTCCTGATTCCACTCTTCTAATCATTAACCCTTATACGTCCTCATAATAGGAACTCACGCTTGCTCTGCTGCCCTACCTTCAGAACATCAAAGTTCAGCTTAGTATTTTCCCCTCTTTTTTCCTTTCCCTATTTAAATAATATAAGAGTGGGTCAGCAATAAATGTTTTAAATGTGAATATGGTGAGATTAGATGCACTCCTTTAAGTGTACCTATTATATATGTGCTGCTGTGCACTTATATATTATTATTATGCCTCCGGGAGTGGCTGGGTGGATCAAAGACTGCTGTTTAATTAACATTCAACTCAGCTGTTTCCTTGGAGATTAAAAATAGAAGACTAGTTGAATTAAACTGAAGCTGTTCACTCCTTTCACTAATCCAATATTACAGAACCCTCCTCCCCTCAACCTAGTTAGAAACAACTCATTTCTGGTTAATCAGCCACCAGGAAAATCCATTTTCAGTTTGAAGGTAAGTGTGAAAAAGTTGGAAAGACAGTTTTGTGTGCGTGTCTGAATTTCACAGAATTGCCCATCATTTACATTTTGCATCCACAGTACAGTAAATCCTCATGCAATGCAAGGAGAAAAGAACCGTCAGGCTTGACTATGAGCAGAACCACTTTAAATTCTTGCCTGTAATTATTATTTGCTGTATGAAGATTAAATGTCAACTGTTAAACTTTTTTTATTATTATTCCTGTGCAGGAAAAGATCTAAGAGCTTTTCATAAAAATGCTCCAGCAATTCTCAGATATCCTTCTCACATTTTCTCAGGAGGAAAGAAAGAATTAAGGTAGCAGGTATCCAGAATTTAGGTCTCTTAAGTCTGATTTATTCTGTTAGACTTAAATAATAATAGTGAAAGAAAACTCTGGTACATTTACACTTACATCACTGCCTGTACACACTGCCTCTCTTTCCAAGCAGAACCACACCTTTTTTAACCATAGATCTGCTTCTCATCTGGACAGACCGAAAACACAGCCCCAGTCCAAGCAGCACCGAGAATACCAAATAGCAGAATTAGCTGTGGCAATGGTATTTTGGGGAGGAATTTGTGCTCCTAGAGATGCTAGCAGTGGGTATGGGACAGGGGCAGCAAACAGGGGTCTCACGGCAGAAGCAGAGGCTGAGGTCGGGGGCTGTCTGGGCAGGGCTCCATGCTGTCCAAAACAGGTTATAATTGGAGATCGACTGCTGGATTTAATGACTCAGCTGTTATCATTAGTAGAAATGTAAAAAATTCGTCTCAAAAATGATTCAGCTGCTAGCATAGG
Source organism: Callaeas wilsoni (assembly GCA_013398955.1). Classification (NCBI taxonomy): domain Eukaryota; kingdom Metazoa; phylum Chordata; class Aves; order Passeriformes; family Callaeidae; genus Callaeas; species Callaeas wilsoni. The sequence goes on along the minus strand of VWPU01004401.1, from coordinate 288,926 downwards.
TGCTTTTAGCAGGCTTATACCTCAGCCAGGAACAGCTTGGTTGCAGTCACTGACCCCTCACAGATGGAAAAAAAATGACCTCAGCTTTGCCTCTTTTCTGGGAAAGCTTTAGCTGGCAAGGGGATGAGAAACAAAAAGAACCTTAATTTTGTCCTTTAGTAATGCTAAATGAATGCACTGCACCAGACACCACCTTAAACTGGCTGAAGGGCACTGCTCAGTTTTGCAGGCAGCAGCTCAGACTGTGAGCATCATCCACAAGGGGACAGCATCCACATCCACACCGGAAAGATGCAGTTTGTGTCTGCAAGGAACAGAAAGGGGAGCAGCCATTGCTGAAAGCACCCAAAAATTAAAAAAAAAAAAAAAAAAAAAAAGAAAGAGAGAAGAAAAAAGAAGACGTTTCCTGGATTATTACTTCCGGACGGAGAGGGAGGAGAGGTGAGGCTGGACATGCATGTCAGATATCAGAACCTGCTCAAATACAGGATATGCCTTTTGTTTCTTAAACAGCAAGAGTGAGGTGATTTGCAATATTAATGCAAACTTTGTGTGACAGATAAGGACTCTCTGGAATAATATATAGCAATGTTAAGAGAATGTGATGAGAAGAATTAGATACCATTGGAGCAAAACCAGAATGTATGTAATGGGAAGAGAGAAATGCACTAATATCAAATGTTCTTCTGATTTTACAGTTCTCATCTTCATATCCTCAATGTGCTCCAGCTGGGATATAACACACTCATCCCTTTCCCTTTTTGAGAAGCAAAAGTTTCTTCATCACAGTGCACACAGAAAGGATATTCATAAAATAAAGATTCTCTTAATGTAGCATTTAAATTACTTAGAAGAGTAAACTGATAGAATGACCTGTGCCTGGTTAGAATGACCTATGCCATAGTTCTGTATGATTGTCCCTAACACCTTCTCACCTCCTTAATGAACAGCAAGGGGATAAAGACTTCAGAATATTCCCACAGCTATCTAGTTCCAGATTTACCATAAAAAAAATCTACCCTCCTTCATTTTCTTGTTTAGAATTCATCTTGCAATTTAGTAAGAATGCCTTTTTTAACTTAGCTGAAATTCCCACCTGATCATGAAGTATTAAAAATATATATAGCCTACACAATCTATTACAGAAAGGAAAGTCACAGAAATAAAATTACAAACAGCAATATCCTTCTCTTCCTACGCAAGCTCCATCTTACCCAAGAAATGCTATTATACCATCTCCTTGCTGACTTGTCAATTTACCTGCCCTTTATTAAAACAGAGACATATGACAGCAGAAATTATTGCCATTTGAATTACTTTGTGTGTGAATACTGTTCAACAGACCTTGATTTTACCGACACTTTCAATTAAAAAAGTAATTATTTGTGAAAACAAACCACTATGATATGTATACTTTTTTTGACCTGTGTTTCCTTGAGCTGTGAGAGCATGAATAATGAATGAATTAACTTTTCTATTTATGAACACTTTTTATACTTACTTCACTAATTGCTTTGTGTTACTACTTAATACAGCATCAGCACAATGTGAAGAAAGGAACAGCTCGCTACTAAAATGAAATTCCAACTGTTCAAAAACCTGTTTTTGCCTAAACACTCAGATCTGCATTTGTAGTCTGTTCAGTAAGAAAGACGTAAAGTGCCAAGCACTATTTTAAAAACCCCGCTTCATAAATTTTCCAGTATGACATCTTTACTGTTTCCTTACATGTAGGTATACCTGCATACACACACACACATATATATAATTGATAAAAACATAAGATTACATAGAACTAGATCACCAAAATATGCTGTCCATCCCCAGAAGTCACCCCTCCACGCTGGTTACACACTGTTGTTGCAATCACCAGTGGGCCTGATCCTGAAATAGGGCAATACAAGTCCCTTTATTCGGGTGGAGAATGTCTCTGAAATGACCTGAACCATTTCTCTGAGCACTGATTCTTGGGTATGTATTTGCCACATAAAAATCCGAGTTTGTAAAAGGAAATTAAAGGTATTTGGTGCATGCTGCAAACACTACGAGAATGCACAGAATTCAGCTGTAGGACAAAACACTCCTATTTTCTTAACAATGCAATCTGAATATAAACATTTGTGAGAAACATTCAGACACACCATTTCTACAGCCCTGTTTTTAGAGGTTTCAAAAGCAGTCTGGGGAAAAACAAAACATTATAAGAAGAAAATACAAAATAGGTTCAATGCCTGCAAAACCAGAATACTTTAAATTTTCTAGACAGTGAAGGTTAAAGCTATCCTGCATTCTCATAGTTCTCTCTCTCCTTTCAATCAATCTCATTGATTTTTTTTAAAGGTCAGAGGCTATACCTTCATTGATCAAAGAAACAGCCTGACACAGCGAAAGAGTCTGCCAATTCCAGACAGATCAATCACACCTTTGTCTGCTTTTGATACATTATGGTTATTTATTCTGCATCACCACGACTTTCTGTCGCATGGCTCTTAATGTAATAATGCTGCTCGGGGACAACAATAAAAGAAAAGGGAGGAGGGGAAATATTCTATTTAAAATATTTTAAGCCTCTCTCTGGTATTTCTGAGGGTGGCTTATGATGGAACTTGGCCAACTTGTTTGATTTCATTTTTGCTTTGGAGCTCCCGTTCTGGTATTTAGCTCTCCTTGGTCAGCGCTTTGTAGGATTTTAAAAAGGATCCTTTGAAAACAATTCGTGAAAACTGTCTTTAAAAAAAGTAGCTAGATCTTGATAGGACAATATTTATGATCCAATCATAGCCATAATTTTCCACGTTTATGCATTGTTTTAGAAATGTTTTAATAAATAGGATAACTGATACTCTGCTGCAGCTATGGACTGCATTATGACTGTATAAGGAAACTAATGGTCAGCCTAAAATAATTACTAGGAAATATTGCTGAATAAACAGATATAAGTACTGAAAAGCTCCTAGCTTTGCAAACTATTATGCTGAAGCCAGCTAAATCTTTAGTAAATGCACTATATGGTCACTGTCTGCTATGACTGAAAGTTCTCTGCTATTATTTTGCTCTCCATAGCTCCTGTAAGAAGCCTTCAAAACTCCTGTTGGTCTAATATCAAAATCTTTTGTTCGCATTTGGTAGCCTATCACTTCACTAGCAGTTTCACTACTTCAGAAAAATCACTTATGGGTCTTGGAATATTGGTTATAAGTAAAAGCATTAAAATCCACTTTTTAAAGTGAAATTATAGCCTAAGAGAAGCCAGTGGCAAAATGCCCAGTGACTTCAATAGAGCTGGGACTTCACTGGAAGATGCTACATCTCAGCTCCTTCAACCCAAGCTACCTGCAGTAGAAAAGACAGTTTGTGAGATTTCAGAGGACCCTAATCGTATAAAGATTTAAAAAACTCAACACATTTCTTATTAAAATAGCTAACAAAGCTGTGATGGGTTCTATGCACCACTCAGTCCTATCAAGCAAAGTGGAACTGTTCAGTAAAATTAAGCATGTAAATCTTTGCAGAATCAGGATATCAGGTAATAAGGCATAATCCCCATAGTTAGAACATTAAAATAAGATATGCGATAATCCAAACACTTGGCATTAGTTTCTGATTTCATTGTGCCTGCTCTGTAAATTATTATGCACCCAATTTACAATTACATCAGCACTATTATGTAGAGCAAAAGGTAAGTGGTATACAAAGCTGAAATATTAAACCCATTAAAAAGTTATGAGTTTGACAGAGTCCCTACATGTATTTGTGTTCGTGCCAAGAAATGCATTTGAAAACCTTTAACAAAAGGAAACTGCCTTCCAGTGATAAACTGCAATGCCTACAAGACATTGCTAAAATGCTACTGCCACTCTCAAAGGCCAAGAGACCTTAAAAATGGTTGCTGGCTGACAGCATTATACAAAAACATACAGTTTCTTCTGTAAAGAAATAAAGCTGAATGCACAACATTTCAGACAAGTTTTGAATAAGTCTATTTGTCCAGCTTACTTTGCAAAGGCTCTGAAGAAAACAGCACCATAAACACTTTCAGTCCCCACACAAGGGCTAAACAAAGAGTCCTCTTTCTAGCCATTTAATCCAGTAATTTATTTTTTCAACCATCACATAAATCGAAACACAGCTGTAACCAATGACTTGCAGATCCAGTTCCCTGCCAGCTGGATCCTGTTCTGCTGAAGCAGCAAGATTTTTACATTGTTCACTTCTGTACATCTGGAGAAATCATTTAGGTTCAAAGGTGACTAGAAAAGCTCTTTAAATAAACTCAACCAACAGTGAAGAGAGGCCTACATATCTACAAAAGCTCTACAGAGTTTCATTTTAAAAGTTTTTTCTTCAAATTAGTGCATAGAGCAGTTTGCTTCTTTAGCTATTTTTTATTATGACATTTTAATTGAATTCTACTCTCAAATATGTATTTTGATAACAAAGAAATATTTAGTATTTCCCATGAACTTTCAAACAATGTCAATACTTATGTGATCACAGTCAATAGCGTGTGTACTTATCACATTTGAAAGAATGACCAGACAAATAGCAGTGTAATGAAAAAAAAACCAACCTTAAATTAATGCATCTTAACTGCTGCCTGAAATACATCTCGACTTTAAATTAAAAAGAAAGCAAACAATAAGAAAGCATATACTGTACTTGGATATGCTGAACTTGAAATCTCTTAGAAGTTAGTCCTTAAAATAGCCTTACTTCAAAAACTCTGCCTCATCCCATACTGCATGAGTCTGCAGGTTAAATAACAAAAATGACCCTGACATTTTAAACTGCACACAGCAAATTGATTACAATGCAGCATTTCTTTTACAAAAGCAATCACAAAGCAAACCAGCTGAATCTTTCAGAGGTAAATAACAAAGAATATTAAAGGGTCATATAATCTGTATCTTTGATTACTTTTCAGACAATACAAGCACTCAAACACATTTACAAGGGAAGGGGTTTGTGCCTAGCCCAGGCTCCACTATCAAAAAAATTTGCAAAGTTGAAAGTTCTGATGATAGGTCTTATTTAAAAATTCGTAAGCACATGCTCTCAATTACAAATTCAACTAAAATTTCTCTCTGTATTTGTATTTCTCTTGAACGGAGGTAAGCGAGACACATCCAGAACATGCCTCAGTTGCTCAGGTAAAGATGTAATTCCTGTCCTGCACATTATTAAAAGGCATTTCAAAATTCAGTTAGGCTTCACTACTGTAATTGCTTCTTTTCCTCTTTTAGTACTTACTGTAATAGCTGCTTTGAAACAATGCTGATAAAAGTATCCTTTCTGCTTGCCTCTCTGGCCACATCTCTGCACTGCTTCGTGTTATTGCCAGTTATCTCTCCTCACAGATTAACTGAGAAGCTACCTCGCGTTCAGCTCTTGCTTTTCCTTGTCAACTCTTGTCTGCACTTCCCCCCTTCACCCATAATTATAGGAATGCTATCTGTTGTGAAAATAGGAGCATTAAAAAAATAAAGAAGGAAAATATAATGTCTTTAAAAGCCAGATAAACCAGATAAATCACCTGCAGAAATTAACATGCACAACTCATAACCAGGTAATTACCACATTACTCCAGGGCAAACTTCAGAGTATTGAGACATGCATCTCTGTCCATTAACATGTATAGATCCACATAAACGTTCTAAAATTAAAAGTATCTAGTTTTCAGTTAATTATGATGTTTCTGGAAAGCTTTCTCCCTTCAGTTCCTAATGTGTATTTACCTGTAACTGTGGTTGAGTTTTTGCTTGATAACCAATGTAAGTATCACAAAAGGAAATGAATTTTGTCAGAACAGAAGCCATCAGTGCCCAGTGAGTGAGGCTCTGCAGGGCTTGCCACAATCAACTTTGCCAAAATCATCAGCATGATTTAATAGCATAAACTTCATTTACCACCCATTTCTTTTGTTTCATCAGCAGCAGCCCTCTGTAGCTCAGATTCTGTCTTGTCAAAACTATTTGACTCAATAGGCAAATGGATAATAAATCTCTATCAGGATTTATCATCCAGTTCAGGCATCATCTATGGTCCATGATCTTACATCGCCTGCTTCCTGCCTGCCTGCCTAGGCTTTCAGGTAAGTTAGATCTGGATAACTTTAATTCACAATCTGAAATACACACTTTCGAGGCCTGTGACAGTCTAGGAAAAGTAAAGTAGCCTGGGGGGAGGTATTACCTATTTTTGTTAGCTGCCTTTGGTTACTTAAAAGACCTTGCTTAACTCTTTCACATTGCAGTTGGCAGTACAGATGGTATTCTGATTTATCTAGGAATAAAACTCCCATGGAAAATCCCGAGGCAAAGGCTTTGGAGGTTTCAATATATATCTGGTTTAAAACCTAAGTTCTGCTGAAAGATTTTCCCAGCTGGAAATCCAACTCACCAAACTAGGAAGACCGAATCAGAGGTTTCGAGATCCCAAAGGCCAATTTCAGAATGTGCTAAGCCAGATATTCCAATTATCTGCATTTTTGTTTGGCAAACGTTATGGGTTCTTCTACCAAAGGGTTTGGATAATTATGCTTATCTTCTATAAGGCATTTGGTTATGCCAGTTTACATTGTAGAGAGTACTTTATGTAACCTGTACCACTGGGTGCTTGTAGCAGGGATGAACGGCTTAGACAGCCTGGAGTGCCAGACTTCACATACATCTCCTGTATTAAAGACAGAGCTTGTCAGTAGGAACTGAATGGGGGGACAGAACATGCCACCATTTAAAGATGAGTGATGTCGACAATCACTTTTTTGGCAGACTCCTGCTCCCATGCAAGGTAGCAGTTCTCATTTGCCAATTCTCTGTGAGTGTGCAGCCCAAGACCTGTAGCATAAATCAGGACATCTGCCAGGAGTGGTGGTCCTTTCTGCTCTCCCTCCTGAGCGCGGTCATTTGTTCCTCCACCTTGTTTGTGCTGACACTTGCCTCTCACAGCTGCATCCTAAAGCAGGTTAGGGAACTGTCCCAAAAACCAAACCAGAAGAAATACAAGAGTAGTTTGCAGCAGGATCTATCCTTCATCGGGTTCATTTAGCAGTCATATAAACAAAGTGCCAGCACAAAAAGCCAGGGGGAAATGAATGCCTCTAGCAAGAGGATGGAGTTCTTTCAGTGGCAACCTGATCTTCGGCAGAATATATGTGGCCTTACACCTAGTTGGAACCAGGAGCTGTATGAACCAGGGCCTCTCCAAGTCAGTTCCTTAGGACACTAAAGGTCCCCATATTCTGACTATGAAGTAGTATTGCTGTGCTCCCTGGTATCTGTGTTGAGACCTGTACACAAAAGTAAAAATACTTTCTAATGCAAAGGTATGAGATTATTTTACAGCCAGAGAGAAATTGGAAGTTACAGCCAGAGGATAAAAGACTAGACACTCCAGGAAGTATCATGTAGAAGGGCTGTTCAGGGTGGTCAGAATAGTAAATGAGATATTAGCAACAGTCAAGCAATACATCAAGGCTGTAAATAACTGTGAAATCAGGTGTTAACAGTAGTCATACAACACACAGAGGCCGTGCTCAGAGATTCCACTACACTTGAAATGCAAATTACAGCAGAGATAAGGGTAATTGTGACAACAGACTTGAGCCAAAAATTAGATCTCTAATTTTCACACACTATGAAGAAATGTATTTGAACTTTGCCAAAACAGGCTGAAATGTATCATATACATATAATTACTTGTACGGTCTTCTCCTTGCATGTATCTCATTCCACTTATCCAATTTAGAACAGTGTTCCCAGTCAATTATTTACAAAGATAAAACGGACAGGCTTAGGGTTTTCATAAAGTCCATTATAGCCATAAAGCATACAGAGAGAATCAATAAATTGTATGTTATCTCCACACAGCACTCAGCATTTTCCTGTCTTTTTTTTGGGGGGAGGGGGGGTGGCGGTGGAGGGGGTAAGTAACACACCTATTACTGATGTAGTCGGTTCACTTTTCATTTGATTTTGATCCACAGGCACACACCACAAGGCAAACATATGCCTTTTCCTTCACAAATAAAATGCCATCAGCCACCGCACCCGTGTTTGTAAATCGTTTCCGAGATGCTGTGTTCTCACACGTGCGATCTGAGAGCAACAACATAAGACGAAACATATAATTGTGAAACACATCACGTCCAGGACTTATGAAAAGAAGGGGAAAAAAAAAAAAAAAAAGGGGGAATGGCATGATCCACAGCTAGGTTTACGTTGTGCCCTGAATTCCTAAGCAGAATATCTCAGTGCAACGACGGAGCATTTCAGCCCCCAAAGGCCCATGCCTCTCCAGGGATCACAGCATTTGCAAGTGCATGGGGATTCCATGTGACGCGAGTGTGTGACAGATTCTGCCTAGGAACCCACCAGCTGGCTGGAAGAGACCATGTGCTATGAGGCAGCTCGAAGAATTATTGCACAGACAGAAAATAAACTTCCCATGTCCACGTTCATTTACCCTTAAAATAGCCCCCAAAACATAACTACTTTTGTAATAAAGTAAATTTGATCCATAATGTTAGCTCAAAGCACTTCCTTTGAACATCCTCAAAAGAATGTCTCCTTGAGCATAATCCTAGGGAGATATAGGCCTCAGAGAATACAGGTATCTTTTCTATCTTTCCTTCATTTTTGATTACTAAGTTGCAGTGGCACCTTGAAAGGCACAGTTCCCTGTGTGAAATCCATCTATACAAAGTCCTGCCTTCTCAGGATCCAAAACTGAAGTTTGAGACAGCAACACAAGGACATTGAGCAAATCCTTCTTGATACGTCAGTTTTCTCCATGAAGAGCAGAAAGCTGTGCTACACTATGAAAACACATGCTTCCATGCTAGCAGGAGAGATGCCTGTAGGATGAGCAGCAATAGGAGAAATGTAACTCTCAATCCCTTATGTAGCATAAAAATTGCCATAATGGGTTAAATCCAAGAGCCTTCTTGCTCAGCATCCTATCTTCAATACTGCATATAAATAGATGCCAAAGGTCTTCCTTTGAATCAGACAAGCACAGATGATCCTTCTAACAAAAGACTCTGAGGTGACTATAAGGAAAAGGAACAGGTTAGTATATTATTAAGAGATATTCCAAGTGGGAAAAATGAGATATCACAGAATTTTGTAGTAACATTTCTTCAGGAACTGAAGGGTGGCAGAGGGTACATAGGACAAGGGAGGGGGATAACATGCTGCTCTCTAAAACTCACTAAAACTTCCCTGTTACCAGCTCCTCTCTGTTTTCTGCAGATATCATTACAGTGATTTCAAAGCCTCTTTGCAATTCTTTCATAAAGGTCAAATTCCACACTCTGCTCAACATGAGCAGTGGTAACTGCACTGCCTTTGAACATCAGCTCTCTGGTGCAAGGAATCTGTTGTTACCAAAACGTGAACTGCTTCATACAGTCAGACTCTGGAGTCTGCTGAGTGCAGTTACCCAGATGACAAAGAAGCAAAGCCTAAAAAACCCAACAACAACAGCTAACCAAGAGAAATTATGTTTAATAATTATTTTGGGGTATTTTTCTCTCTATCCAAGGATCCTTTGGAATCCATCTTGGGAGCTTTGCAAAGAAAGGAAAGCTATAAATAAACTCCTAATGACAAGATCGCATATTTCAACTACATCTGGAAAGTTCAGAAAGCCCCTTTGAAGATACTGTCTCTGGTGAGTCTGATAAACATGGTTAAAAGCTATTGTGCCCTACATGCCATCAAGTACACAACTGACAAGTTTAAAGAGAGATACTCCACTAATAAAATGTACAGGATGCTAAGTAAATATATGTTACATTTCTGAGGCATGAAAGTTCTTCATAAATCCTCGAGCCAGTGGCTGAGAGTCTTATAGTCTGAGTTCTTACAGTGTTTCCTTTATTAGACAGAATCATTATACTTCTGGACAGGATACAGACACCATAAGTATAGTTATTTGAAAAATTAATTACCAGAATTTTCTGTGGATTTTAGGTAGGTAGCTGCAGCCTGCCTGGGCTGAAAACAAAAACCTGTGATCTAGCCAAATGTCTAAGTCCCCAGATCTATGAAGTGGTTCAATGCAATGCAGAAATGGCAGGCTGCTTTCCTAAATCCACCTGCAAGAGAAGTGTCACGTGATTTTTTCCCACAGCAAAGTGGCCCTCTTAAGCCGTGATGATATCAGAGTTCTTTAAAAACAAATTGAAGCAAAGTATTTTTTCAGCCTGCCAAACAGTGCCTTTACACTTGCTTCGTTCTTAGAATTCAGCAAATAAGTCAACAGGCATTTTCATTATTCAGTGAGGAGCATCAGAAAGCATGAGGCAAACAATATACGAGGACAGGTTTATAACTTCTAGCTCTCCATCAATTCTTACAGATTTCAGTTGTATAAAATTGCCTTCTGCACTCCTGTCACTACTTTAGCTATTGAACTCATAGCAGTAGCTTTTAATTTTAAATACCAGGCATTCACACCTCAATAAATGTGCAGCAAGTTACACTACATCAGCACACAGCTTCCCTTTATTCTCTTATTCAGGGAAAACTGCTTCTCAAATTGCCTTAGGACTAACGCTCTTGTATCTCTTTCTTTTCTGGGTAAAGAAGCACTAAAAATATTCTGTTCATTATTAATCTAATTTATTAATATTTTTCTACGATTTTTGGAAAAAGAAAAATACAGTATCTTGCATTCCTTTAAAACCAACATCCATTTGATGGAAAAAAACCCAACCCAAACAAAACAGTATCAAATGACACTTCACATTCATTCATTTGGACTCTTGGTATGATTATTAGTGCTCATGATTGTGAACCCTGGACTCCTCTCACTCTAAATTCATCCAGGTTGTATTTTGCTCTTAACAGGCAAAATTTATTTGACTCATTGTCTTATCTGAATACAGGAATTTTCTTTTGATTTATAAGAGTTTCAAATATGATGTAGTTAGTAGTGGGAGTGAAATCCACAGAATCTATGTAACATTTCAGTTTATTACCCAAAGGATTAAAATAAACTTGATAGAACAATAACATTTCTTCCACAGACCACCCTTTCTCTTCAAAATAAATCAAGTAAAGGGATCTCAAGCGATGGGTTTTTCCATATAAACCCAGCCATGTAAATCATTAAGGTCTACTGACTCTTCTGCTTCAGGACTACGGTCAGAATTTACCCAAATTGGCATTGAACAGCAAGCTTGCACTACACATTTTGCCTATATGAATTTTCTCCACTGATGTAACCTATATCCAAACAAAGCGTAGGAGAATAGTTTCTCATTTACCACTGCTACTGGGATACAGCCAAAATTAGCCTAAAATGAGATGTACCAGTCAAACAAATTTTCATTATCTCATCCCATTCTGGCCATCCTGTTATCTGAAACACTTTGATCATGTGGAGGGATTTTAGAAAAAAAAAAAAGAAAAAAGTTTTGATTAGGTCAACATAATCTGGAGAAGAACTGTCAAGAGAGGTGAAAATTTAAGCACTTGAACAACAGCCTACAAGTATTTTTTGGGCAATACCTCCACAGAAAAAATGCAGAGTTTTCCATAAAGAGACCTATGTAGAAGTGAGATAGCAATAAGAATTTCTATTTGTGTAAGAAAGAATTCATTTTCACATTGAAACACTACTTCAAGATAATGGCTAACGTGTACAAAACTAGATTACACCAAACACAAGCAGGGACTAATCCTTCACTGGCTCAGAAAGCATAATGGATCTTTTTTAGCTTCAGTTCTTATGGGCTTTCATACGAAAATAAGGAAGTCAGAGTGACATCAGGGGTGAGAACCAACAGAGAGGAGGCACCTCAGAGCATGGCAGCAGTTAAAGGTTTCATCCGCCTTGATAGGGACTGAAAGAAGATCACAACAACAACATCACAGTGAGAATTCTGCAACCGGCCCTTCCAGGGAATTGAGGTTTTTATGAGGATATGAAAATATTGTAAACTCTAGACAAGAACAGGAAGTAATTACAGATTGAGGACTATTCAGTGACAAAAGAATGATGAAAGCTTTTTGATATTGAAAAATATTTAGGAATTTAGAGGAATTTTCAATTATATAAAAGAACATAGGACAAGACAAAACTCCTAGAAAGAAGAAAAGAAGACAAAGAATAGAGTGGTACATGGATTTGCCTTGGAGTTAAGAGTAACTATTAACAGACTTCAATTACTTTCTTTGGTCTGGGGTTTTTCTGAGATTCTTTGCTGCAATTCTGATATGGAACAACCTGGCAAAAGGTGAGGCAGCAATGTAACCATAGGTAAAATCTGGACCTTTTCTTTATGCTGAACAGTAGATATGTGCCAGCATGCTCAACAAATATGAAGTTCAAATCAATTTAGTAAAAGAGGAAAACATAGCATCAGAGAATTATTTAGGTTGTGAAAGACCTTTAAGATCACCAGGTCCAACTGTTAACCCAGCACTGCCAAGTCCACCACTAAACCATGTCCCTCAGTGCCACATCTCCACGTCTTGTAAATACCTCCAGGAATAGTGACTCAACCACTTCCCTGGGCAGCATCCGACCTCCTGCCTCTGCCCCTATGGAATCCTTGGCACCAGAAGTTCCATCAGCAGAATGAATCACGGCCACCTTTATGAACACCTTCTAGTGGATTTCTGCAAATCCTCTCTTTTCCAAATGTTTTTAAAAGCACAGTTGTTTGAGCAAGTGCTCAACAAACTTTTCTCCTTGAAATCTATTTTAATCAGTTCTGTACATAATACCAAAAAAAAAGAAAGGATGCTCATTTTACTTTATTCCTTCCTCTCCTCCCACGTGTTCTTCTTGGAGGTACACTGTGTAAAGATCCCCGCTGTGGGTGTTTAACTGTCCATGGTAACACTGGCACAGTTCTTGTACAACCGTGTAGTTAATTCTTTTATATAGCATATGAGATTTACTATTAGCCTTATCTTTGGACTGGAGAGAGACATCTGTAGCCCAGCAGATGCAGAGGATGTAGTCTGGCTAATTACAGGGATAACTCTGTAAATTTTAGCTGTGCTAAGTAATAACTAAAATATAAGCAAGGAACAAGGACTGTCCAGAGAAATCCCTCAGCTCTTTCAACAGTGGCAAAGACAGGGTAAATCTTGCCCCATAGAGGGAACAGCAAGACAGAAGGGCTCAAATAAGACTTTCACTGACACCTCCCCTCTCTGGATTTCTGAGAAAGAAGAGTCTCTATGGGATGCTCAGCACCCTGCAATGGTTGATACTAGAAGCACTTTTATCTCAGTTTGGCTTTACGCATCTAAACTGCCTTCCCAAATGTAAACACCTACAAGTTCGGAACCTTCTTGCATTGACTCGACTTTAGTTACTTGAGGAAGAAAAATGTGTTATTTCTTCATACATAGAATTTATGTCTCCTCACTTTTGCCAAACCTTCACTCATTCTACTTTAGAAAGAGGCACAATATATTTATTAACAAATAGGTTGCTTTCTTCCTCTATTGCTTATTTCTTCTCTATCACAGCAGTCAGAATAAGAGATGATGCTGCATTATATGCTATCCGCTGTATTGGATATAGTTTATTGCACAGACAGGATCTTGTTGCCATTGATTCTGGTTTTGTGGTGAGGGGATCCCTTTATTTGGAGAATTTATAATGGGAGGGGAAAGGCTGCTAAACTTTAACAGAGATCACAGGTTTTATTGAGTTGTCCACAATGACTTGATCTCTTTTTCTCGTATTTCTAAATTAATGTAGAACACAAGAGAGGTCATGAATAGTTCAAATTACTTCTTTCAATGCCTGTTAGCTTTCATACTGTTGAGTTTTGCTTGACATTGTGTCATCCACTGCTGTAGATCTCAGGGTTCCCTTTTGAAGTCCCCCACATAGTGTGTTTTGTATTTGAGTAACCCAGCTAATTGTGACATTTGCAGATGCTGCCATCTCATTGCCTAACTTTCTTTCCATTATATCCATGTATTAAATAACAAACATCATAACATGAAGCAGTGGAGCAGCCCACTCTAATCTTTCAGTCACAGAGGAGAACGACTATATATTTTTACTCTAGCATTTGTCATCCAGCCATTTTCATGCTATGATGAGGATTTTCCTCTCTCCCAGTGACTACTTAGCTTCCTTAACAGCTGCTCCTGTGGAGAAAATTTTCAAAGTCCAAATATTATGTTGACTGATTCATTTTTCCCTTCTTTTCTAATAATTGGTTTAAAAAAGAAAAGGCACAAATAAAAGAGCTAATAGAATAGTGAGGAATTAATTTCTTTTCCAAAAAAAGACCCGGTAACTATGATATTAGTATTTCAGCATCTTACTCTAAATAGAGCCTCCTCTAATTCCCAGTCTCTATTTCTTCCTATTGTGCAGAAGTATGCTTCACTAGATTAATCTGTAAGTTTTCTGAAAACTTGTCACAGTACGATTCAATTCTTCAGTACTGAAGAATCTTTACTCTTCGATTTGTCAATACAGAAACTAAAACATGGCCACATAAAAATAAGAAATGTTTATGTACCTTATCACATTATTCCAAAAAGTACATTTCTTTAATGCAAGAAGTGAGAGGTATTGCCAGTTTCGCAGACCAGAGAGACTGAGACATTTTAATTACATTAGCATCCAAATATAACAAGCAAAGCCACTCAAATCAGAACAAAAATCCACACTCCTAGACACTTTTTGATCTTAACCTTTCTGAACTTCTACTTTTATAATCTTGAACTGAGAATTTTACGGCTAAACCCTTTCCCATTCAAGTGTCAAACATTACCCCCACAGATGTGGGATTCTTGAAATTCGTATCTGAATATTGCAATTTGAGATTATGTAAGGTTTTTTGCCACATACTTTAAAGAGTTAGGAGAACAATGCTCACACAAATATTTTAAACTTGTCATTCCTAAGGTGCATGACAAGTTCACACCTTGTGGCAAGTGGAAGTAAAATGGATTTAATCCAATTTTGAGCCTCCTTTATCATGGGCTGCTCTCCATCTCCTCACATAATTCAGTTGTCTCTTTGAGTGTGCCTAGGTGTGAGCAGGGAATGCTCAGCCGCCCATGAGCTCCAGCAGTGATGCCTGGGTTTGTCCAGCGGTGCCTGGCGCACTCAGAGTTCCTGCAGCCTCAGGGTTTGCCTGGAAAACAGCCTAATGGCCATTTCCTTGCTTCCCTCCACAGCAGAGTTCTTCCCTAGATGGACCTGGAGCTCTTAGGGCCATGTCTGGCAGGTCTAGTGGTCCTTTCCATAGAAAAAGGGCCAGGGCACAGAGGATACAGAACAGGTGAAGTTGCATGCTGTTGGCAAGGACATTTCTTCAGCTTCCTTAATAGAAAATCAATGCTGCAGATTATTTAAAGAAAAAAAGTTTGAACTTCCCATCACTGTTCACCCTCCTTGTTCATTTGCCATATTCCTCTCCTCTTAGACAATGAAGATCAACAAAGGCAATTTTAGTTTTATTTGTACGGCTACTTCTACTTTCAGGATCCAATGAACTTCAGCACTTGAATTTGAATAGGTGTTGTTTATTTTAAACACCTTCATTACTGCAGTCTTTATATGTGCATATATTATGTAGCTTTTAATATTTATGACAGCAAAATAGTCTTATTAAATGTGTGTTATTATTAAATACAAGAGACTCATTAATTTCAAGAAGAACTGTGGGGCAAGCTGTGTAATTACTACATTATAAAACACAATGTGAAAACATCACACTGATAGAGAAAACACATTCCAATGTAGTACACAGCCTTCAAACTGTGAGATGGTGCTGTTTAACTTAGAACACAGGGGCTGGGCCTTTAATGTGCTGCCCAGAAAGAAATTTCATAAATATGTGTTTTGGACTAGTCATCATTTTGGCAAACAAGAAGGCTCATCCCTTGATCCCAATGCTGACAACGACATCTAGCATGAACTTGGACAAACTATTACATGGTGCAGAGCTCCTGCTTTTCACTGTGGGTATCATCTCAAAAAAGGATATCACACTCCTAGGTACATCCTGTTTGTTACAAGCTGTCTGTGGAAAGTTATTAAATAGAGGTATATAAATGGAGAAAGATGCAAGGACCTTTGCTTTCAAAGCAAATCTGAATGCTTTCCTGAGTACAAATACTCTTAAGGACTCCAGTGAGGTTATCATGGCAGAGGAGAGACTTCTGAAAGATTACGTATTTCCCTGTTTTTCTAACTATTCCCTAACACTTGATGAATGTAATTGCAATGTCTTATTCATGGATGTGTAGCACTTAAAGATGCATCATATTTATTCTACTGAAATTTGTGAATACTTTGAATTTCTCAGAATGCTGTGGCTTGTAGCCCTGGTGGTAAATAGATTTACTTTTTTCCCATATGATAGTAATATTTTTAAGTGGATGCCATCGAACTGCTGTACATAAATCTGGCTAACCTTTAGATAATAGATTTTATCCCATGAAATATATAGATTAACAAAAAGGCAACAGTTCAGACAACCAGTTGGCCAACATTATCTGGTGTACAATTATAAAGATGATTTACATTATGCTTTTCATTTTATATTAATTCCCTTTTCCTTCAGGTTCTTCTGTTGAATTACTTTGTTCTGGTTTTGTGCGGTTTCCAATGAACACTAATATTTACACTTCTTGGACAATGTTATTCCAAAGATGCTAAGACACGTCAGTACAATGACTTTTAGGATTACTGAGTCAAGTATAATGGGATAATTTTCTTTGTCTAATAGGTGGTCATTAATGATTCATTTCTCTTTTCCCCTTGACGACTCCTACTGCTAGCAACAAGGCCCACTTCTCTTGGCAGCTTGTTGGTTTTTTTGTAAATACTTTTTTTCCATTTACTCTTTATTTAAAGTTAAATTGAACAATTATTTTGTCCCTGAAAAAACTTGACATGGTTAAGACTTCATTTGTACACTTTCTATACTTTAATTTTTTCCTCAATAATGTTATTTAGTCTTCACTTAACTATTTCCATATAGAACAGAAGTATTGTCTGTCTGCATGCAACTGTTTCTTGATATCTGGGGGAATTCCTACCTCCAGGTTTATAGAAAAGCACTTAAAGCTAAAGAAGGGACAAGAATTCGCCATGTTCCCTCAATCATTTATCATTTGCCTTGTTCTTATGTAAGAACAAATGAAGAAACTTTTATACTAACAAAGTAATGAATTGGTGAAATTATATTCATGAAAATTTCATCCTGGAACAAACACAGTTTTTTTATTAAATAGCTTTAAATTAATCAGAAACATGAAGATTCTAAAATTTAGTATAAATTATATGAATTTGCATCCTTGTAACCTCTTGGTTAGATCACTTACCACAATTTTTAAAAAACTTCTTCAGTTTAACAAATCTTCAAGGTTATGGAAAATACACAAAAACTCCAAACCAAACAAAAAAACAGAACAAAACAAAACAACAACAAAAAGCCCCAAACTAACAAAAAACCCCAACCCCTCTGCATCTATATATTAGGAAATGTTCTCACTCCCTTACACTCCACAGAGTTAGAACTCAATGTGCATGCTCTCATTAGTGAACACTCCTAAGTATTTGTCAAATATATTTATACACATTTGCTTCAATCCACAGATTTAAAGTTTAAAGCAGCTTTAAAGCTTCTGAAGTCCTTTGTAGCTCTGAAGCCATACAGCAATTTTTAGAACAAGTATTTTCAAATGCTACTGCACTTAACAAAGATAGTTATATTTCCAGTATTTCCAATACCATGCTATGGACCCTACAGATAAAAGTGACTGGGACTGAATTTATTTGAATATTTTAACATCAGCAAGGATTTTATTTATTTCTTCTTATAGCGAGGTTTTCTGGTTTTTAAGGTATTTTAAGATATTATTGAGGATTTACTCACATTTGAAAAGAAAAGCTGTGAGCAAAAAATTGCGTAAATGAAAGCAATGTACTTAATACATTTTAGAGAATTTGACTTTCTCAGTATTTCCTAATTTATGTTAATTGAACTATAGACTTACATTAGTGAACACTTCTCTTTATGCACAGATGCTGTTTTCATGATCGCTAGTTCTGAAATAAATCTTCACTCAAGACTTCACTCAGGGAGAAATTTACTATCAGGTCTTAAAAATGTAGCATCACATTCTGGAAGCTATGTTGGAGATGCAGTATATAAAATGCACTGACAGAAAGCAACAGTAAATTGAGGCCTGACTGGTATATTATAGTTCTATCAAATGGAGAGAAGAGAAATAACTGATGATGATCAGACAAGTCAGTAGAATCCTCTAATGCAACATTAAAAACATTGTGAAATTACTGTAATTCTCTCCAATGAGAAATTACTATCTGGTAAATTAGGATTATCTTTTAGAAGACAATATTATTTGAATTTTTTTTTATTTTCCCTCACAAAAGTGCCTATGAATATGATTCACTTCACTTTGTGCTGTGCTACTTTTTGCTTAAAACAAAAGCTTTGAGGATACCTTACATGAAGATTAGGGCAAAGAAAAAACTACCATTTCATAACCATAGCAAAAGACTGTTTTACTGGTTAGCTACTTCACTTAACAAGCAAAGAACATTGTAATGTAAAACTCAATTTTGAAAATATCTAATAATATTTCATATCTTATACTATAAATATTCACATTTCCTCCTTTTATTGGATAGAGAAATTAGTGCTCATGTATAGAATAGAGAGGCACAAATTCTCCTCAAAACAAGCTTGAATGTAAATCTTCAAGCTGTTTTTGGATTCTGAATAAGTTTATCTCCATCACAGAAAAAGCTCAGGTTAAGATCTTGGTATCTCCCAATGTATGCCCTGCTGTTTTAACAGATTCCATATTCTGTAGATAATTTCACAGAACCGAAAAATTGGAAGCAGCTAAATTTACTTCAAGGAGACGGAAACTTATAATTACTTGACCAGTCTAGTGACATTTAGGGAATTAATGAGATATTCCATTAATTTGTGTCATGTGGAACTGCTATTGCATTCTGAAAAGGATTAATAGACCACAGTTCTGTGTCTGGAAGTGATCAGCAGTCAATAAACTTCATTCTCTCATAATTTTAAAAGGAAAGAAGTTCTGGAACCTCAACAACTCTTCAGTGCATGGTTTGAATCAGAAATATTGCTACTTCTAGCGCCACTGCACATACTGTTCTTATTCACACAAATGTTTAACATTCTTGATTCTAACTAGGAATTTCCCTAAATTAAGTTTTGTGGTAAAAGGCTGCAAATTAATTACAGTTTGTATAAAAGCTGAGGTTATCTTATTCTTTTTGATTCAGGCTTTTGAGAGTTTTATATTTCTCATTTACGCAAATAAACTGAGCAGACGCCAAGGGAAGGGGACACACATGAGTTGATTCTCCCTTATGATGACACTGTGCAGTTATAATATGGCCATAATACAATCACATTTAGTGTTTGTTGTCCTCCATTAAACTGAACTAACCAGCATCATTAGATAAATTGCCTGTGTCAGTATTAGTCAGAGTTATGGCTATCAGTGTGCCTTAGCTTTGGATTTTCAGTTTATCTTTAGATTCAAATTTTTGGATTCCTAATTCTCAGTAGTGGGGGATATTTTTGAGATAGTTTCAATACATCTGAAATGTGTACTACCCTCAGATAATTCCAGTTACCATCCCCCAAATTTATATATTATAATAGGTTTTTCTGCTTATAAAAGAAATAGAAATTGACCAGAAAATAAAAAAACTTATTCCCAGGAGGGAATATTCTGTTTATTTACAAATATGAAGCTTTGCTTGTAAATCTTTTCTTCTTTTAATATTTCACATTTACCAAGATGCATCAATGCGGATGAAGTACAAAAATGTGAAGCTACAACATCCTCATGTCCTTTCCCTATATCTTTCAAGTTCCTTTTTTACTTCTACCTTCCTGAACTCCTGTGCCTACATGCCCAGAGCCCCTCTATGTGCCAATGCACAGCGACTGCAGTTCCATTCCTTGTAGCCTCTCTCTTATTCCATGTGCAGCTTCAATTTTCTTCCTTCTCTTACTTCCTCTTACACTTCTTATCACATAATAATTCATCCTCCCTACTCCTTCCTTCCTCCCATACAGATATGCTCTGTGTCTCTTGCTGCTTTTTTCATTCATTAGTTCAAATGAAAAGGTTTGGTTTCAGAAAAGGTAACAAAAATTATCATTAATTAACCTCTTCCTAGCTCCTCTCTGTTTGGAGCACTCATTTCTAAAATTTCTGAATATAAATTTGTAAATTAAAAAGAAAAGAAAGCTTGTCTTTAAAAAATTACTGATAGAATTCAAATTCATATAATCTATTTTTTATATATTGAAATTTTTACTTTGAAAAATATCTGCAGCATGAAAATAACTAGGAGACAGTTGCAGTTGCTTTTACAGAATTTGTTCTGCATTTGATAAATTTCTTACTAATGAATAAACTAATAGATTTTCAGAAGTTATAAGTTACTTATTTTCAGTGAAAGTTTTTCAGTTGTAACCTCCACGATGTCCCCTTTAAAAGCCCATTATGCAAAATTCTAAAAATGAAATCTTTAATTTACCTTTGAATAGATATTGAGTGTGATAATTTGGGGAAAACAATCCACAAGAAAGGTGCGATTTAAATAATCAATTTGCCAATCCACTATTTAAAAAGTGAAGTTTAACTAAGAATTTTCTTTCTTAAAATATTTTCACACTGCACCTCAATGACTTGTTATTGAAGCATTTGAGTTCAAGTTCCGTCAAAAAATTCCTTACCAAGCTGGTTTTGCAGACTTTCATTAAATCTCCAATGACGCTTCTGAGTGCAAGTCCAAGTAAATTAAAGGCCCAATCAATAAAAATGGAAATCAGCCTTGCAAATCATGTTGCCCACTAAGAACTGTCATTAAATTAGAGTCAAATCAAATTACACAATAACAAACAACAGCCGCTCCTCACGTATGAGAAGGATCCTTAACGCAAACCTCCTCTTGCCTGGAGATGAGCACAGCCTGACACTCGCTCCGGACTCCCAGGGTCGCCCCTTGGTGAGGATTCCCACGTCCTTGGCTCCTGGCTTAGGGAGCTGTGCGGGCCCAGCCCCGTGGCCTTGAATCACAGCCCTTATCCGCTTTGGTATTTCCAGCAGCTCACACGGCTAATAAATAGTACATTCATTAGGCAGACTGCGTGTTTACTTCCACAGACCAACACTTGGACATTTTTAGCCACAAAACCCCGAACTGACTCAATGCTACACTCAGTTCCTTCCTTTTGGGCACGACACTGCACGTCCCTGTCCTTGGCGGGGTGGTGAGTGCAGCCCCTTCCAGTGAGAGCCACCCCTGCCCCAAGAGAGCATGAGGCATTCCGGGTGCCTCTGGTAGGACGGTGCCTGCTGGTGCTAAGGATGGAGGCAGGAGTGCCTGGAAGCATTCCCTGACAGCGTTGCCCTAAAAACAGGAGGCTGGGGACAACGCTGTCCCCCACGGCAGGCAACTCCTCCCACAGTGCAGGGCAAGGCGAGGAAAGGAGTCTTATGTCCCCTTGGAGCACCTGCATGGCTGGCAGCAGCGTCAATAGGAGTATCAGGTGTGCAAGCTGTGCCTG
Organism: Callaeas wilsoni; assembly: GCA_013398955.1. Lineage (NCBI taxonomy): Eukaryota > Metazoa > Chordata > Aves > Passeriformes > Callaeidae > Callaeas > Callaeas wilsoni. The sequence goes on along the minus strand of VWPU01004401.1, from coordinate 267,334 downwards.
TTTTCTCTGACATTGCCTTTCTTTACAACAGCCAGAGGAGAGAAATTAAGGTGCTATTATCTCATAAAAGTGGCTAAGAATGGATTGGCACTCCATGTTTAAGTGTCTCACATACACAAGCACAACCTAGAGGCAGTTCCAACCACTTTATATATTTAACATCCTGTCATTGAGTCAAAAAGCTGTAAAAATGCCTTTTACCTGAGATTTCTCTTTTAAAACTTGCCCAGATGTTGTAAATCAAGAGGATACTGGCTCCTAAATGCCCAAGATATTTTGGGAAAAAAAGCAGGATTGCTTCAAAATGTTACACTGAGTTAAGTTCTTAGACTCATCACTAAAATTTACTTTTTGGCCATTCTGTTACAGCTATAATTCAAAACCAAAATAATGATGAAAATACCTCTAAATTCTTTCTGTGTCAGAAGATAAACATTTCAGAAGAGACTTTACAATATTTAATAATAATGACTCTCAAAAATGCCTTTATCACCACAGGAATCATGTACTTCACAAGTCACATCCTGAGTAAATGCCATCTAAAGACAAAAATACCTTCTCAAGCAACAACCTCCCTAGGGCGGTAGCCAAACTGCCAGCTGTGGTACCTCAGATGGGCTCAAGCCTGCAGTCTCATCTCCAAGTGTGTGCGGGCCATAAACAGCAGAGGCTGGGAATTTTCAGACACTGCCTTCCCATGCAGGCAGTGATGAGACATAAGTGCAATACATGATTTAGGTGGTCTGAGCTTAGTTCTTTACAATATACAACCTGAAAATATATATTTGGGCAGTAGAGCTGAAGAAATTATAAGTGAATACAGTAAAATACATACTGTTGGGAAAATCTAGCCTGAGGATCAAAGGTTAACATTTGGACAAAGGAGCAAAGAACATTAGTTAGCATAGAGCTGAATTTCTACATTGGTCCACTGCTCCCTGTCACCCAGCTCACTAAGATGTCCTCGTACAGGAATGTCAGCCTCAGTAGCAGCCCTCAAACAACTTATCTCAATGTAGTATCAATCCTACTTTATTAAAAATTTGACACCCAAAAATTTCTCCTGACAATAAAAGGCTCAGCTGACACAGGCAAATCTGCAGGTTCAAGGAACTTATGGAATAAATCCCCTTCAGTTATGCAAACTAAGTGCGCTTAGGCTTTTTGAAAAAGTGGAGATGGAAATACTCTCTAAAAGTGCAATATTTGCTGGACAAGCTGTGATATAGAGCAGCAGGCAATGATCCTCAGCCCAGGACACTTGAATACCAGAGGCACTTTCAAGCCATGTCTCCATCTCTCCTGATCACAGGCTGTCATGGAATCTACTTCCTGGTCCAGACAGAACATCTTTCTTGGTTAACTTCCCAGGAAACCAGCTATTTATATGCAATTAGCATGCTCCAAATGCTATCCATAGTCTAAAGCCGAAGTTCTTTCAAGCAACAGTGAAGCTACCATGGTCGAGTTCCCTTACGATGATTTCTTCCTAACATGGGAAACAAAAAAATTTGTCTCAGCAAACTAATTGCAATGGATGAGATGGAGAATTTTCGGATTGTGTTCTGTTGTTCATTTCAGTGTAGCACCAAGCAAAAATCCCCGACAGCAAATATACATAAAGATATGTGTGACTGACAGTCATCTTTTCTCAGACATGCATATCTGCTTTGATATTGCAGTAACCACAAGGCTGTGGTTTTGTCAGGGAAAAGTGAGCATTAGACTTCTTTTATTGTCCAGAGGCTTTGTAAAATGAGAGTCACACGGAGTTTGAGCAAATTCAACCCCATGGTCTCAAGGCAGACCTACAAAGGTGATAGTAACAAGCAGCTTTATTCTCCTTCCCAAGCTGAAGAGTTGTGACAGAAATGACTCATGGAGAATATGTTTTGAGTAAACTTTGGTTTCTGCTAACCTTATAAACATGACAGCAATCCCATTCTTCCCTCCAGCCATCGAGGCAATTCCAAATCCATCCCTGTTGCCAGTATATCTGCAATGTTCTACATTCATTGACAGGATAATCATGATGTCAGTAAATGAAGAATCAAAAAAGGACCAGTGGAAAAATGTGTGGAGACCAAAAATAAAAGGAAGGGAGTTGCATTTCCCAGATAAACCGTAGATTAACCCAGGTAAATCACTCTCAACCATGGACATAAAATTTAGCTGAGGTGACTCATAACATTCAGATAAAGACAATACAAGCATAATATATGTATGTTAACAACATGCAAGAAAATAAAAGTGTGCACCACTCTCGTTTCCCCATGAAAGCAGAGCCGTACACAGGGCTGTTGCAACTCTTGGAAAAATGGTTATTCTGCTGTTCTGTATTTGTGTTCTTTCACTGAAGCTCTTGATGCAATGGTTGGAGCATATCAGTGCCAGTCTTACTCAAGCCAGATAACTACCTTACCAAAAAATCTTCCAAGTACACGTGTTTATGGGGAAGATCTTTCCATTCAAAAGGAGGTGCAACAAAGCCCCTAGATAGCAAAGGGATCCATGCCTATTTTGCTGTAAGATCAAATACCATGCCAATCATATCTGTAAAAGAAGGGACAAGGAGACAGAAATTCCTGAACACGAGGATGTCATTCTAAAAAACAAAAAAAAGAGGCCTGATCTTTGGGTTTTTACTCAGATTTTGCTAGTATTCTTGAAAAGATTTCATCAGTGTGAGGCTTGCTCTTACAGTTTCTAGAAGTGGCATGAAAGAAGAGGTGAGGGAAAAAAAATTAGCCTGAAATTTTCATATAAATTCTATGTTTTACAATGAATTACACCTGAAATATCCAGAAGCCTTATGCAAAATTAAACTCTACCATTTACTCTGATGTAAATATTTTTACTATGTGAAGGACAAAGCTGAAACAATTTCATTCTTCTGTACTGTACAATACAAAAGCACTAGCTTTTCAAACTTGTATTTAACTGTGCTATAAAAGCAATCTCCACATTTAAACAGGGCCTGTCATATGTATTTAATGGTAGTTTTATTAAAAATACCAGAAGCTGCTCGTAATAGATAAATGAATGTCACATGAAACTACGTCTAAAAATTTTGAAAAATTTCAAGTGCATTTCTATTCCAACTTTATCAGTTAAGCATCCCAGGTCTCTTGCTGAAGAGTTTCAATAAACAAGTTTTAGAGAGTACTAAAGGCTGTTTGTCATGTTTAAGGGACAGATTTGCCAAAAACCTTTTCTGGGATTTCTTTTAAATATTTTAAGACATTCTTCACCTAAAAATCTCTAAAGAATTTCAACTATTTTGAAGACAAGGCAGTTAAACAAAAGATGAGACCAAGTGAAACTCAGCATTTTATTTTGCTGAGTAGAATAACAAAACCAGAAATTTGCTGATATATTTTTGACTACTCTGTGCTATTTCAACAGCACAAAACTACTAATAACTTACTTTACCTCCTCTGGTAAACTGGATTAATGGCAGCTTTGGTAGAGGGAAAGGTCTCAAAATGGCTGTGCCCAAAACAGCCAAGTTCTGTCAGTGCTTCCAAATAATGGTTGGTAGCCCAGAAATGTCCTTTCAACTCTGTTTTCTTTGGATGTGCCTCTGGACAAAGACACTGTGGGCTACAGAAGGAAATACAAATTCTCCCCAGCTCTCTGAAGTGACTTAGCCCTTAAGACAGGCAGGACCTGGCATTGCAGCGGGTTTTTGCTGTGCTGTAATCCCTTTGTTGGGAACCAGGGCTAACCATGACTCAGGCTTAATCTTTACCAAGGAAATTGTGGCAAGCAAAAGGGTACTGGGCTGGTCAGTGCCTCTGCAGCTTTTCTTTAGGACCAAACTTGTGAAACACTGAGGACATGTCTCCCAAAGGAACAACTGGGAGTTGCAGATCCATTGGATCTCCAGATTTTCCCCGAATATCTTAATGGAGATTTCTTCCAAATGCAAGAAGCAAAGTAAAGGCACAAGAATGACAACGTTCTGTCTTACAGGAGCAAACACTCTCAGATGGGCCCTAGGTTGGAACCCATCCACGTTTAGCCACGTCATAAAGTGCATTTATTTCCTACAGAAGCATCACATCAGTGTAATACTTAGTCTATGAGCCACACTTATATTCCAACCACAGAGCAAAGGTAAAATATGTCAGACTTCACTTAAAACAGAAAATATGTTTTATGACTTTAACATGAAATCACAGAAGACCTAACTCCATCCAGCTGTTCTTAATAGAGCTTTTTTTCCCCTTTGTTTTTCATTCTCTACCTTAATCTGCTTCAAAATTACCTCATAGTCTCATTCATTTTTGCTCGTAACTTGATAACTCTTGCCAAAACAATGTATTGCACATTACAGGGTAAAAAACCTAAATTAAAGAACAGAGAAAGAAATAGAGAAAATGTATATTCATTAAAGTTGGTGATGCTGCAATGAAAATCTGCATAGCAACCTGCAACTGGGCCAGATAGAATTACAAATTTATCATGCCTTTGAAGGACAGATGAAACATTCCCACATTTTCTGCATCAGTCATTTCTATTCAGTTCCGCTTAGTATAAACAATTCCCCTTATTTTGCAACTAATTGAAGAATTAATATAAAAGGATCGAACACCTGTTGCTCTGTTGGCAGAAACCAGCAATTACAATGTTTCTTTCCAGTGAACTTAAACTACAAAAGAAAAAAAATTAAAATAGCAAAAGAAAAAGTACTGGTGACCAGAGTCTTTTTGAATCACAGGGGATATTGCAGTTTTTACTCAGTGAGTGGTCCCTGTCAGGCTTCACTGGTTGATAGAGGTCTCCCCTCTATCCTCCCATTTAGCCACTGCTCCCTTAAGCATTTTCCATCAGCTTGGAGCAGTTCTGATTCACTCAACTCTGTCCCATATACTTTAAGACAGGCTTAAAATTCAGTCTGGATCCACCTGTCATGAAGGTCCTCTTTAACAATTTCCTATCACAAACATTAATCACTGAAAAAAGTGCTGTTAAAAAGATACACTAAATCCATTTTCATGTCCTCCTGTTATTCCTTATCTAGGAAAGGGTTCAGGTAAACCTTAAGCTAATCGGAGACAACCTAAGCTAATAGGGACCTGTGAGCAAACGATTTTTTTAATAGACAGACATGGAAAGAAAACAACAACCAAAGCACAATCAACCCTCAAATCCACTTAAAATAAACATTCTTAACTGTCCTTGCTGATGCAAAACATAAAACAATTAAACATTGGAAATACCAAACATCTTGTTTTGTCCACCTCCAATAAAAGTAAAGTCAGAAATTCAGGGCTTCAAAATACCCTGAAGAAAGAAATGTTTGCTGGTAACTTGGGAGCTCCAGGAACAGAGCCCTCACCCCTATGTGAAACAGCCACATTTCACCCTCTCCTCATCCCATAGGAGTCTGATCTGCCCCTGACCACAGCACAACAGGGGCATTGCTCTGCTCTTTTGCTTTACATACACAAACTTAAATCACTTTCCAGCAAAATTATCACTATTGCTGTCTTTAATGAAAAATTATTATTCTTGAAAATAATACTCCTTTTCACTTTTTATGGAAAAGTATGTGGAAAAAGACAGTATCACTTTTTCCCAACTATTTTGGAATGAGCATCACTGTCTGGTCCAGATGCTCTGACTTTGGCAGTAATGTGTGTTCCATCTCACTGGGAAGGCCTCATCTTTGAGGTCAGTTCCAGAAGTAGCCCTCACTTAAAAAATCATGGTGAATATATAGGCACAAACTCTTTTCTCTCTTGCTTCATAGCTGCTTCTAGGAGTGGAAACACTCATTCTTTTTGCTTTTTATCTCTTTTTGTTAGGATACCTGCTCATGGGATGTACATATTAAGGGATTTCTTTGTTTTTCCAACAGGATGAGGACTTGGGGCATAAACCTGCACAAGCTCAATTTTGTCTCCGTAGTCAGACTGGGATCAAATACCCTTGATCCGTTTGTTTTGTTTTGTTTTGTTTTTTTGTTTTTTGGTTTTTTTGGTTTTTTGGGTTTTTTTTTGCCTTGGTGCATTCCGGTATTGCCAAAAAAAAAAAAAAAAAAAAAGGGCATGCAGACATACAGAGAACACCAGGACTGAGGAAGGATAATTTTGTCTGTGGCGCCCATCCCACATGGGTGGAGGCACCAAGTGACCCGGTGCTGGGACCTGACACTGGAGGCAATTTCCATTGCCTTGGAAACCATTCCCACAGGAAGTGTGACTTCTCCAAGCCCTGCTGAGCTAGAAAGATGAATCAAGGATCAAAAAAGATGAGGGCATCGTGGGTCAGGTTCAGCCTGACATGCTGTGTAAGGACACACGTGCTGAGACCCCAGAGTGGGGCTGGGCTGAGTGAACGAATCACAGGAAGGTGGGAACACAGGTGGGCCTGCAAGTCATTTGGATCTGTGCTCATAACACTGAGTTTTTCAGGCACAAAGAAATAATATCATAAATCCAAGGAAGACCAGGATCAACTTGTGACATTGTCACCGCTATCCAAACAGCAGCATGCAATATTTTCTGGAAAGTATTTTAAGGACAAAGGAAAATGTTCTTTTCCTTTTCCAAAAAATATAGACCTATATAATGCCAGCAACAAAAATCAACACTATAGGATAAGCTATTCCCTGAAGAAAGAAAAAAGCATTAAATACTTGGTATTTTCCTGAGTTTATAAACCAAAGTAACTTTTAAAGCTTTCCTGTTAATGGAATTAAAATAATCATCATTCTCTCCTTAAGTGTTTGCAGTACATAGTCACAGTCCATTAAGAAAATGTGTCAGCATTGTTCATAACAGGATTTAAATGAAATAATCAAGTCATCAGGACTATTTCAACATCAATAAAGGCTCAGAGTGATCATTATGTACAGCCACAAAACAATACCTTTTTTCATATTTTCCCTGATCAGATTAAAGTGGTGATGAATTCCTCGATGGCTCAAGTGTGCTCCAAGGAAAGCTAGAAGGTTGTACAGTTAACTCCCAGGGTGTAACTCTAAACCATACAACCTACTACCTCAACCCGGATGCACACAGCTTCCGACGGTGACCATAAAGTCTTCTTCATTTCTTCAGCCTTTCTTTGAAATGTGACAGCAGCCACTGGCCTACATATTTCCCATGGAGGGAGGCTTTCAACTGCAGTTATTCCCCACTTTTCAGACAATAAGGCATATTCTTAGATAGATTTTTTTACTGCAGAGGTAGAACTTCTGTTCTATCCTGTTTACATATGTATAAAGATATATACGTGTGTTGTGTGCGTATATATATACATACATATTTGATAGGGATGATGCAAGCCCAGAACATTTCTGGAAAGAAATTAGTATTTGGTCTTACTTTACAATAAGAATAAAATATAAATACCTTCTTTCTTTTTGAGTGTAATACCATGGAATGGCCTATTTAATAAGGCCAGCAAATTGTATACCCTACACTCCCTCATTGGAAACCCTACGATTCCATCACACCTTTCTAAATTTTAATAAGATATTAAGCCAAAGATGCTTAAAGCAACCTATAAAAGAACAAATCCCTTCATCAAGTTGGAAGATAAGGCAATGGACAAGAGAAGCATTCCAAAATCAGCACATGGTTTTGTACACTCATTTGGGCTTGTTGTCAAGAACCACTGCAGTGGGTGCTGCATGAAGTTTTGCCAGATCACCACACTGACACAGACCCATAGAAGCGAGCTTGTGCAGTGCGTTTCAACACAAGATCGGATCTACGGGTTTATGCCAATTGGCATTGCTGGTTAGGATTTTCCTTTTACAGGGAGTGCAGAAGACTTTAAACAAACAAACATATGATGCGATGTGAGAACGAGTATTCAAGAGTGAAAACATTACCATCTATTGCAAAGAAAGCTCCTCCAAGCTTAACTGCATAAATGGTGGAGGCAACAAACAAGCCAAAGATTTGTGACTAGTTTCTATTTGAAAATGGAAGAAATTTTTTTTTTTAATAGATTAAAGACAAAAGATTGTTTTATCTTCAGCAGGAACTAATGTCCTTTTGTGCGCTCTTTGCCTTACCGACGAACTCTCAACTCTCAACTTGCATCTGACTATGGTGTGCTTGACTGGCATCAGTAACTGGACGTGACACAGAAGTGAACAATACAGGTTTTCCTTTGTGTCTGAGCTCATATCATGTACTACAACTTAAAATAAAATTCACCCCACCAAATCTGAGACGCGAATCACAGTCGAGTTCTGCTCCCATACAACATTGTGAAAACTGCGTAGCTACTTCTTCGCATTACATCGCAACTAAAGTACTGCTTCACAATAACTTGTTGATTAAACAACAGCCACTAATCAAAGCAAAGAAGTTAATTTGTATATTTTATTCACTAACCCTCCCATCAATGTGATTCCCTAGTAATAAGAATGCAAGTGGAAATGCAATGTTGCAAAACTTCAGGGTTAATGCCTACAACAAATCCATCCTTCTTGTGACCAGCAAGAAATCCAATAAAAATTATTCCACATTGAATATAGGGTATCCTAAACAACAGACTGAAAACAGCTCCTTTGGGGCAAAACCCAGTAATTCAAAAGGTGACAAGCAGACACAGTTTTATAACGCTCATACTCTAGCCGAAAGCATTGATAAACACTGCACCTTTAAGCACAACACCTGACACATCAGAATAATTTGCAACAATATAACTGCAAAGGCATTTGTAAAACACAGCCATGAGATGAAGGTGTAATTTTAAAACCAAGTGGTATAGAAAGGTGCCTTTTGGTTTGAGCAGGTTACTGAAATCTGTATCTAAATAGAATTTTAATGCCTTCCTTCCACCTTCCCACCACAGTCCTAATTCTGCCATTGTTAGTTCCGTGAAACACCTTTCAAGAGAAGAAATGTTTGTCAATAGCAAAGTTTTTTTGTCAGGGCAATGTTTCATTTTCTTTCAGACTTCAACATGTATTTCTGGTTCAGCAATGACAGCTGAGCATTAGTGAATTACCTCTTCTTTCCCTTTTCTTTTTAAATTTTGTGGATTAAATCTCGCATGTTCATACCCTCTTGCATTTTAAAATAACTTTGATTTATTTTCCAGAAAAGTCTCTTTAAAACTTGCTTTCACTTTAGATGCAAGATTCAGCATTCAGAAGGAATGATATTTTTATAACTGCTTTCTGCTGACACTGAAGAGAATATGTAGAGACAAGCCCTCAAAGCAGAATAGTTATCCCAGTATCAGAAATAAGTATGCAGACTGCATCTACAAATTACTGAATTATTGTAAAAAGTGCTATAAAATTGCTTTTCCAATTTTCTTTCCTTTTTCTTTTTGTGAATAGAAGACATATTCCACATTTGAAAAATAATTGGTCACTTCATTACAGTTACATAGTAACAAGTAGATCTATGTACTACAAATCTATTAGTAAATATATATCTTATTTTTTTATACATCTTATATATTTGCTAGGCATAACCAAAGAACAAATTATGTTTTAATTTTTCAGTTATTTCTTAACCTTCATGTAAACATAGAGCATAAAGCTTCAGCTTTATGCAGCTACAGCTACACAAACGGCAACATTCCCAAAGCAAGTAATGAGAGAAAAAGTTTAATATACATCTCTGAAATTATATTTGTAGGCTGTCTTAAGGAAATATTTTTTTTAAAGTTAAACTGCTTCGTCTTCTTGCCAATAGCTTTATTGTAAAACCAAAAAAAAAAAAAAGTATTTAAGATCACTGTATTACCTTAGCTGAATTCTGGTATAATTAACTTCTTCATTTTCCTTTTTCATTTTAATTTTTTTCTTTCACTAAAATAAAAAAAAAACAAACAAAACCCAAAAAACAGTGAGAAAAATATTTTGAAATATCTGCTTTATGTGAAGTGTTTTCTGAACATGAAATATACACAAAATTAGTAATTATGCTTTTAAGATATAAACCCGACACTGCTGACGCCCCTCCTCAGGGCCATGGGAAGACATGCTGTGAACACGCACACTTTGGCAAAGGGACTCTTTCTTTTACTATTTTCTAGCCTTTTTTTCAACCTACAAACACTTAAATTTCTACTAGGAATTTCAGAAGAGAAGGAGCAAACTTAACAAAAGGGAGTACTTTTTATCAAGCAGTGAACATAATGAGGTAATCTGGTACGTAACTTCAGAAAAATATGGGGATAAACTAAGAGGCTTAAATCAAGAAACATTTGCAAAAACTTACGAGGGAAAACAAGGGAGTAGACTGACCAGATGGAGAAATTTGAAAAGTTATTTTAAGCTAATGCAAGCCTTGGTTTCTCCACAGGCTTAGGTATGAATGACAAACAAAACTATCCCAACAAACTGTTGGGGAGGGCAGTATCACCATAAATCTAAGAAACACGTTCTGGTCCAAAATGGGTATATGGAGGTGTATGTGTCATATATAAAAGGTCTCCATTCAGCAATTTCCCAGAATTCATTGCAGAACAACAAAAATATAAAGTAGAAAATATAGCATATAATCTTAGAAATAACACTCTAATCAGTAATGTATAAAAAGTGAAGATAATGTTAAAACAATTCTATTTGGTAAAGTCATATTTATAAAACCTTTTATTAGACATACATATATCATGAATATTTTGAAAAAACCCAAACAAATGTAAGAGTTTCTGGTGAAAGAGACACTGTAATTTCAACATGATTTTTAGCCAAGGACATCTGTATTTTTAACATAAATTAAAAAGACTAGGAAAATATTAAAAAAAAAAATCCAAACTACATAAAACACCGATTTGGCTGAAGTTTCAAAATCTGTCAGTCAGAACGAATTTTGTTACACACTCTTCGAATTGCCTAGGAATATGTTACAACAGATAGACAAATGCCTTAAGTAAAAGGCTCTACTAAAGCGTCATATGCTCAAAACTTGCTTTAACTGTACATGCACTTATCGCAAACATCCTGAATGGGTATCTTAAATACTGTTTTAGGCTATTCCTGGACAAGTGCTGCTTTTCCAAATATCTTAAAATAGTTACTGTTACTGGCTGCAAACCAGACGTGCTTCATGAATGTCCCAATAATGTGCCTTTTATTCCAGTGCTTATCACACTGATTTCTTTGTAATGGATTTAGATACAAACTGTAAGAAACTCATATATGAATTAACTCAGTAACAACTTTAATATACAGGCTACAAGAGCGATCCTTTCCTGCAGCTTAACACGGGGGTTTTTTTTTCACTTCTCTTTAGAAACTGAAAGCATGAGTCACACTGTAAAAAAAGAATTTAATTTCCTTAGCAACCAGATCTAAATACCCACAACTTTCTTAGAGATAACCAAAGCTCAGACTGAGTAAATGTAACATTAAGGTCTTTGCATAACTCCAGTGCTTAGCTAAGACAAAATGTGCCTAACCACTTATTTCTAGAGACCCTCGATTTTTTGTTTACTTTCTATTTTTAGCAGCATTAGATCAAACACACCCCCAAAAAGTTAGTCTTAAAAAGTGTGAAGACTATGTTAAAATTAATACACAAGAACTCAGTTGCAAAACAACATGTTTAAAACGGCTTAAAAAAAAGGAAGAGGAAAAAAAGAAACAGAAGCTATACCTGATATGAAAGGTACGTGTTCACCCAGTGCCAAATACTGCTATGTGAGCAGTAGTGAAAAAACCAAGCAAACAAACAAAAAATTAATTCCATCTTTCTCTTTTCTTTTTTTTTTTTAACTTAAAGAAACAATCTCCTATGCTCATTTTGTTACACTGTTTTAAGAAGCTCTAACACGTCCTGATGCCTCTGTAGTGAAACATGCCAGAATTTTTTTTTTTTGGAAGCAGGAGAGTCACTTTTTTTTCTGTACTCTTGTATGTAGGACAAACTCAGATTTGTTTCTTCTTCTTAGGGCTCCTGTTCTTTCTCGGAAGAAGACCAGGATGCCTGTCTTCTCTCTCTCTCGCTCTTCTCGGAATTCCAGGCACAAAGCACTGCACAAAAGCTGCACCAATCCTTGCCGCAACTGCCTGCCCAGGACAAGAGGTGGGGAGAGACCAGAAAATTCACCTCGCCCCTGCGCCGGTTTTATAAATGGGGATTGCACAAATGTGCCGGAGCAAAGGGGTGAAAAGGCAGGGTGCCAGTTTGCTACACTAGGCTGCAATGATCTCATGTTCAATGCTGTCGCCCCGTTTGCCCAGTTCAAACGCCTGTTCATTAAACAGGAGGAAAGAAAAAAAAAAAAAAAACACAGAAAAATTTAAAAAACCAACTTTTATCCTACACTCAGGAGAGCTGCCCTAAACTACACATCACCAATAAAAAAATAAAACGTGTAGTTCTAAAATGCAGTTATGAAGTATAATTATTCTGCTTATATTTTCTTTCTTTCTTTTTTCTATCTGGAGATAAGAAGCAGAATTTATCAGGCGTGAAAGGGACAGCCTCCTGGTGGTGTGCCAAAAAAGCCAGAATAAAGGCAAAGTTGTGCTTCAAAGCTCAATCGCTTGCTGAGTCTGGCTAAAGTCAAGTATTAAGATCCACCATTTTCTGAGCCATGTAAGAAAAGAGGAAAAAAGTCAGAACGGGCACCGCTTTCCAAGTCTCCGTTGGCACCATCACAAAATCTCAGCCGTAAGGTCACATGATGCTCTGCCAAATGTGGAGTGCATTCCCATAAACCATTCTGCTGATACTGCGAAGGCAGCTATTGTCTAGTTTATACCCAAAGTTCAGCCCACTCTTCATTGAATTAGCTGAAAAACGCATCACCTTTGGGGGTTGGGAGCCATGGAAACGTCTACCTGGCAGGCTGCCCAATTTTTCTGCCCAACAACCAGAGATGGAATTGTGCTGCCTAATGTAATGATGACGAGGAATGTGAAGAGTCGTCCAAAGTGAATCTGATTCTTGCAAAGCCTGCTTCATTTGCACAGCAAACTCTGGCTTCTTGTCGTTAAAAAGGGGAGGGGGGAGGGTAGAAGAAAAAAAAAAAAGCGCCTTTCTCCTAAATGTAGCAATTAAAGGTCTAGTAAACATGCCTAGTCTGCAAGTTTCCTTCATAACATACTGAAATGGTTCCCAAAATAAAGCACTTGGTATAACACAAGTTTTCTGATTTAAAGCAGCACTCGCTTCTCCCCAGATTAATGTGGCATCCCCTGGACATTTTTTCTCCCTCAGAAAAATAAGAAAAAAGAAAGGAAAAAAACCTACACAGCAGATCTCTCATCCCTTCTTTTTACCTGTCTTTATTACCTCCTGATTTTATCTAACACAGATTCTACATGCATGTGGCAATACGCACCAGTAACAGTGGGGCTGCAATATTGCTGCAACCTCCCTCAAAGCAGTCTCCTGAGAAAACTGCCTGTGTTTCCAGCAGCACAAAACCCTTCATCTGAGCCCTCTTATCTTCACCAGTGAGTAGGACAGCTGGTCTGCAAGTTTGCAAACCAGCACATTTGAAACCAGTCAGCACCCTCCCGTCTTCAAAACTCATTTAAATTGGATTTTGTGAAAAGAGATGAAATCAGGGAGAATTTATAAATGATGCAAGTTACTAAATAGACTAGGTAATAGCCATTACTCTTCTGCTACAGACCTGAAATTTCGATTTTGCCCAGCTATTGTTCTAAAGTAAAATGTCACGTAAAATGTCACTTCCAAATGAAAATACCACATAACCTACTGAGCAACAAACAAATGCTCTCCCAGCACCTGAAAACCTCATACAGAAGAATTGACCTCAGAGCTCTGCGTTGTCAACAAATGAGCTCACTGTTTCTACACCATGAACTTTAATAGCTACTGCAAAAAGCGATGTTACAAAGGTGCCAATTCCTCTGATCCTCCCATTAATAAAAACGGACCTATGGGAGGAGTCTCTCTACCTATTAGCGTGTTTCCAAATGCTCTGTGAAGAGAAGGTTGCATGTTGGAGATCTTATAGCTAAAATCTGGGAAGAAAACGCAAACAAACTAGGAGACAACAGGCTACAAGCTGCAGTGTGAGGACAGGAAAACCCATTCCCAGGGACATTGCGGGCCATAACTCTCCAGCTCGGCTACTTTTATGTACTGTTTTACAGTTCTTCCCAGTTTCACTTTATTTACCTGGAGGAAATTGAAGATTCATTACCAGTGGAAGGAAGTGTGAGAAAGGGGGCTTTGAAGTAGAGGAAAATGGTTATGATGGTGGTGCAACCCTTAGAGAGAGGTCCTGGGGCTGTCATCCAGCTGGGACTGGGACAGTGCAAGTGGCAGCCTGGCAGCATAGGTCACACCCTGCCTTGCTCCTGGCACATCCTGGAGGCTGGCACCTGGGTTTCTGGGCAGGCAGATGTGACTGGGAGGAGGAGAACACTCGGGGCAGCCTCTACAGATGGTGATGGTGATGCTGGTGAGACCCAGAGGATGGGGAGAAGGTACAACCACTATGGCCCAACAGGGGCAAGGGGCTGGGAGGAGGTGCTGGGTACAACATCAGGGGCTGGAAGTGACCCTGCTCCACCTGCTGAGCCAGTGCATGCAGAGTCAGCCCTGCTCTGGTCAACTGGTGGGAGCTGTCTGTCAGAAGACAAACTTGCTATGGCCCCAGAAAATCAGTTCATGGCTTTGTTTGCCTCTTTTTCAGCTTTTGAGGTTTTCAAGGGCCAGCAGCTGGAGGAAAGCCTTCTGATGCAGTGACATGATGTCAGCTCTCTCAAAATTCTTCCAGACTGCAATGCCATGTGCACGATTTTGAATCCAGACATCCTTTTTTTTTTCCCCTATGAGTTAAAGATGGCTGAACAGGTGCCACCAGTAAGTGGAAATGCTGCTTATTACTTCAGCTACTTGTCACAAGACTCGTGGCTTGGACCACAGGGATCACACTGACCTCCAAGGACCACAAACATGTCATTACCCCTCAGTCATAAGAATGATGTATGAGGGCAATCTTCTATAAAGGTCTCTGAGACTTAATAATATATCTTTGAGATTATTTAGAACTAAATTAATTTCTCCAGACTCAGAAAACTCAGAAAGCCAAATGTCTTTAATTAACAATTATGTAGAAACTGAAACTTGAGATTCCATTTATATCACTTTAGTAGTTTACTTATTGGTTTGAGCAAAAATCAAACCAGATTTTTAGGTTTTTTTCCCTAATAGGGCACCTGGGATTCAAGTTCAGTTCATCCCACCTTACATTTTACCATTAACCATAAAAATGTTTAGGCCATAATACATCTCCAACGTGACCATCCACATACTCTGGTGCATTTTGCACCATGGTGAAAAATAAGGGTTTCATTACAATTGTGTAGAAACCTTCAACTAAACAACAATGAACTAATATCCTGTTCAAATTTACTACTATTATTATCAGCGGTAATATGTGAAAAGGAAAAGAGAATGGTCTGATTTTCAGATCTCAGAAGGTTATTTGCCAATAATTACAAATAATAGACAGTCTGAACTGGGCAAATCTGAGCAGCAGCTTTTGAGGGGTGACAGGCATAGCATCCTACAGTCTCTTTTATTTTCCATGGGTAGAAAACCACTTCAGCATGTGGCTAACCCTCAATATGAGTACTGACTTCAGCAATATTCAAGAAGGATATTAAAAAGCTGTTGAAATATCACTTGCATATGTGCCTGACAACAATTAGAGATGTAGATGAACCTCAGAGTGCTTTGCCTATGAACTAATTCACAGGCAACACAAAGGGAACCAAAAAGTTGTGTCTGTGGGAGCACCTGGCCCTGTTTATTTGCAGCTGTAGGACTCAGGGAGGCTGGGTGGAAGGAAGCTGCACGGGAGCAACCATTCCATGAGAGAAGAGGGCACTGATCCTTCTTCTACTCATGAGGCAGCAAGAGGAAGGCAAGGAGGATAGGAAAATTGGGCTGGGCTGAGGGATTCTGGTCACAGACAGATAAAGTTGTACTGTACCCAGTTCCCACAGAACAACCATTGTCTCAAAATTCTTGTGTTAAAAGGCTAAACAATGGGAGAGGAAAAATCAGAGTCTTCCCTGGGCAATGGCAACCCACACAAGATATGACAGAAAATCTGTCAGAGAATGGGAAAGAAACACAACAACCATGTCGGTGTAAAGGGAGAGGTATGGAGGGAATCTCTGCTCTTTATATGGCTGTTCTTGAAAATGAGAACAAAATCAGTAAGTTTAAAACTTTAAAACTACAACTTAAAAGTTGAAAACACAAAGTGAAGAGGACATGCAAGTGCTGGATATATTGCACATTTCTGGATAACTTTAACATACTATATTGCACAGCATAACACTAGAACTAAATGGTCTTGCTCTGCAGTTCACATTCTCAAAGGCCTTAGTATATAGAGGTGACAAAAATTATTTGTAAAATGCATGCAAATTAAAAGTTATCATCTGCTTGCTACTTTAATTTTATCCCCAAATGGCACTATGCCTTCTGTTTTTTTCTGCCTTAAGGTTAACAGCGCCGAATTAAGAGACTTAAGCAAGATGCTCTGTGGTAAGAGCCAGAGATGTCATTCCTCTTAAATTTAAGTGTAATTTTCCTCTTTCTGAAATTTCCGTGAACCATTTTGTTTTAAACTCCTTCTCCTCTAAACTTTTCACTGTGTTATTTGAAACTTATTTAACTTTTGGCCTTTGGCTGTATGGCTGGATACCAGATCTTCACAATCTTCTTTCTGCTTTGCTACTGGATTAAGAAAGTCTTTAGAAATATATAGCAATAGAAAACTGAATAATGTACATCCAGTACTCTTGTTCATGCAAGAAAAGCCTTGTTCATGGATTTTTTTAGGATTAGCTCTTCCCTTAAGTGTGCAGATATTCATAAATAACAAATGGTACAAATAGAATAAATTAAACCACTAGTGAAAATTTGGGTGAGCCTTTTCCGGTAACTCTTGCACGGTATAAAGAAAGTGCCAGGAGCAAACAGGAGACACCCTTCTCTTCTTCACAGAGAAGCACAGTTGTGGTAGAATAAGTGGCGTGGCTACAGGAGAGATGGTTTGGAAATGAGCTCATAGCAAGGCCCAAGCAAAAGCCAGGCTCTATTGCTACTCACCATTTCTTAGAAAAACTTAGCCTTTTACAGGTGATAATTCAGGCACAAAGAGATATGTCCCTTTCTCCACGAGCAACAACACAGTGACTCAGGCAGGTAAGAATGCCATGGTGCTCTATCGAACCGAACCTGATGCTAGGAAGGTCTTTGCCATAGATATTTCCTTCAACATACTTGTTTCAGCTCCGATTTATTTCACTACTGTCACTCCAGAAACATTAAGTAAGTTCACAGCAAGAGATAAAACATCCAATACACCCAGTCTTAGATGTAGAAAAACACTTACATTCTCTTTACCTTGTTTGTCTCTTCTGGGTCTAAGTGCAAATATGACTGAGCATTATCATCACCATTTAGTGGATGAGAAAGTCTGAAGCATCTTTTTTTCCCCTAAATTTAAAAGCTTTTAGCATATCACTCCTCAAATTCCTAGGCAGCATGGCAGTGAAATGTTTTCACCAGTTCTAGAGCCAAAGGAACTTGTTTTCAAAGATTAACTTGTTTTCAGAAATAACATTATTGTACTGAGCACAGAATACCTGACATTGCTCAGTGTTAAGTACACTGCACTGAATCATAAATACCACCTTGAATTAGATAATTTCTAAATGCCACCCACACAGTTTGCACCAACTTGACCGCTACCTTTGAAAAATAAAATCTGAAGACACCTTATTATAGTTCCTGGTTACTAGAGTAGGAGGACAGTGCACACAGAGAATCAGCTAGCAAAGAGAATAAACAACAAATAACTCCTTACATGCCTTCTATTTGTGATAAGCAAAGCAATGTCTGCTTCTTTTCCTAACATCTCTTCAAAACAAGGACAAGTATAGCCAGCATGGAAGCTAGAAACTTTTACTCATTCCTGATTTAGCAGCGTGCCTAGTGCCTAAACCTGTCCCAGAGTAAGTCCCAGCCAAGTGATCCCCTTCATAAACTGCAGTAATGCTTTGTTGAGTTCACGCTCACGTGTAGAGAACACCATCACAATAACAATCCTCTCCCAAGCTTCAGAAGGAAAAATCCTCAGGGGCCTGGGATTGCACAGGTGGAACTCTGCAGAAAGCCCAGATTACTTCTTGCTCCCTTCTGCCTGGCAGGTTATGTAGCAAGGGTCCCCCAGGGCCATTTATTTTTCCTAGGACTCATTCTTGACCTGAATACAGACTGGTAATATAAAGGATGTTGGATGGGCATTCTTTGTACCATTGATTTACCAGACAGTGATAAAGAGTTCGGGTTTTTGTTAATTCTTACTTTTCCCATATGAACATGAATGAACCCTGGCTGCTCATACCTTAAAATCTTATAAAATGTTATTTAAGAGGAGCATTTTTCTTAGCTGCCTTGAACCAAAAGTAGAACACAAGCTGTGTGTCACCTATCCCCTGACTGCTATAAATGACACAGTCTTACACCTCAATATGGCAGAGTTCATTGGCAAAAAGGGAAAACACAAATTTTTGAAACGTAACTAATTATTTCAGGAAGGAAATTACATGCATCTCTAGGTCCTCATATTCCTACAGTTCTGGATAGTACTTTCCAAAACATCAGAATGTTTTCCAGGTAGATATATATGTACATATGTCCAAAAATATCCCACACATTTTCTTATTTTAATTACAAAAAAATGGGACTTGTGCATGCACTTTGCTGGGTTACATTCCCAGCAGGTTGAGTTCTATTAGCCTGAAAAACCTGGTCAGGTCATAACTCAGCTGAAAAGAAAGAACATGTGCATTATAGTCCAATGCAAGGTGTGTTTTTGATTCAGCAGACCAAGGGATCAAGTAGTTTTGAAGTAAAAATGATTAGAACGGTTTTCAATATAGCATTTTTCAAATTCCCTACTGTGAATTCTTGATTCTGCAAAATAATCTCACCTGAAACAGCACAATCCCTCAAATCCAGATTTTAAAGTACTGTTATATTGAAGAAATTAACACTTCATACATTGAAATGTTTTAAATATTCATTCTAGATTTTGACTTCTTCAGTGTTTTTAGTACAAATGGCTACATTTTCAGTCATTCTTTAGTTTGAATTGGCTTAATTTTGTGAGGAAAACCTACACTTCGAAATAATCAACAACCCCAGATAACCTGAACAACACAGAGATAGAGGCAGAGGAGATCAAAGGCATGGAGCCTTCTTGTAAGATGGAGCAGGCTATGAGTGATCAAAGGCAGGGAAGAGAGGACTCTGGATCTTAACTCCTACTTCCACTATACATGTATAATTTACAGGTTATTGACTTGTAGAGAGGGAACTATTTATACACTAAATATAGTTTACAGGCCTGAAAAGTTATTTGAAATACAAAATTAATTTTGGTTGTTGAAAACATATAGGCAGTATCTTTTAAAATCCCCTTTTCCAATAGGAAATGCTGTTAATATAAGCAGCTTTCTTTTCAATGAACTGTCACTTTCTGACAAAGTAAAACAAATAAAAAGGCACACTATGGCTGGCAGGTGTCATCACAGAGAAGATATTGTGTTGTTTGGAAGCAATAATCCACAGGAATAATGGAAAACTCACATTCTAAGTAAAGATATACTAATTATATTAACTTACTTCTGGGAAAATTTAGCACAACGTAACTCAAAATCACAGAATCACAGAATGGGTTGGGTTGGAAGGGACCTTAAAGATCATCTCATTCTAAATCCCTGTTATGGGCACATTCCACTAGACCAGGTTGCTCAGAGTTCCATCCAGCCTGGCCTTCAACACTTCCAGGGATGGGACAGCCACAGCTACTTTGGGCAACCTGTGCCAGTGCCTCACTGCCCTCACAGCAAAGAATTTCTTGCTAATATCTATCTAAACCTACTCTCTGTTTGAAGCCATTCCCCCTTGTCCTGTCACTCCAGGCCCTTATAAATAGTCTCTCTCCATCTTTCCTGTGGGCTCCCTTCAGGTACTGGAAGGTCACAATTAGGTCACTCCAGAGCCTTCTCTTTTCCAGGCTGAACCACCCCAATTCTCTCAGCCTTTCCTCATAGGAGAGTCCTTTATCTCTTTATTAAATTACAGTTCCACACTATCTCTTTGAAATTTACATTGTGCATTCATATCAGAGCATTTCTTTAGCTTTTGCCTCAGGCATTTTGGTAATATTCCTGTATACAACCAGACTTCCTTCCACAAGAGTTTTCACATCTTCCCATACAGGATACCCAAATCAGCACTGGGATGAGCTTTCATGCAATCAGTTGAGTATCTTAGCTACCACATCCTAGGTTACTTGATTATCCATCTCTATCAGAATTAAGTTCTGTACTGGACAAGACATTTCTAATTAAATTTTTCCTAAAGCAAAAGGAATTATTGCCCTCAGGTTTTGATGTGGCCAATCAGTGAAAAACATTTACTCAGAAAATCCTGAACAACTCCATAAAAATAAATATCAAATATTATGTGTACATTAATAAAATAATTCAGATTCAGTAGTGATACATGAATTCATGTAACTTGTGACTCCACAGCTCATTTTATGAATTTTATGATATAAGATTGATATATTCACACACTGTGAATTTCATGTTAATATCCAAATTTTCTTCTTAGTAGAGAGAGAGGAGCCTCATCACAACCAACAACACCATAGTGTAGGTGAAACCACATTGGAGGTTAAGAGATGGTTCCAGTTCACACTCGACAGCAAAGCTGCAGACTTGGACAAAGGGTGACATATAAATAAGCACAGAAAAATTACTGAAGAACCTGAAGTATGCTGAACCATTAACAAAAACCAGACAGCACAGTGGGTTAGTCATTGGTTTGAAATTTTCAGTACTGAATGAATGACCAGCACAAAGGAGATTTCAGAGGACCAATAAGGGTCATGTACCTAAACGATGTTTTTTTCTTTCCTAGTAATAAGTGGAAGACCTTTATTTCTTATTCCAAATTTTGGCAAGAGTCCTCAGTTGTCTTTCAACTTCTGCCTAGAATTCTGAACCGCTAGTTTACACAGACTGCATGAACTTGAGAACGTTAAAGGGTTTTTATGTTAAACTTGCACATTACCTAGGTCTTTGGGATCAAATGCAAGAATTTTCATTTTTTTATTACAACAAAAACATGTAAAGTAAAATTTGGACAAGAGGAATCCAGTATGAATATAACACTTTTTGATCAATACTGGGCATATCCTGGCTTAAAAACCGGGGAGGCAGGACTTGTTCCAGTGTCTCAGAGATAAGTATCTACAGAAATGCCTACAGTTTGAGCGGAGGGAACTACCTGGTTTACCTTCCAGAAAGACTTGCTTGCTAAAGAGAGTCAGTTTATAGCAGTCACAGGACAATCGTAAGGAGGTATATTGAAAGGGTTGGAAGCTGCTAGGTACCTAGAAGGATACTTCTGGACTTACTGATATGCCATCTTTTTTATATTTTTCTGTCTGTAGCAGGAAATTAAAGTTTACTTAATCATTAAATCTATAAAAGCATTGCTTTCAATTTGTTAACAGACAGTTCATTCACCACAACTCCAGTGGACTATATTTCATTATGTTTCTGCTTCCTGAAAAGGTATTTTTCTAAAACACTATGGTAACCAATGCTCACAGAGCACGAAACCAAGCAACCAGATTTCTGGAATGCATTTCTGGATAGCTTTTCTCTAGTAGGAAAGAAGCAGAATGCAGCATGTAGACAACAGTCTCCTCAGTTAAAATGCAAGCAGAATCTAGTTCTGTCCTCAGAGGATTAATAAAAGTCATGGGATGGTGAATTCATAGAATCACAGAAAGCTCATCTCGCTCCAACCCCCTGCCATGGGCAGGGACACCTTCCTCTAGACCAGGTTGCTCCGAGCCCCATCCAACCTGGCCTTGAACACTTCCAGGGATGGGGCAGCCACAGCTTCTCTGGACAATGTGTTCCAGTGCCTCACCACCCTCACAGTAAAGAATTTTTTCCTAGTTCAAGAGAAATTAACTTTCACAAGGAATGCCAACATCCTATATAAATTTGAAGGATATATACCTGATTGAATGTAATGCTGTGCCCAGAGCATGCAGAAATCTTGTCTTCACCCAGTATGTCCCATGGTGAACCTTTTGTTTCCATGCTCTGGGAGAGGAGTGGGCCTGTATAATGTCTTTAGGCCTTAATCATGCAAACTCTTATGCTTGCATGAATCTGTACAATCAGCCTTCTCACTGAAATTAGAAGAAGCATCCACCTCAATGTGAGCAAGTCTGCAGAGCTTTGCTGAGTATGGGAGCCTTGAAAACAAAGCCACCTACAACAGATATTGGGTTTATTTATGTAAACAAAGAATTAGTGCAGTAAATTTCTATTAAAATACTTTGCTGAGGTCCTTCGAGATGATATACATTACAGCATTATAACATATAACATTAAGGTGAACCAAAACAGCCAGTGTCACTATGTCATTGTCTGCCTCAGATAATTATCTTATGCTGGTATCTACTGACAACTTGTACAACTTTCAAATAACTAGCCAAGTGGCTTCTCCCATATATGTGGAGGATTTCCTAATAAATTACCTCCTTATCTACATGGCAAAAATTTGTTTTTGACATGAGCACTGTCTACTTGCATTTCCTCCTTCATTTCTACATGTCTTCAAAAGTATCAGCAATCTTTCTTGTTCAGGACATAACTGTATATCTGTATGCCTAACGAAGGGCCTGAGATACACCAACAATCTAAATAAATAAGCCTAAGTACTGCTTTGCTCTCAAAGGATTTGGCAACATACTACAAATATTTAATAATGAGAAAGAAAAGTAATATAGTATTTGTATGCATTTTCAGTAATAATGTAAATCCTAATCTTGAAATGTTTGTAAACCAAGCTTACCACAAGAAATCACATTTTTACCAAAAAAGGCTTCCTGTGCTATTTTGTTTTAACCTCTTTTTGTGATTTTCATTCTGAAAACCTCTTTTGTTTTTTCTTCTGTGAGACACAAGTTATGCATTGCAACTTTGTAGATAATAAACTATTTCCCTTCTTTATTTTGGCACCTCCTCCCAAAAAGTCAGTACCTTTTGAGTGAATGTGGTGTGACCAAGCCCCCACTTACTTTGAATATTAGGGAGTTACTTGCCAACAGTGATTTCTGTTCTGCAGGTGTCTGGCCCATCCTGAGCTACTCGGTAGATACTGCAGTGTGTGTGTGTGTGCACACTCAGACACGTGTGTAGTCAAAGAACCCTTGTGAAAATATTGCTTGGCAGTGAAATGCACGCATTACTCTCTCGAGTACAGTGTATGACAGAATAAATACTTCACCTCTCTCACACCCCATCTCTCTCTCATGAGGCCCTCTTTGGAATTAGGTTCTGGAGCAAAGGACACAAGAGAGACTAGTATGGATTTGCAGGTGCTATAAAAAATTAAAGCTCTTTACATATAAGTAATCCATTTTTTTCTGCTTTTGGCATTGGGCATTGCATCCTCACAGTACTGTAAGAAACTGCAACTGAGAAAACTCACTTCTGGAGGAGAAGGGTGATTGACAAGCTGCTGCAGTTGAGAAAGCAGATTCTACTACGGATATCATATTGTGCAATGCAAATCATAAAGTCTGCAAAAATATTTATGCAGAAACCATTCCAGCTTCAGGTAAGGTCAGACTGTGAGTTCCTAGAGGTACTATACACGTATGCTGCTTAACAACTGTGATGCATCTGCCTGTTGATAACATGCCCAGATGTGGATGCTTTTTCCACCCATACTCTGAGTTAAACTACTCTTATCTGACCCCTTAAACATCTCAAGTCACTCAAAATATGTAGTTTTGCCTTTTCAGGGTTTGTGAAAACATGATTATCCATAAACTGATCTAGATAAAAATCCAGCACAGTTCTTATATGATACTTGAGACTAAATCCCAGCCACGTATTATTTTCTGACTTAAACTGATAGCGGGTGAACACTGGTATTTCAGATGCTGTGCCCTTTCTAGTTAAAGAAAATTTGCAAACTGAAACATCCATTTGATATTTGACATAACTCTGAGCTCTGTAATGGCCATGAGAAAGACAGTTGCAACATTTACGAAATAACCTGTGACACAAAATAAAAACAATGCAAGGACATCCTGTTCTCATCATGCTTCAGACTCATTTTGCAAATAACAGGTTTGTAAGCAATTAGACATGGATTAAAATAAACTGATCAGTTAATTTCAAAGTCTGATACAGCTGAAGAATTATCCATTTAATTAGTTGGGCATTTCTTTAACACATACTGTGCATGGGTATTTTAAATATATAAATTTTAAATATATATTTTAAATATATAAATTTAGAAATTCTTCAGAAATTTTCTTCATTGAAACAATTACTGTAAACCTAAAATTTTCTTGGACCTTTCTTCCTACAGAAATTGACAGGAAAAAACCCATCAGGATTGCAGAGGTTTTTTAAAATCATAAAACTCAGTTTATATTTGATAGAAGGAGGCCCTTCAATTGTTAAATATATTTCTAATCCATAGTTTTCTAGCTTGTGTTTATATACAGAGGCCTCAGACCAACTTCTTATATATTTCCAGCTTCTTTTCTGGGCACTAAACATATTTTTGGTTTTTGTTGTTTTTTGGGGGGAATTTTTTTTTTGTTTGGTTGGTTTGGTTTTGGTTTTTTGAGGTTTTTGTTTGTTTTTTGTTTTTTGTTTTTTGGGTTTTTTTTGTTTTTTGTTTTTTTTCCTATTTTATTACTAATTTTTCTTTTTTAGCTTAATTGCATTTTCTTAGTTTCCCTATAAATCTTTCTTTGAGTATATTCTGATTGCAGTTTCTCTGGGTACCTCTCCAGCATCACTTTGTGAGAACATAAGGTGACAGGTTTCCCAGGTGCAGCAATCCTTGCTGGGCACAGGAGCATTCACCAAAGGAAAGGGGCTCCAAAACTCTGTCTGCTCTGGGAATAATCTCACAGAAGAGTTAAAAGGATACTATACTCTGGAAACTTTGTTCCTTTCCAAATAAAATATTGAGTTGATTAAAATCCAAGAGTTGAAAATTCTGGTGTTTTCTGTAGGTGGTAATACCTTCGAACAATCTGTCAGACATTTCTGAACTACTCTTGAAACAGATACCAACCTTCATGGATCAAACATCAACCTTTCCATAGCCTAAACTTCCAAAAGTCTTTGCTGCGTTAGCCAGCACATGTCAATGTGTTTTCTTTCACCCAATTAGATATCATTTTCATAACTGCTCTTTCCTCCTCTCATTTAGTATTTCCACATGCAGAATTTTTTAATATTTAAGCAAGTTTTCACATTTTTCCTACTCCTCCTTCCCCCAAGGCTACAGGTCTCATCCTGCAATGGCAGAGTGCTAAGCAACATATGCTAATCCCATAGTGTAATGCACCACCAAAAGTAATCAGATATTATGGTGATAAGAGAAGTATAATCACCTATGTGGAATAAAGTAAATCATTGTTCATTCTGATCTTCTCTCCCAGTTTGGATTTTTGTGCTCTGAAGGAACTTATTTCCTGGAAGTACATCTATGATACACTATTTAAACGAAAGCATCATTAATAGAAATTATTTTCCTCTGTATAATCAAGTCTATTATGTTGATAATAACTTCTAGGAATATTTAATTGCCATTCAAACACTTAACCACACAAATACCTAGTCTTTATTCTAATATGAGGTGTAATTTATCTGCTTGCTACTGCTAAAAAGCTGTGTGCAGGGAAAAAAATATTGCTCCATAATCCATGTGGTCTGTATTTCATAATATCTCATTGTTAAAATGTTTTATTTAGATTAGACAGGTCCCTTTGCTCTTCTTACTTCAGTTTACGTTTTCTTGTTGGAATATAATCTAATCAAAATATTTTCTTCCTCTTTTTTGCTCTTTTCATGTCAGAGTGTCAAATGTACTTAATGATCTAGATTTCTATCATATTTTAACTTCTCCTGATATCAGTCCCTAAAGATTCCTACTTTTTAATTGGAGTACAAAACAAGAAATCACAGTATGTTTATAGTAAATTTTTTTTTGTATTTTTTTGAATTAAGATAGTAGATGATAAAGTTTAAACATAATGAATAATATTGTATCTATATCTTACATGTATATACCTATTAATTTTTTACATAAGTGCAATAATCATAAATAAATTTTTCGTAGACATTTGCACAGAATAATTCTATTTGGTTTTATTTAGAACTGTGCTTTTTTCAGTGTACCTAATTTTTTTCCTAGAGGAATAAACAGGTTTGTGAGTGGCACATTTTTAACAAGTTTGGATAGAGAAACATTAGAAAATGTAATGTTCTGCATAATATATTTTGTTCAGTTCAGAGATAAAATTCAATCACTTTCAGTGTGTAAGAGGATATTTATCCTGCTCAAACTGAAAATCCTGATATACCTAACCATGATGTTGCTGATGATATTTTCATAATATTGCCATTATAACTACATGCTTATAGCCAAGTCTGTTGGTTAACTTACTAAGTCTCCAAGCAAGACTCCTCCACTGCCAGATTTCCTGATTCAAATCAATGTGGTGTTTTTAAACTACAACTACTTTTCTATAATTTGTCTAAAAGAATACACATGAATTGAAGCCTAGAATGTCCATGTGAACAGAACGTGAACAATATTCTGCAGTACTTCACAATAAAAATAGGTTAACAAAGCAGGGGAAAGAAATCCTAGTACTTCAGGGCACAGGTGCACTGCTATTAATGGGCAGCCTTGATCAGAAAAATAAAATATTGACCTTCAGACACTACCAAGATTCTACAAAAGCTGTGATTGTTTGCAGACTTCAGTAATTCATTTGCTTGCTTAGCTGTAGTGTGGAATTCTGGCATTTAAATTCAGGTGTTAAGAACGGCCCACAAACTAGGATGAGCAGGAAGTATGTTTGTGTGAGACTGGCTGGGGTGGGGAGCAGGAAGGCATGGACTAGGCCTGAGCACCTAGAATTGCTACTTCTTTTCCAAAGTGAGTGACACCATCATATGCATAAATGGAAGTCTGAAGTGGGAGTACAAGCAGGACTCAGCATGAGCCATTAAGCCCTTTTTTTCACCCATATGCTTCTTAGGGGCAAAACATAGTAGTGCTGTATGCTAGAAACAGCAAAAGCAATTCAGAATCTGCTCCATAAGAAAAAAATGTTATTAAAAATATGTCTTTTTGGTACTGCTTGAAATGTATAATCTGTTTTTAAAGTGCTGAGCACAATATAAATGCAGATTGTGCTAGATTCTACTAACCAAAAAGCCTAGTCACAGCGTTATGACAGCTTTATGACATTTAACCATCATAGCATGTGAAAACATGGAAGAGATGGCAGGTGGGAGGAAGTACTTGATATTCAAGAGAAAATATTAATGGATGTGTCTAAAATGTAACTACTTTTTAACATGTCATGCTTAGGAATATTTGCATAATATTATCCTTTAAATTGCAGTGTGTACATATTAATTTCACAGTGTCACTCCCAATAAGTCTGGCATCTGTACATTCAATGGGCCCAGTCTAGCACACTTGCGTCTCTTTATCACAGACATTTGGAGTCTCAATTTAACAAGTGGCTCAAAAGCAAGACAACTCAGACAGGCATGAAGATTTTGGGGGAAAACTGAAAGCCTCCAAACACATCATGCTCTAGGAAACCATGTCTTGCCATGTGAAGGGTTGTCCCAAGCTACCTTCTGCCCCTTCCTCAATCTCCCCCTTCCTCAAATATATTGTTTATTAAATTACTCTTCCTCCTCCGGATAATGCCTGTTATCTAAGTACTCAAAGTCCAAAGTCAGTTTCAACCTGCAGAAGAGGTGAGAAAGAAAGGAGTACAGAACAATTTAGAAATAGGACTGGAAAGCTTAAAAAAGACCCAAACAAAAAACCTCAGTGATGGAGGAAAATAAAGCAAAGCGTAACGCTCCATATATGCCCTTAGTGCTTGGTGTTATACAGTTCCCAGCACATTTTTACCTCTTCCACTCTGCACTCTCCACTTTTCCCTAGGAAGCACATCATTAGATGCATGTGAAATGTGGCTGCAATGTTTTTGTCCAGTTTTGAAAATATTATGCTTTTTATTCACAGAATGGGTCAGGTTGGAAGGGACCACAGTGGGTCATCTGGTCTAAGCTTCCTGCTCAAGCAGGCTCATCCCAAAGCACATGGCACAGGATTGTGTCCAGACAATTCAATGCTCAATACAAATAGACAAAAAAGGCCCCCAGAGCTCTATGTGTCTGATCTCATTATCAATCTGAACAAAATCTTCTGTTCTAAATGGTGGCTTTAGTTTGATACCCATTTGCAGTGGGAAGCAGGAATTGTACCACAGGTCCTGTAAGACCAGGCTGACAAATCCATGATGTTTTTCTTGTACTACATGCTGCACCATTAAAGGCAAAACCACCCTGCGATATTTAAGGTTTCTACTCTGTTTACTCTCAAAAGCATGAAGAGAACATTACAGTCACTGAGACTTAAGGAAACTAAGACACACATATGAGTATGAATTTGAGCACCATCATTTTCTTGCAGGTCCCTGTCACCTTAGGTCTTCAGAGTGACACGTGGGGAGCAGATTTAGACCTGTAAATCTGCCATTCACTGGCTTTCATAGGTTTCCCTTTGTAACATAAGCAAACTCCTTAGAACATAATTTCTTTACAGTGTAGTTTCTATTTAAGAAGAATTAGATTTGTTTGCTTAAAAAAAGCATTTTATTTTGTTTTAAAACTATTGTAAGCGATTAGGATACAAAACCTTTAGGACATATTAATATCTTAAAAGAAAATTGGCAGAAAAAACTCTATAATCTTACCTCATTAATTTATTATATTTGTTGGTCTTTCTCATAGGGCAGTTTAAAAAGGTTGGAAAATATTTTAACTCATTTTTATCAAGACATCCTTCCTCATCCTTTCTAGAATTTTCTTCCTTTTTATTTGCTTAATTGCATTCAAGTAGATCAGAAAAAAAAGTTGTCAATACTGTGTAAAAACTATCCCCAGAGAGGGTTAGAAAAATGAAACTGTTGAGAAATCTCAAGAAAATTGTAGAACAGCTGTTCAGTTTTGCTATATATTATGAAAATTAACCAAAAAAAAGTTCAGACATAAAAGATGCAATAAAAAAAAAGCATCCTGAAGATAACCATTTAAACTACAAAATAATACGGAGAGTATATTTAGATGAAATTTCCCTTAAATGTTCCAGGAAAAACTAGTTAAAACTAAGTCTTTGGACATATGACAGTTTTTAAGATGCTGTAAAAATGAAGTTAGTATCTCATCCAGTTATTCATATTGAGAAAATGCCAAAGCCACAATAGTTTTGTCTCTACTGTTCCAAGATGAGGTTTGTAGCTCTCAGCTCCTGTAACTTTTGACATTCTACTGCTTGGAGATATTTGAGGGAAAAAAAATCACATACACTATCCTATTTTTACGTGTCTGACTAATTTCTAAAAGTAGATTGGAAGCTCTACAGAATGAAATCAATGAGATGTTTCTGCTGAAATCTGAACACTTCAGGTAACCAATAATTTATGTCTCATTTGCCACTTCCTTATGAAAATAAGAAAATTCAGAATAATGAGAAAAGGCATAACAAGCAATTGCCTTAGTTGCTTTAAATTATTTAAAAGATATAAAATTATTTTTTCAGCCTTCCTTCTCCTTGTAGTAATGATTGTAAGAATACTGCATAGATGATATATGTATAAAAAAAGGACTTATTTTTGAGTCTTGATTATTCTTTCTTTTACAAGCACTGTTCAAAGTCTGACGTTAGAATGAGTCTTTGAAAACATCCTCTCTAACTGCTAAGGCTACAAAGTTAAAGAGAGCATGAAAAGAGGAGTGCTTTCATACTCACACCCAACCACTGAAGCATTAATGATATTAACAAACTTTGCATGACTGATGGCAGGAGAAAAACAGTTGCCAAGTTTGCTGAGAGTCTGACCCTGCAAGTGGCCTCCTGTTCTCATACAAAGATCTGTCAAAATCTGCCTTTTCTGAAAGCAAGGACTTGCTCTGCCTGGATGTAGCTCCAAGAGTAGAGCCCATATATGTGTATGCTGAAACTTGGTATGGGAGCTCTGCATAAGGAATATCAAAAATATTTTAATTGGTTAGTTAGCTTAAAGCTCTGTGGTTAGGCTTTCCCAGGTCTACAGACATAGCACAAAAAGTGACACAATGTATTCCATACCCATTAGAACCTATTGTTCCAAGGCTTGTATTTAATTTCAAATTATCTCAGAATAATCTCATTTTCCTTTGGATCCTGAATTCTCAAGTGTACACAGTAGGCCAGGACAATAGCCCTGATCCATGAATGAAGGCTGGATTTGCCTTCCCTAACCAAGTGTCTCCCAAGGACTGAAGCACACACTATTTTTCTTCAGGGGTAGCTCCTCTCCCTGCCAAGGTGGGATCTGCACAGGAGGGGCTGGGTCCAACTGAACTAAAGCTGCATTTTAACTGTGGGTGCAGGATCTGACTCAGCACACATCAAACACGTGACCAAAGTGAGGGGGGAATTCCTGGTGATAACCTCTTGCTGGGGAAAAGGAGATATATGTGCTAATACCCTGAAGAAAGTCACTCAGGAATTGAAAAAACTTGGAGACATTTGCCATACAAGTCATCCCCAGGATATAGTATAGCTGACCAGCAGATATTACTACATAAGAAAGGAAAATTCAACTGAATTTAGGGATAATTAAATAAAAATACTGCAAATGAAAATATATATGCAAAGTTAATGTGGCTTCTGGGGTCTTCCGTTACTGGTATAAACTGAAGAGAAATACCCTCTTAGCAAACCAAAATGCCACAATCGCAAAACCCACAAGAGACCTTTGTCTAATCACTTGTACTAAAGTTCATATTCTTGCACACCTAAGCTGAAAAAGAAACAGCCCTTCTAACAAACATAAGTCTCTCTCAAAGATGCACATATTCATATGTTCTTGTTACCAATTAAAATAAAGGGCCCAGAAGAGCAATTATTTACTGCTGGGCATTATGAAAAATTTCTCTGCATTAAGTTATTTTTAATAGTCAAAAATTTGAGCACATGAATGAAATTACATTTTGTAATAAAAACTCTGCCTTTTAATGGACTTTTTGCACTCACACAGAGATCTGTGGAATTCTGAGTACAAATGCTTGCAAAGCCCTATACTTAGTGAAGAAACTACTCTTGGGTTTTTTTATGGTTGTTAATTTTTCAGGGCAAACTGAAATGATTTCATCTGTACTGATTCTGTATGAAACTCATCCCTGTGCACAGAAACAAACACAGTTTTATGCCATGCAAGACTTCAGAATAACAACAATATAGAAACTACCACATGCAATGAAGCCTGAGGCTTATAGGTCCAGTATTGGGTTTTTGAGAGAGCCAGGACCAGGTATGTCCAAGGAGGTTTAAGTGAAGCACAATTAATAGAGAACCACTGGTTTACTTAATTCCAGCTTGTATGCCTTTCAGTTTATAGTTTGTGACAAGGTCTCCTTATGCATCTGACACCTGAGTGGAGAGTAATTAGCTGAACCCTGTGGTTTTGCAACACTGGCGACCAGATTCCATTTGTGAAAACTGTGAATCCAATTTTCACTCCCAAATGGCTGTTCCTTATAGTTCGTTCTGTATCTGCCAGTAACTTGACATGTTACAATAGTCTTAACTTGCTAAAACTTCTGAATATTTCAAAGAGGCACTGTTGGAGTACAAAAAACTTCTGAAAGAATTGCCGTGCCATTTACCCGAGCTCTTATGGAACACACTCCTAAGATATCTTTTGCCTCAAAATAGTTATTTAGAGTTTTTCTTATTTTGTACAGAACCCAAATTTACTCCTTGTGATGAAAATATAAGATGTCACCAGATGCTCAAAAGATTTAAAATGAAAAAATTAAAACTAAGCCTTTTCCTGTTGCATTTTCTATGTCTGTATAGATAATTCCTGGTTCACAATTTGTGCATGGCACAGAAATTGTAAAATAACAATGCAAGCATACTTTTGGGAGGCTTTCAAAGCCTCTGGAAATGCCAGTAGCCTGAAAAACTTTAAAATACAGCTATTTGTCAGAGTGTTAATTTTTGTAAGAATTGTAGTTGATCAAATATTTATGGAAAATTCTGCTCTTGCGCAGTATCACAACAGCAACCCAATATCTCCGTCACCAGGCAGTCGTGCAGGCTCACAGCATCTACCCCACAAATATCAACAGATTAGGGGGCTCATCAAAAACACGAATAATCTTTAAAATACTTTGATTCACATTTTAAGTTGGTGAAGAGGTATGAAAAGTGCCAAATCAGCTTCCATTTCAATACCAGTATTAAAGACCAGCATTGCCTTCCATGTTGAGCTGCTGATCATCATCTGTATTCAGTCAAGCCTGTTACTTCATCACAGACATGTTCATTAGCTGGGATATAATTAATTCATGGAAATGTATGGAATACATCCAAACACATGTTATGCCCATGGAGCAGAAATATCTATTTTAGTTCATTTTTTCTACTTCATAAAGCCTACAATCATCACCATTAAGGGCAAAGAGGGCCATAAATGACGCCAGTAAGGAGACCAAAGAGTTCGTAGAATCATAGAACCATAGGATGAGCTAGATTGGAAGGGATCTCAAAGATCATCTTGTTCCAACTCCCCTGCCATTGACAGGGACACCTTCCACTAGACCAGGTTTCTCAGAACCGCCATCCAACTTGGCCTTGAACACTTCCAGGCAGCCTCCACAGCTTCTTGGGGCAACCTGTGACAGTGCCTCACCACCCTCACGGTAAAAAACTTCTTCCTAATATCTAATCCAAATCTACTCTCCTTCATTTTGAAGTCATTCTTCCTTGTCCTGTCACTCCAGGCCCTTGTAAATAGTCTCTCTCCATCTTGCAGGCTCCCTTCAGGTACTCGAAAGCTGCAATCAGCTGCAACCCCGGAGCCTTCTCTATTCCAGGCTGAACAATCCCAACTCTCCCAGCCTTTCCTCACAGCAGAGCTGCTCCATCCCTCTGATCCCCTTGGTGCCTCCTCTGGCCTGGCTCCAGCAGGTCCCTGTCCTTCCTGTGCTGGGAGCCCAGAGCTGGATGCAGCCCTGCAGGTGGGGTCTCAGCAGAGCGGGGCAGAGGGGTAGAATCCCCTCCCTGCCCTGCTGCCCACGGGGCTTTGGATGCAGCCCAGCACACGGGGGTTTCTGGGCTCCCAGCGCACACGGCCGGGCATGTCCAGCCTCTCACCCACCAGCACCCCCAAGTCCTTCTCCCAGGGCTGCTCTGGATCTGTTCATCCCCAGCCTGGATTGGTACCAGGAGTTGCCCTGACCCAGGTGCAGCACCTTGGATTTGGTCTGTTAAACCTCATGCGATTCCCATGGGCCACTTCTCAAGCTTGTCCAGTTTGCAAAAAAATTTATTTTGGAATCTAATCTTTGCCTTTGGACTTGTTTTCTTTAAAAAATTCACTGACTAGCAGATGTACTTTATCCAGAAACATAGACCAGGCAATGTTTGAGAGTGGTGGCCAAAGAAAGATACTACGGAAGGTGCAGGGATGAGGTGGGGAAAAAAAAAATTATTCACAAAAATGAAAGTTTTGATGATGAATTTTATTTCACTCTTTTAATTAAAATAATTTTTAAAACTTGTCCTCTCAAAGACATATTTGGAAAAATCTTACTAAATTACATTGATTTTAGTTTCAGAAAAATGATTAATGATATTTAAAGAGACAGAGACTGTTAAAAAAAATAAATTAAATTAGCTATTTGAGCTATAATGATTTGTTTTCTTGGATTTCTCATATTGATGAATCAACCAATTATTATTCCAAATCAATCAAAGCATTACAATTTCATTACAATTTATAACTGTAAGGCAAACACCATGACAAATTCTGCAGGAGACACCTTGATATAAGAAGAAAAAAATCAGACAACATCGACAGCCACCTTTTTGCTAGAACTGTTAAAATTATATTATTAATGGATTCATTTACTGTTGATAAGTATATCCTGCAATGTTTTGACCAAAATACCATAATAAAATACCAGAATAATGAATCTTGGAGAAATGGCTTATTTGGATATGCCAAAGATCCAGCAAAAGGGGGCACACATGTTGGGGGAACTTTTTTTGTTTGTTTGTTTGATCAATTGTCCAAACTTTTAATATGAAATTCTTTTGAGAAGTTCTCAAGACTAACATTTGAAATCACTAGGTATTTTTAAACCGAGATTTTCTCCTTCCTTGCAAGAAGAATGATTGCAGACTAATTTGCAAACAAAACCCAGGAATATCACACTAGGCGAACACAGGCAGCACTAGGTGAAGCGGACATCCATTTTTTTTAAGGAAATAAAAGGCATTTGGAGCAATGTGTCTAAAAGAAAAATTCAGGAGAAGATCCAAAGGGATAAAATTTCTCCTTGGTGAACTGAGACTGAGAAAGCTTTCTAAGTGTTGGCAGCACCACAGAAAAACCCAATGTCAAGAAGTTAGAATGATGAGAGGATGATCAAAGAACAGTTTATCTAAATTAAAGGTGAGATTAACAGTGTTGATAAAAAGTTAGAGCTATGGACTACTTTAACATAAAATAAGAAAAATACTTGCAAAGGAACACCATGATCTTATTTCCTATTTTGCCTGTATTTGGTTATTCTATAGGGTGAGGAGAAGCATATCAAAAAGCACAAAAATTTTTAATCTAAGGTACACCACATCTATATACTTTCAACATAATATTCCATCCAAAATAGCAACTTTAATTTATTTTGTCTACATCATTCTATAAAAAAAACATTAAAAAATTGTCAAATTGGTGTAGGCAACATTAAAGCTGCACTGCATGTAAATGATATTGCCCAACTCCCTCAATAAAACCATAATGATAAAAGGGGTGGACATAAAAGGTGTTTTTTGCAGACTACATACAACAACAGCCAGCGAAACTGAAATTCCACAGGTAAAACACGGAATCCAGCCTAAAACCTAGGCACAGTAAGAGTGTAATTTGGTGCTTTACCTTAATTTTTTTGGTACCAATCAAACCAGATCATTACCTGTAATTTCATTCATTTCTGAATTGTATTTTGTTAATTTCAGAAATGGTGTTTATAAATTTCCAAAGCCACCTCTACTTCCTAACAGTCACTACAACATTGCTTGGCCATTCCCATAGTGTTAAAACACCATCCCTGGAGTTCTCAGCAGACAGTTTTGTTTGCAATGCTGGAATACTGGGAGGTAGAGGGAGATTGATAGCAAAAAACAAGCTCCACTTGTAAGACTTAAATGAAAAAAGCCCATAAATATCAATTTAAAATGGGGGGAAACAAAAAGAAAAGAAAAGAAGGGAGAGAAACAGTAAAAAATTCAAACATCTGGAAAATGTGGTAAATTTTCTAGTTGAAAATGACAGAACTCTTCAAATTTTAACTGTTTAGTTTTTGAGGTTCTTTAAATTAAAATTAACAAAAGCATTTTGAATCTATTTATAATAGATTTTGCAAATTTTATCCAACAATTCAGAACACTAATCTCGCAGAATTAGTTGTCAAATATGTGGAAAATATTTTTCTAAAAAAAAAAAAAAAAAAGAATATGCATATTTGCTTACCTGGTCAGTTAAACAAAGTTCACTGGCCAGAGCAGAACACATTGTAGAAGAAACCTGCAAAGAGGAAAAAAAGTTTCATCACAATTTATTTATCTCTCTCATATTTTTGATGAAAAATTTAGTAATGAGTGGTTACTTTTATAAAGAAACTGCAAGCAGCAAAATAATTCTAAATGAAAAGCCTCTTAAAATCTATCAGGTCCCTGTTTTCTCAGAATGTTCCTGACTGTGTGGCAGGATTACATTTATAAACAGAACTAAACCCAGCAGACATACCAAACTATACTATTCAAAGGAAGTTTTAAGTGTATCTGTTATACAGGTGGTATCAACTATTTTTATTCAAATCCAAATGTATAACTATCATTATAAAGGATACTCAGATGCTCAGATGGCGAAAAAAAAGAGGCATTTATTTCTCATTAAATGTTCTTCAGGGCACTGAAATATACAGAGTTCATTTACTTTCTATAGCATTTCAAATAAATACCATTTCAAAAGAACATTATTAAGACTGTTATGTGATGAATATCAACATCAAAAAATGCCAAGTTTTTAGACTTCCTGAGCACCTTTTATTTCTTCAATGAGTACAGAATATGCTAGTTGTTAATTACTTAGTCACACAGTATTACCATGGGAACTCCTCTCAGCCCATGCACAAACAGACATTCAAGAAGTTCAAGCACTGATATTTTGTGTAAATTTCATTGATTAACCTGTGGTCTGGAGAGACATTAAAGAAGTAGTGTTCAAATCCTCACAGAAAAAAAAAAGGTGATAATTTTTGCTATGGTCCGTATATTCTAATCACGAATGCTTTGACTGTGTTGCAAACACTGCACAACTCAAGTTCAGCAAATTCCTTTGCAGGAATATCATTGTCCCAGCTGAGTTCCTCGGTGCCAAGAGATCAAGCTGAAAACTGAATACTGAATTTGGGTCCCATGGACTCATTTTTTACACCAGACTTTGTATATTCGAGGCCCTGCTCAAAGGTTTCAGTTGCAAACAAACACCAAGCATATTGCAAATAATTTTCTTGATAAGTAAATGTCTAATCAGTGTGTTTGGATTGGATAAAATCTTCAGAAATTCCGTTAGGAAGAATGATATCTGCCAACCACTATCACCAGCTCCAGTGCTGGAAGATGTAGATGATCCTCCTCCAGGTCAGGGAATAACTATCAGCACATCCCAGCCTTTCTGCATACTGGTATGACAGAAGGGTTTTTTTGGGAGTGTTTCACCAGACATTTAGTGACTCCAAAGAAAGAAACAGAGTTTCAATCCTGGACTCTGGAAACCGAGTCTTATAATTGGAAGTGTCAAAAACAATGTCAACAAAAGGCTCTTGAGGAAACGATTATGATGACACAGAAAGACAGTTCTGTCACCTCTCCACCAGTCATCTGAGACAGCAGTTTCTGCCATATGGAAGATCATTCCATGTACGTGTATCGGCCAACACACCTTACATTTTTCCCTAAAAGGGAAACCACTGATCATGATGCTGAGAATTTTGGAACAGACTAATAAACAGCAACAAGAAAAGGTACAGACAACATGCAAACCTTGTCAAATCAGCCCAGTATTCAGCAAACCCTAGAGTATATCTTGCTTAAAAAAAAGGCTTCACTTGTTACATTAGCATCCGTCTGACGTAGTCAGGCTAGTTTATCTTAATTCAAAAACAGTGAACTAGGTCAAACAACTTTGAACTGAAAGGGTCATGTCCTCGCCATTTCCTCAGCCACCTGCCTGTTTGTGACTTTTGATAACATCTATCTCATTTCAGAAAGACTTATCGTGTGAGTCCTAACCACAGCCCTGTTACTGGGTTTGCACCACTGGATTGTGCATGTAACTGTAGATAAAACAGTTTCTCTGCTCAGATCTAATAACAGGGAAGCTGTTTAACAACAAGAGAGTTTGAGCAAATGCAAAAACAGGGAAAAAATGACTGATGATGGGATAAAGGATAAAATAAACTGGTGAGTGTGCTTTTGTAAGATTTGCTGTATATAATCCTTTATTCTGAGGTCCTACATGGGAGTGGAATGAGTTTTACGATGAAAAAAAAACCCAAAAAAACCAAAAAACTCAATCCTAAGACCAACAGAAAACATAAACAGAATCTTTAGTGTTTAAGAAAGCCATGTTTGCAGGAGAAGGACTAATCACTATGTTAACTAAAAGACAACAGCCTTTGCCAATGACTGTTCATCTCCCTTTTTCCTGACAGTGTTGTTAGGTCACCAGTTGTGTCCCACCAACCTCAATCACTCATGGTTAGACTCCAGAACCAAGCACGGATGCTCCTGATGATTACATTTGTTTAGCATTAGAGAGCAAACTATCTTCCCCTGCTAGACTTCTGGGTACTTTTGCTGTTCCTTTCAGTAACATGATGTGCATGAAAACTCACAAGAGTAATTGCACTCATGAGAGACAGGATGCAATTTGCTGATTTGGCCAGGTCTCAGAACTGCGACGGCCACCCATCCCTGCTGATGCTGACATTGCTGCCAGCATTCCTGTACCAGCCAAGAGCCCTGAACCTATGAGTCTGCTCTGGCAAAAAAAAAGCAGCAGCTCCACTTCCTTCATTAATTGTGTCACAGCCTCTTTCAGGGCAAAAGATACTGCTCACTCCTCCTTAGTCAACTTATCTCTGCAATGCTTAGAGAAAATAATTTGGATTCTTTACCTTCTAGTGAATGACAAACAAACTGTTATCCTCACTCTCTCTGGAGCAACAGACGTCATAAAGAGTCTGAGGAAAGACAGGGTTATTTTCCTCATGATGAAGTCCAAGCAAGAAATGAAGCAAGTTTCCCTTCTAGTTCAGTCACCAAATTCTTATACTCAAACTGACTACATATGATGTAAAAAGCATCAAGTTACAGGGACAATTATCATGCAGTTCTAAGGATACAATTTTCACAATCCCTTTAGAAGAGAACAGTGTTTTTATTCTCTTTTTGTCCCTCAAACATTTAATAATAATCCTATTTTATGCATATTAATTTTAAGTCTTAATGAGATTTGGAAAGTTATGGATTTCAATGGGAGTTAAGGGCCAAATATCTTTATATGGAGCCACAGTCTTCATCCTATTAAATTTCTACATTTATTGTCTGCACACAAATCATTATAAAGCAGGCATTACTCAAGAAAGAACTCAAAAGCAAGAGAAAAGCCCAATTAACAAGGAATTCAATGCAATTATGGAAGTTCGGAAGTTGCCTGGGGTGGTGTTTGCCTGCAAATCATTGGGGAAAGATGAAAAGGGAAGAGTTTGTTTCATCCCCACTTCCAAAGTATTATTTTCACTTCAGGTCTTCATTGTTAATTTTTAAACCCAAAGTATCTGGACTTCTATAAAGTCACAGGTTAGGAACAAAATGCCATTAACTGGGTTTCTGGGAGATCTTTATTTTGCAACACTCATCAGTGCTGAGGTTACTTTTATCAGTAGCTGGAGTTCTTGTCTATAGCTCTTGGATGTTTGTACATAATTAAACTGGCTTTTCTGACCCTAGTCCTGTAGCCATTAAAGTCAGCTCAGCACAAACAATCCTGGAATGCACATTATAATGCCTGAACTTCTTCCATCCCATTCCACACCCATTTATGTGAGAAAGGGAAAAGAAGTAAGAACAGAGGGCCCACAGAAATGCACTCTAGATAATTAAAGTAAGGACTTTTTGAAGTATTAAAATCCACCTTATTCTATTATTATGGACTCAAGTCTTCCTATATAAAAATGCTTTTAAAATCCTCCACCTAATCATGGATAAAAGAAATGTGTCAGTTGAGATGCCTGCTTAAAAACTTGTGGAAACAGGAAGCATCTCAGTTGAATACCTTTGTGGTAGCATCAAGGCATTTCAGGACAGCACAGATTTCATTGCAGTTTTTATGGCCTTTTTTTTATAACACTGCAATGGGCTTCATACACCTTCTTACACCAGCCACATACTTGGCTGGTTACAAACAAGAACAAATTTGTCCAGCGAACTTTGAGAGCAGCAAATTCCTGCCTTTCAGCATGCAGCTGTTTTAACCCCTGTGTCAGCTACCCACAGCTTTCCAGCTTGGAATTGGGTTCCTGTTCTCAAGGTGGATTCAGATATACCATGATACATCACACTCGGGGTCATGATGTTTATTTTCCCAGTTTTTATCCATAGCACTATCCCAGTATACAACCAGTTGAACCTAACAAGTGTTCCCAGGGTGCCGTCAGTGCTCCTAGGACACTGGTAGCTCTCCTCAGCAGGCAGTGACACAAGGCAGAGATACTGGTTTCTCTACCTCACTTCTGCTGGGAGGGATAGGAGCCCCACACTTCCAAGAGTGAGGGAAAGAGGCACAGTTGGAGGTGGATCTGCGGCACAGTTGGAGGTGGATCTCAGACTGGCTAAAGCTCCCATGAAATGGAAACGTGGCTGAATAGAGGGAGGGATGCTCAGACTTTACTACAGAGGCAGGGCTGGAGCTGAACGCTGCCAAGAGTGAGGGGTGACTCCAGCTGTGGCAGCTCTCGAGTGCCTGGGAGAGACCAACAACACTCCAACACCAAACCCCCTCCTAAATGGGTTCATTTTGCTCAGCAGGCAAAGAGCTCTGTTAAATATATTTACGCTGTTTGCAATAGAAGTAATGCAACCAACATGCAAGACAGCATCCAAGCAGGACACACTCCCACTCTCCCAACTGAATCACAGCATGTTTGTCAAACAAGCCTGGTTCTGACCCCACAGGGGAGCTACAAAAAATGAAAGTTATAGCTCATGGCACAGAACTCAACAGCGTAAAAGAGTCTTAGAAAGTGATATTTCAAATAAAACTATTTTATTTTTTTCAAAAACAAACTTACACATTTCAAGAGAAAAAGACTAATAATACTGGAGATGGTAATAAGTGCATGCACAAATAGCTATCAAAATCCTCTAAATTTCATCAAAAATGCTGAAATTGTTGAATTTTAATGTTAAAGAAAATATCTCTCTTTGTAATGCATGTTTCCAGCTGAATAGAGTCAATCTGAAAAGACTGAGAAGTCATATTTAATTTAAAAAACACCTGAAGAAGTCACCCACTAATACCTCAGATACCAATAAACATGTACTGGAAAATTGTGTAGGGAAAAAAGGTGTTCATGGTATTTTTTGTATTTCAGGTAAATACTAAGGTATGAGAAGAACCAAACTCTCTTTCCTTCTTTCTTTCTAATGCATTTGTGCGATTAAAACCACAAACTATTTGGAAGGATTTTCAAATTTTTTTTAGAAAAAATTATTTTGTGAATGGTTGTGTCTCAAAAGCATAATACAGAAAAATGAATTAGACATTTTATTAAATGAATTTGAGTTCTTCAAGTTTTTTGCAAATTATGTCTGATTTGGGGGTAAGAACTCTTCTTTCCCCAGTGAGATCTATTCTACTTTGTAAGGCTACAAGCTCACTTCAGTTCATAAATTAGGGGTAAAACTAGACTCAAACATTGGCTCTGCTAATTGCAGTCAGATTCCGACAACAATACTCAAGCAATGAGCAATTTATCAACATAAAGCTTGTATAACTGTTTTCATTTTTTTATTAGTAGTTTCACTCACCGCTAAAAAAAGAAAGGACAAAGTCTTTTAAGACTTTTTATTCCTAAAATTTTTAAACCAGTATTGATTTTAATATATTTGCTAGGGGTTGGATTGCACTGTAAACTCATAACAGCAGAAAAAGAGAAATAAAATCTCCACTGCATTTGGAGGAGGATTGGAAGGCACATCCACACCTCCCACTGAGTCACCATCCCCTGCAGCTCACTCCCCACGGCAGCTACTTTGTGGGGCACCCAGAGCAGATCTACAGCCAGGCAACCACCCTGGAAATCACCCTCTTCATTTCCCTTCAGTAGGCAAAGAGCAGATTTCTTCTCTCCTGTTGTTCCCTGCAGCATCTCCAGGGTCTGAAGTGTCTCCCCATGGAGAAGAAACCCCTCATCCGAATGCTAGCAGGAGGTAAAACTATCCTACATACCTATCCCAGACTGGTGAATACAAAATAGTGCACAGGAATGGCAGCTCACAAACTGATCTCAAATACCTCACTATAGGTGCAGA
Organism: Callaeas wilsoni; assembly: GCA_013398955.1. Lineage (NCBI taxonomy): Eukaryota > Metazoa > Chordata > Aves > Passeriformes > Callaeidae > Callaeas > Callaeas wilsoni. Next base: position 225,515 of record VWPU01004401.1, on the reverse strand, counting down.
GCAACTCCGTTAAAGCATACACCAGAAAAAACAAAATGCATCCCGCTCAGCCCTGGTTTATTACATTAGCATTTCTTTTTCATTAAACAAAAAAACCAAAATACAAAAAGCTCAGAACAGTAAGCACTACATTAGTTATTAATCTAGTAGAGTAACTTGGTTAAGATTTTTGGCCTTATTTCAATTGAGCTTTGTAAATTGTCTTGTAACATTTTTTAATATACCACATGAATGGAAAGCTGAATTTCAAAGAACGGAAAAGCCGCAAGTTACATAACAATGGCTGCAAAGTGGAAGATTTTTTAATTCATAATAGGTATAATTAGCTCAATAGAAAATAACCACATTGTGTTTCAGTGCATCTTTAAAATGTTCCAGATGTTTTATGTTTTCAATACTTCATTTGTATTTACTTAAATCCTTCTTACACAAGGTTTGTACAGGAACAGTACATCGACCTGACAGCTAATGCCAAATTGCTCATTTTTTCACTAGTGTGACTAAACAGGAGAAATTTATATTCTGTTTGCTGCTCACCCCCTCAAACAAACCAAACAAAAACCTCAGCTAGCAAATCTATCCAAATATAGTGTTATACAGGAGGTGAGATGGGATGACATGCCGCTCTGTACTTTTGTTTTTTTCCTATGAAACTGAATGGTCTTAGCAAAGCAAAGGAAGGCACAAAAAAAGGGGAAAAAACTCTAATCCCTGAGATTCTCAAAGATAATACTTGAATATTTCATCTTCCAAATCCAGTCAGAAACTCTCTGTATTTACACTTTATCCTAAAGATTATTCTCTACCTTAAAATTTTGATATCTGTTGTTAGAAAAATTCCAGCTGATCTTTCCCGGTCCAGCTTCAGTATTCCCGCTGCTTTCCCTTTTGTTGACTGCCTCATCTCTCAGTATTTTTCCACACAAGTCACATCCCCCACCCACAACTATTTTTACATCAGGAACCTGTTGCCTCCATGGCCAAACACTTACTTACGGTGCACTTTGCGCTATCCTGACTGAGGAACGAGCCGTGGTTCCGTCTCCCATGGACAGCCTGGCTCCCTCTCACAGCCAGCCTGAGGCTTCCTCCTGGGGCCCGGCGCAGACAGCTGGAGCTGGCGAAATTTACAGCACCACGGTGACCTCTGCCTTTAACCTTGAAAGAGCTCTCTTATCTCTAGAGCACCCTTCTTGCCTCTGCTAAAACAGACAGAATCCTTGCAGAGGTTTTTCAGCTGGAAAGAAGTATTTCAATGATTACTTTTCTGACTACTCTAATGCAGAAATCTTCTCACACCAAATGATTTTCTTTGTTGCAAACTATAAATCTTCTGATTTCTGATCCTCCTGTGATGTCCTCCTCTGCACAACTTCATCCACAACATTAGTGTTTCACTAGTTAAATACAATAAATTGACATCAGTATTTCAGTAGCTGCTACTGTTACTCTGTTCCTCTTCTCCGACATATTCTCCCTCTTCTTTTCCAACTCCCCAGTTATGTCTTGAGCTATACAGTCTACCAGGAGAAAAATCCTTCTGTTGATATATCCTGTGGCTTGATTTTCTTCCATTTTTTGTTCTTGTATGTCTGACTTCCAAAAAGAAGCATCCATTCTAGAAATATTCCCTCTTATAAAGTACTTGCTTGTGTTCCTCCTCCACTTCCTCCTCTCTCAATGGAGAATTTCATAAGAGCTTTCTCTCATTCCCTGGCATCTCCTTGGACCAAGTGATTCAACGATTTTCTACTTAGGTCGTGTCCAGCCACAGCTCAACGGACTGCGTTCCACCAAGGAGTGTCTCTTGGTTCTTACACAAGTGCAGTTCAGTGCATCGATGATCTTTCCACCCTCTAAGGTGCATTGGCCCTTTCTCTTCCAAGATGTTAATGAAGTCCCTGGTGCATGGATACAGCACATACACATTCCAGTCTAAACTGTGCTTTGAGGTACTTCGACAAGCTTCATTACTGAATAATCCAAGCACTTAACAAGCTTTAGGTATTTATCCCCACAACAGCTCTGTAAGAGATCCCTATTTTTACCTGATGGGGAACTGAGGCATAGGAAAACTACTTATGCTACTTAACATCGGGATAGCTGCGATAACTCAGGAACCGCAACTAAGTCTCTGATAACCCAGACTAGAATGCCAATCTAAAGACAATTCCTCCCACTTCCTGATTGATAAGAGTTCAGCAAATCTTATGTAGGTATATTTTCCCCTGTTGCCCTTGGAATGTTCTGTGCATAAACGGGCTATCTTGGCTGCCTTGAAAGCAAAATATGGAGTGTCTTTTCCTCCCCCTATACACTTTTAGCCAGAACTGGTTACCTAGTAGCATTTTGCTGTGTGCAGCAATTTTAATCTTTGATACAAAAATTGATGTTCCTATAGCTATTAACATATGCAGTTAAAGAAAAGCAAAACAAAAAAAAGAAAAAAAACAGAATAAAGAGGAGAAGAAAGAAACATGCTGTATGTGGTTTCGGTACAGAATTCCAAAGAAACTGTGAAAGCCATGCTATTTTCAGTACCATCTTTTTTCTTCTTAATTCCTCAGGAAATTATGTCCCATCTCACCATACTGCTCAACACCCTTTGTCAAAGCTTTCATCAAATATGGAGCAAAAAATGAAAATTCTGAACATTGCTGTATTGAGGACAATGATACCCGCTTTCTTTACTGAAGACTGGGATTTTCTCCCTGCACCCAAGTCTGTTTAAATGAGATAGCTCCACTATATCATGAAGAAATACTGCCTACACAGAGATAGCAGCCGGAGGTAGCCACTATGACTTTGCCAGTACAACTCCTCAGATACAGAGTTATTACAAATTATTATCTCTATCAGACAGGTAGGTCTGCTGAAGTGAGTGGAAGAGACAGGAGAATGAAGAGGGAAAGGTGATGAAGGCAAAGACTGCTTGTAAATCATGTGCCTAATGCAGACAAAATCATAAATAAAAATTATTTCTAGTGAACCAGTAGAACTTCAGGAGCTAAAATGTTTTTGTTCCTCATTAAACAAAATTTCTGTTTCCTAGGACTAAAATTGCAAAACCTCTATCTCCAAGCTTATATGAATCTCAAAACAAACCAAATATTCTTTCTAAATAGCAGCAAATTTATTAAACAGGATATCTACTTTGCTGATAGTAAATACTTTCCGCACCCCATGTATTGAGCTAGTCAAACTTAGTCTATTATTTATTCTCTAAGTTTCTCAAGGTAAGACAAAAAAAATACCTGACAATGAGGAGTCCTTTTAAACAACTTAGAGTGCATCTGTATTGGTTCCTTGGTCCTGTTCCCGTAACAAAGCATGGTTTGTGCACAAGAAACCTCTCCTATCTAGTTCACTTTATCATTTATAACCTACTAAGCAATATCAAGACTGTTGAAAATAGCAGCTTAAAATTATGTCGCAGGAATAGGAAGAAATGGCCAGTTGTGCTCCAGAGAAGAAATCATTGTGTTCCTAATTTGTTTAATATGATCATTAAACTGTTTTTGTATAAAAGTATAAATATTACTGTAATGAACAAGAGGAAGTTTTGAGATCAACTGAGATCTATAAATACTATAGAAGCAAATATTCTTTATGAGAATCTATAGGAGCACCAGTGCTGCTGGAAACGTGTTATACTCTTACCATGTACAGACAAATAGGTTCTACCAATATCTGTTATCCCTTGTTTCCATGTACACATCAGAGCCACAATGTCCATTTATGCATAACAGATCTAGATGAAATTACCCCAACTTATGGATGTGTCACAAGCTGCAACTTTTAAGCTGGGCCACACTGAATCAAAAGAGAAAAAAACCCAACCAACCAATCAAACATTTAAAACAAGGCCCTGCATGCCGTGAAGTCTGGCACAATCTTAAACCATAACAAGGCCGTGGATGAGCGTATGGTATTCTCAAGTACCTACACACTAAAATATATCCAGTTTGATATATCTTACAGATGGCAGTATTTTGCCACAGCAAGGAGATCTTGGCAGGGAAGCATAGAAAACAATAGAATTTGAAGCTTTTAGAACTGGATTTTCAGAAACTTGCCTCCATATTTGAAGGTAGTCTGGAAATAAAGCCTTTAATTTCCTCTGTAGCTGTTGCCAAGAACACATAAAACCTTGAAAGGAGGAGATAAATGAAGTGGGTTGTGGAAGGTAAGGATTTGCAGCAGCAGGATGCTCTGGTGTTGTCCCACAGCAGAAGATGCTGAAGTTGGATCTATGTGCAAAAATCTTGGACTACTGAAAGCAGAGCTAACTCTTAATCCATCCTCAACATATTTGTAGAGGCTAATGCTCTAGGGTACTCAGCCTTGCAGCACTCACAAAGCCCTTGTAGAAGTACAGTTGCCTCTTTGTGACTTACCATTAGCTTTCCATGATTCCTATTTATCTACAAAACCACCTTAACATAGCCGAGGAAAAGACAAGATTGTGCGACTCAAAACTAGCACCAAGAAAAAGCTGGACCTCAGTCAGCAGAAGCCTCTCCTTGCTTCCATTGTGACCCAAACATTGCTGCAAGGAAGAATTGTCTTCTGGATCTTCATTCTTTGTCCACTGGGTTTGGGGGCTGCAGGGGCAAAGCCAGGGACAAGAGGTTGCCAGGTCAATGTGGTGCCAATCCCTCTCCAGCCCCTTCCTGCAGCTCCCAGGGAGGTCCATGTGGGATAGTGGTTGCTCCTCTTCCGGTAGGAGGATTTACACCTGACACATTCCCACTCCTCCTGGAAGAGAGGAGTGAGAAGGCATGGTGAGTCACCGCTGCCTACCTGCACGCCCTCCAGATGCACCACTCTGCCTTATCCTCCTCACAGGAGAACTGGTAAAATCCCACATGATGCCTGAGAGATTTCCACTTTGCAGTCTCTTACTGAAAGCAGAATTTACCATCTAGAAGAAAGAGCAACTGTGCACAGAACACTTTGTGGTTTGGTGGGCAAGGCAAACATAGAAACCAGGCCTCCAGCCTTCTGTGGTCTTCCTTGCAGCACTCCTCGACATACTGACTAAAAGCTGCTGGTATCCTGTAAGACATTACAAGACAAACTCCAAAAATATTGCAGGATTTAAAAACAGAGAAGAAAACATATGCATATCTCTGCATATGCAAGCCAGTACACAAACAAGTGGGGAAAACAAACCTCATAAGAGTTTCCAAAGTTTTGCTTCATTTTTATCTATTGGTAAAAGAAAGCCACTGTACTATCATTAAGAGGAAGGTCTTTGATTTGTGTTCTCCAAAAGGTTCAGTAGTCTTTTGATTAAATAGGATTAAGAGTCGCTACTATAAAGCAGTCATCATGGCAGCAGCAGAGAACCTCCCAAGTAAAGTAGATCTGCATTGTACAGCACCAACTCAATTGGAATGAGTTATTTGCTCTTTAACCCATTCTTTAATGTGGGTTTTTTCTTTTTAAAAATGTTGAGAGACTGAAAGAATGTTTTATAACCATCATTCTGCTGCTAGTAGTGGAAATACTTTGTCAAGAAAAGCTCTGGAAGATGTGTTGTGAGCTAGTCTTTCTTTTAAGATACTCATTTACTGAGGATAATATTTTTGAAAGCCAGCTTTTCTTATCACAGCATTTTTCTTTTCATTTCCTTGACCACTTAATGTTCAAACAAAATTTTTCAAATGATCTCATCATCTCCTGGTTTTTTTGATATTTTTAGTTTATATCTTTATCTTTTTATTCAGTTTCCTAGCTCCTGAAATAGTAAACATTACTGTTATCATAAGCGAGTAGCCACCGTGTTATCATGCATAAGCAATCTAATCTCACTTTCCTTGTGAGATATTCCAGGTTAAGGAAGAAAGTTAAGGTTATAATGAAGTCATGAAACAATTGATTTTGTATCTTGATTTTATCCTACTTGAGCTCTTCCCAACAGCCATTGGACATACCTTCAGCTTCCAGCCTGTAAATCCTTCCAAGGAAACCCTGCCCACAAGGCAGATGAGCCAAGCCACAATGAGCAGGGTGGTGCACATCACATACTGAGATACACAGGTAATAAAGGGAAAGCTGCTATTTTTTTTGCAACACAGTATGAAAATCTACCTTAAAATCTGCCCAGAGCTCATCAGGGATGGCTGAAATTCCAACACTTTCTCCAGTGAATTGCTCAATACCTTTTTCCTCAATCTGCTGTAGATGAGAGCTTTTTAAAAAATGAGCAAGCATGACTCATTTTTATGACCAATGCACCATTCGCAAAATGCTTTCCAACCAGATTGCAGTTCAAATAAGACATGTGTATTGTTGCAAAACAAAATATGCTGGCTGAACAGAATGTATTCATCTATATTAGTTTTTCTTTCTAAATCCAGCACACTGGGAGCTAAATTAATCTGCTGAGTGCTAAATTCATCTACTGAGAGCTACTGTAGATTCAGGGAAATGTTTTGAGTGCTGTAGCAAACAAGTCTCACTCACTCAGGAGCCCTCTGTGGGCTGTTGGTGTTTTAACCATTTTGTCTGCTTCCAAGCAAGGGAGCAGCTGATAGACGAGGGAAACGCTCATTGATTTGCAGTGGCAGCACCACAGCCAATCAGCCTTAGAACGAGGCACAAGCACGGATCTCTCCAACTATGCATATTTATATGCAGCTGTCGTACCTCCAAGTCTCCAATGAATACCGAGTGCTTGTGTGGCCACCAAGACACACAATGCTATCCTGCAGCCTGCTCTCGCTTCACTGTGGTAGGGGAAGATGGAATATACAGAAACACATTTCATTTTCCCTGGCTTGGCTACCCCAGGAAATTACATTCCGAATACAAGTACACTGTAGTTGCATAAATTCTTAATCCAGAGGCATTTTCAAAGGGCTAAAGGAAACAAATATCTTGCAAGAATGTATTTTCAGTAGGGTAGGCTGAGCTACAACAATAGAGTAACAGAGACAAGAATCTTGCCAACAGTGTCAAAAAGCCCCGTGGTATTGAGGGAAGAGTAAGGGAAAGAGCCTTCCCTGGTGCTACAGTGGTGATGCATGGGCAGCACTCAGAGATGTGTCTGTGAACGGGACTCCTCAGCTCAGAGGTGGGGCACAGGGGTCAGGAAGGGTGACATGGGATTTTCCTTTTGGTTTAGCAAACTCTAAGACTTGCAAATATACCCCAAAAGAGAGAGGTATGTGGAGTCGAAAGAGAGAAGTCCAAGGGGAGATGCAGGTAGAGATACGGCTCTGTGAAACGGGAAACCCAGCAATCTGGCACTTATAGGAAGGCTGGTGAAGTAAATGTACCAAGCATACAGAGGGGACTGGCTAATTATTTAATGGTCAAGTCTTTACCTGTTTACTGAAGTAGAATGGTATTTAAAGTTGTTTCTTACAGTCTATGGGCACACAAAGTTTCTGCAGACTTGTATCAAAATCAAGGGCTGGAACCCAAACTGTGCAACACCCAAAAGGAGCTGAAACAAAACCCACAGCCTCCACGTACAGGTGAGCAGGGCCATCTCTGGTCAGGCTCCCCATGACTGGGGTCATTGGCAAATCCCTTGAGGAAAGTCTATCCTGGGATGAGTTTTCTTGGGTTCCTAAATTACTCAGAAAACTTCCCTTCCCTTCTTGCTGCTCAAAGTCACACTTTCAAACACTAAATGTTGAAATATAAAATAATTACAAACCAAAGCCATAAATAAAAAATTTATATACATATATATATACATGTAAAAAAATCTCACTGTGTTGCTGGGAATACTTACATTTGCTACTGCCTTGCAAGCAAGCCATACTAAGACATAAAAGGGGAAAAAGAGAACAGGATAGAGTATTTTCACATCTGGTATTTACAATTGAAAAAGACTACAATCGGGGTTTATTTATTGTGGCAATCACATAAAAAATTAACTCCTACTATGAAATTATTCTCATATTTTCAGTTCCAAAGAACAATAGAAAAAGGCTTCCACTAAATGCCAAAAGAAAAATCTTCTACATAGTGTATATAAGCTAAATAAAACTGCTAATCTGAGAAAGATTGTTACAGAAATCTACATCATTATAAGATCAAACTCCAAGTGGTATTGTATCAAAATGATGAAAATCTTGTATGGATCAGGAAATGAAGCAAATGGACCTATTTTATCTTCCAGTTTATTACTGAAAATGGGTTTTACGATTTGCTGTGCATAGTTAAAGTGCTACCCAGACAAATTACAGCTGCTCTTTTAACCTGAACATGAGATGGCACAGTTCCAGCCAATCTGAAGTATGGTTTCTAGGCAGGATGTCAAATCTCAGCCCCCTGGGTTCCAGAATGATGGATTGAACCTTGAAAGTTGCAACAGAGCAGCATATGTGATTTCTGTACTGTATTTTGATCACTCATGAATATATTAAAACATGTCCATGCATGCCATTCAAAGCTTCGGTTTATTGCTTTAAACTATAATTCCAAAAAAAAACAAAAAAACAAAAAAGAAGAAAATAGGTAAACAAACACATACTAAATATGCAATGCTAATTTAAATGCAAAAGAACAGTTTATAAATTTGGGATTTTTTCTTTGTTTACTGAAGATTACATTAGCTAATGATGCAGTGAAAGGGCACCATTTTAGAAGCCATGTCTCATCCAGCTATTGGCATATAATGCCTATGAATTAAAAAAGAATAAAAATGAAAGAAAAAAAAAGAAGCAATGAATTTTTGCATTAGCAACTACTGCAAGTACATAACAATTAATCATTTTTAAAACAGTTTTTGGCATGCAAATACACTATCCAAGTGTTAGATATCAGACACACTCCTCCACCTGCTCATTCCGATGCTCCAAACGTGTCATAACTCCATTCCTTAATTTATTTTCCTCTCTTCTGTCTCCCTTTTACCTTCAAGAACAGGTTCCCCGAAAAATTATAAGTAATCCAAGGAAAGATATACCCCAAAGTGTCTCTTAGAAAGCTGGGGCAAGGTGGAGCATACCAATGTCACACATGGAAGCTGTTGGGGAGCTCACCCTGACTGTGTGCTTGAGAAGATCCTTGGGCAGGGAAGTCTCCTGCTCTGTGCTGAGGGCACCTAACACAGTGAGGGGCTCAGGGCTCAGGCTCTGAATGCCATCCCAGTACAAGAAATAAATCTGTTAACAACATCATCACATTGCACTTGGACCCCACTGAAATCTCTAGCTCTACACATAAATGCACAGCAAAGTTTCCAGAATCAGGGACAAAGCACAGCTCCAAAAAGAGTGGGGCAGCTTCAAGGGGAAAACACACTTTTAATGGAAGACAAAAAAAAAAAAGAAAAGTCAACATATAGCAATTTTATGAATGATTTGTGCAACTCAGCATTTTAAAAGGTCTTAATTTATGTGCTTTTCAGCTGGTTAATGTCTGCCTCCAGGACATGGTTTTAAACATGGTATTAACATTGTGACTTTTCTGCTTTTTCAACTTCTATGGTTTTACTCTTCTGAAATCTCTTGTTTATGATGAGAATAAAAAAAATACTTTGATTTTTAATGTATTAACAGATCTACCAAGCTCTGTTTTAAGGTTGGCTTTGAATACTACCCTAAATACATATTATCTATATATTTGATATCATGTAAGTATAACTAACACAATTTCAGAATCGGATTCATTTGTGTTTCTGTAAGACTATTAGTTTAAAATCTCCTACACTTTTAAAAGTTATTACATTAGCCAAGACCATATTACAGATTCACACAGAAAACTGAGACAGGAAGGCACCTCTGGAGATTGCCTAGGCTAACTCATGCAGAGCAGGGTCAGTCAGAGCAGGTTGCTCAGGGCTGTGTCCGTTAGATTTTGAGTATCTCCAAGGATGGAGACTCCACAGTCTCTCTGAGCATCTCGCTTCAGTGCTGACCACCCCTGGGTAAAAAGCTGTGATTTTTATAAATGGCCTTTAAATAGAATTGCTTATCAACTTTTCACTGAATACCACTGAGAAGAGCCTGGCTCTATCTTCTGTACTGTTTCACATTAGTTATGTACACATATCATGCACATAATGTGCTGTATTTAAACATTAGAAACTAAAATGGCTAAAGTTCATTAGCTTGCAAACATGCCTTCCCATCTTTCTAGTTAATTTTTAGCATGCAGTTGAGGGCATGACACCGAGAACAACAAAATAAGGAAATAAATCAAGATATTCTAACTCAAAAAGAAAGATGGCAGAAATTCTCTTTATCTTAGTCTCCTGATCTTTGCTCATAAGTATGCACAGAGAAACCAGAAATGACTGGGTGAGAGTCAGTTTAGATCCTCAGGGTTTAAAAATACTATTTTGGTAAGTTTCAAAGGAAAGCACTGAGATTTCTTTAAAACCTAAGGCATTTCAGGTGTGAAAAGCAAACCCTTTAGGTTTTCATTTGTTCTTCAAACAACAACGTGGACTATAAAAGAGTTTTCAAAATTTTACTGTATTTAAAGTTTCTAACATCCTTGTCACTACTGAACATTCCATAAGAAGGGCTTTCTCTTGAATTGGAAGGATAATTACACTGAAGTTAAAAGGAAGTTTCAGTCAATTTCAAAATTTATTCAATAGATGTTTTTAATAAAGGTGTGCAAAATTAAGAATGTGACTGTCAGAAACAACTTGGAATTTGCAGTCTTTTCAAAATTTGTATTTTTGAAATTTGATTGATTCTATTTCCAAAAAAGTGTCTACCAGACAAGCTGCTACACCACTTAGCAGTTCACTTTTTTCTTAATGTCCTAAATCTATAGATGTTGCGAGGATATGCAGCCCATAAATAAATCTACCCACAGGGTTTGGCAAAGCTAATTCATCAGCGGTAACATTTGACACGAGGATCACCATAGTTAATTGATTATGCTCTATATCAAAGATAATTTTGAATGAAATCTGTCTAATGTAGGTTGCTGCTGCTCTTGGCCAAATGAATCACCATGGACAAATGACCTCCACAGCTCCCCAACAATAGCATGAATTTGTCTTTTGTTTCTAATTGGATCATTTGGTATTTTAACTGGCCAGCTTTCCAGGCCTAGGATCCTACATTTTATCATCCTTATGCTTAATTTGGTGCCAATTGCTGAAGATTTCTTTCTTAGTTATTTCATTCTTTGACGTCCTACAAAACTGGGATACCAAAGTCTTATTTACTAAAAGTTAAAGCAGAGGGGACACAGCATCAGCAACTCCTTCAAACTGTTTTTCTACCACTTTTGGAAAACAAAAGGAAACCAACCCACTAGAAGACTACACACCTCTCTGCCTGTTCCATCATCAGATAGTCTGCTGGGAAAGGAACAAGCGGCAGAGGTTGCATCCCGCTAAGATACGGACACAGGGACTACAAACATTTCAGCCAAGGCCAGCCAAAGGGGCAGCTTTCCTCTGCTTGCCACAGACTCTGACTCAGGCTAGTACTTATCACACCCCAGCAATGAAATTTTGACTCTACTGAAATTAACAGCAAAACTCTTGTTCAGCAGGGCCAAAATCTTGCCTAAGTTTATTACTGGTTTTATGGCAGTGACAAAATCTGATATCCTATTACCAAACTCTTAAGGCACCAGCTGCCTTCCTGTTTAGGATCACTCCTTACCATCATGTTTTCCCAATTATTAAATAGCCATATTTGTAGCCATAAAAAGGGAGCCAAAGAAAAAAATAAAAAAGAAAGCAGAAACAAACTAAAGGACTACTGCTAACAGTTAGCATGTATGCTCTAAGTACAACAAATGAATTTTCCAATGTAAAGCCACCAGTTTATTACCAAAAGGCTTCTTTTCTTGGGTTGGAAACTAATTTCTCTTTTTGTATTTTTTCCTTTATATTTTATTTTTTGTTATTATTCATTATCGTTAAATTTCCTGTAATTAAAACTGCTGAATTAGAAACACATGACTGCTTATGAAGCCAATGTTTCACAACCTACTGAAATCCCAGAACCATATTTAGCATGAAAAAGCAGATCAGCTTTAATTATTGCTATAGGATTTATGAAAACTTAGGACAGCTACGAGCTCTATCTACTGCCCTACCTGTATAAGCTCTGCACATCTTGAAAGTCATCACACACAGCATGACATTATGATGTAAAAATCAGCTCCCAAAATGCGTGCTGATGGGACTTCCAAGAGTCCATATAATAAGTTCAGGATATTCATTATTTTAAACTATCTCAAAACCAGTGATTTTTATGAGAAGAAAATCAAGGAAAAATTGCCGAAGCAATATATATAAATATATATATACACGCCTCAGCAGTTTAATAATTTTCCTGCCACCCCCAAATTTTTATATGGTTTGTTTGATGATTCAGCAATTGCAAATTGCAGTTTATAATGCATAATTTACCCAAACCTGCACCTGTTAGAGTTGTTTTAGCTTCACCTTCTACCTGCAGACCTAAAGAAAAATTACTTATTTTCTATATCACAGTAATGAAATACTAGAAATTATTTACAAGTGATACAACAGATTATTCAAAAAACCAGAGGATCACTGTTCCTAGAGAGAGATGCTGCCTAAAGATACTGTAATTGTGCTGCCAGGTTTGGATGAGGCCAACTTGCGCTGAAATGCCATTCTGCAGCTACAAAAGGGCAATTCCAACCACATCTGGTTTTCACCTCCAGTCCCATCTCTGATACGAAGCAGAGCTCTTCATGTATTATCTGAGTGGCATTCTGAAAAAATGCATTACAGAAGACTTTGTGGGATGCCATTTGTGTATTCATAATGAGCAGAAAAAAGTGGGAATGAACTTAAGGTGGGAAGAGCAGAGGACAATCCTTTGAGTACAAATCTCCTTTTCAACTCCTATTTTATATGCTTGGGCTATTTTTTGAAACACGCAAAAATGGCAGCTTTTGCATCCTTCATAGGATGAGCACTGTATGTGTAAAGGCACAACCCAACTTCCATATTTAGCTTCGTTCCTTCAGATGGAATATTGACATTTTCTTAGATTTATGATAGAAGTTACAATGTTGTAGGAGTTGGTCTCCAGGAATAAAAATGACTAAAATGTATATCGAGATACATTAAAGAGAATCTTGCTATGTATGAACTTTCAGCCAATATCATGGGGCAATATGTTCTCTGGGACACAGAACTTGTTCTTCCCAGATTAAAATACAGAAGGTCATTGTTTGGAGTCATGCAAGACTGTCCCTAAATAAAAAGCAATGCGGATTTCAAAGCACAGGAAGACTGTGCACTACTGCAACTCTTGGAGAAGAAACTCTTGGAGGTGGGAATTTCGAAATTTACTTTTGGCCAGTTACGAGAATCCTCCTCTAATTTTCCTCAAGCTTAATAGCACACATTACAAGAACTCAAAACAAAGGGCAATGATTTTCCTATAGCTCAGCTTCTGGTACCTGATTTACTCATTTAAGAAGGCACATTTCCATGCCTATCAATAGACAGAGAGGGGCTTTTCCAAAGGGAAAGTCCAATTGCCTCATTTTCTGAAGTGTCTTTTAACATCAAATTATGGAAATATTCCCCAAACTCTCCAAGAATGGGTGCCTGAGAGCAATATCACAAGATAAAAGATTTCAATGAATGATTATTAATTTCTGCTTCTTTGCCTCCACCGAAGCCACAGTAAGTAAACTTTTTATCCTAGAAACCATAGGAGATTTTTCAAAAGCTACAACTGAACTGTAAGAGTAAGGAATGGTTTCAAACTGTTAGAAAATACTGTGTGGCATGAGTAAAGACAGACCCGGCTGAGCTAAAGCACTGTAAGAAAAACACATAAGGATCTCATTTAATTACCTGCATAAACATAAGCTTCAAATAACTTAATTGAACAGAAAAGCCTTATGCCACTTCTTTATTTTAAAAAAACCCAAAGCTATGCCTCACAACCACTTTTGCTTGGCAAAAGCAACAATTGAAGTCAGAAAACAAAGAGAGAAGTGCCCAGTGCACGTGTGATGCAAAGGTTAGCGTGTGTTTCCAGCAAGGAAAAAGAGGCAGGAACAGCACTGGGAATGAGCAATAGAAGGGATTGAGCAGAACAGACCAAGATGGAAGCAGGACAAAAATGAGGTGCCACAAAGTGGTATTACAGGGAGCATTGGACAGTTTCAAAATCCAGAAAAACAAGTTTTTAAGTGGATTTCAAAATGAAGACGTGGCCAACAGAAATAACCCAAGTGTGATGCCGCTACAGATTTCTAGTATGACAGGCCTTTATTTATATAATGCTGAATTTTAAATGCACTGTCCTTTTGGAGGTAGAGCTCTAAAGAAAAACAAAAATCAAAGCAGTAGCTAAACCAGTAAGTTATGGAGGAAAACAGAAAAAAAAAATATCATAAAAAACCCATGGGAAATATAAACAGAAATCTTTTATTTCAAAACCGAATTCTTAATTTAAGACCGAGGTCTTTTGCTTGCCTGCTGCTAATAAGGTGGTGAAAATCACTTTGATACCACTTTAGTGTTCTTAGAGGTAAAGCCTGAAGTGTCTGACCATCAGTAGACCCAAATAAGTGAAAATCACCTGTATAACAAGACCACTATTCCTTCCTGACTTCTTCTCAAGTAGCGCATTGGAAATAAATCCTTTCAACTTTATTCTGGTGCATTTTTCACTAGGGTATGGTGCACACAATCTTACATAGGTCATTTGTCTAACTATTGGGATATTACATTAAACTGCTGAGAAGAGAACAGTTGTTACACGGTCAACAGAACAAAAAAAATCAGTCTGTTTTCTTGTTTTGACTGAGACTTGGGGTACGAATAGCTAACAAGAAGAAAACCAGAAGCAAATGTTCATGGATAGAAAATAAACAGAAAGCTGCTGAACTAGTACTTTAATTCTAGGATAATGGACCTGATGCCTCCTCTTCTATTTTGTAAATATTTTTTCACATATTTCCTATATTTCCTATTGAAAGCTGTTTTCCTGTTCTCAGTTGTGTCTCCTTACCCATATTGTGTATTAGGGGGAAAGCGACTTTGGCTGGAAGATTTTCGATAAGGTGACACAGGATTCACTCCAGGACATTTTAAAAATTGTATCTCTGAAAGTAATATTGACATTTAACTTGAGATTTGGTGGGTGGGGGCAAGCATATTTCAGGTTCTTAGTACCAAAAATCTTGGTTTATATTGTTTTGCAGAAATACCACCTCAGAGACGGAGTAAAGCAGCAATTTCACTTCTAATTTCATCCACCAGTTATTCTGGTCTCAGAGCTGTACATCATCAGTCTCCCATGACACCAATAATCACTTCCCAGGCTGCGTCATAGATTCCTCACCCCTTACTGGCTCATTACTCAGGAACACACTCTAACAAATTATTCCAGTTTAAAACACATTTTTCAACATATACTTTTTGGATGGAATGTTGCACTGGTTTGTAACAGACAAAATGTCAGGGACCACAGAGTTTTGATTCGGGTGTGCTCTGAAAACATTGAAATCTTACCCAGGATTATCCACCTCCTTGTGGTGTCCCTTCCTCCTCTCTCTTTCATAGCTTTGGTCACAACAGACCCCTGTTTGTTTCCTTCTCTGCTCCTCAATTTCTACAATCTCATCACAAGCCTGACATCTATTGTAGACACCCTTGTGTCCTTCAAATCCCACTGTAAGCTCAGATTTCAAAATTCTGATTCCTTGGATACTGATCCTCTGTGAGATTTTTTTTGGCAATAGCAAGTCTTCTCAACATTTCCTTGATTTTTAAAAGTAATATAAAAATAACAGTTTGCCACAAAAAAAAAAAAAAGAAAAAAAAGTCAGTTTTGTGCTCAAAAGACAAATTATGCTTCGAGTTAAGTACAAGTCCAGCACAGAAAAGTAGCAGCAAGACCAGATACTGCCTCATTCCTGCACTGGCTGTATCATAATTTTGACCTTGTTTGTCATCTTTAATGTGTTCAAATAGACGTTTTCAGCACCTTGGCAAACCAATCACACACCAGAAAAAACAGAGGTGCAGGCAACATCAAATGTATTGTGTAACACCTGAAAAAAACCCCACCCATGCTGAATTCAGCAGGAAAAAGTTGGAAAAACTTGGGAGGACTATAGCCAATAAGGAATCAAGCACTTTATGAAAGGAAATTGTTTCTTCTTTTCTTCTTTTTTTCTTTTTTTTTTTTGGAAACCCAAGGAAACAGAAAATTTTCTGGCTGAGAAGATTAAAAGAAAAATGCATTTTCAAAGTCCGCACCACTCAAGTGGATTACACTGCTTAAAAATAAGCAGGTACTGACTAGAAAACCTCTTTTCCAAGATTCCTCTTGATATTCTGTGGTACTACTGTACAGTTTCAACAACATGAATTTTACTAAATTTACCTTGAACTATGAACCAGGATCTGGTGATCAGTTGGTCATGTTTTCATGTTATCTAGATATGTGTTTAACTGCAAAGAGTTCCATTTGCCTTTGAAAACTCCAGTTTTCAGCGCACACAGAGATTTTAGAGCACACCTTCTGCTCAGTAACTTCACAGTTCCTAGTGATCTGTAGGTAGTATGAAACTTGCTTCTACCTAAATTTGCTTTCTAGAATCCTTTTCTTGCCAACGTTCTTTCTATATTTTAAGACCACATGGTCTTCACTGCATCATGAATTATATTGTTTTACTTTAGCACCTTCCTTCCTGTGTTTCATAGAATTGGGTTTTCTCTTTCCTTCTTTTTTTTTGCCTCAGTTTTATTCAAAACACTGCAAATTGGAATTTTCTCCATTTTCTTCAAGAAAACAAACATCTCTAACATAACCTCTACTCCCTCCCTCCATTTATTTTTGTTGATGTTTTCTATTTGCTCTACCAGACTTGGTTTGGATACCCCGGTGTATTTTGTCTCCATCCTATGTTTGCTTTCCAGTTTGAGAACTTCCTGGCAGACAGGGTCTGTAAATTTGCTTTGTAGAGCACGAAGGCAAACAGTCAGCACTTAGTGAGGAGGACATCTGGTCGCTCAGGAGGAAGAGGTGTTTTTTATCACGTTATGGGACATATTCTGCCCTAGTAACTCCCCAGTTCACATCAAGAGAGAAAATCTGAACATTACTTTGAACACTTTTGACAAGAAATTATCTATATAACTTTGATGGCATATGATGAATTTCTCAGTGTCCAATATCCATCACATTTTAAAGGGAGATACAGTATCCTAGTGCAGCTCTAGCTTACACAGTAAGACTTTACAGCTCACCATTTTTATCAAGGGTTTGTCATTTGTGTGTTCTCAAAGCTTAATTATAGTATGGTACTGAATCCACCGGCAAAATACAGACTCCATGTACTCATGGTTTATGTACAAAGGGATTTGCTTAGCATTAGACACACATTCTTAGCATTGTACGTATCTGATTCACTTAGTGGTAAGAAAAGGCTAAAGTAAAATCCAAACAAAATTACCACAATGTTCAAAGCTCAATTTATCTTCAACTATTCTGTAAGTACAGGATCTTCCAATGGGCACTTTCTTAGCCACTTAGGAAGCTGCCATGCTGAAGCTGAAATATTTATACTTGGTTAGGGTTTGGAGTTTTGGGTTATTCAGGGGTTTTTAGGGTTTTTGGGTTTTTTTCTGTTTTGTTTTGGCTTGTTTGTTTGTTTTGGTTTTGAGTTTTAGGGTTTTTTTAATCTATCCAGAATTTGCTAGATAAGAACTTCCCATTATTTAAGCTTTTCTGAAGCAAGGCTTTCACACCGAATTTTCAGTGGTATACATTTCAGATGCCCATGGGAATAATGGATGGAGAAAAAAATAAAGCAGAGAGAATTTGCTCCTAGACCAAGAGCTCCAGGAAGGTTGTTCCTTGTTATTTCAGAAGGCAATGGAAGTATTCAGGCACTACACCAGGTGGAAATAGGAGCAGTGAAAAGAGTTGAAAAGATTTGTTTTAGCAATGTCATCCCCTAAAGTAGCTCTTGCCACACAAATCAGTTTGCCGAACATGAGACATTACTTGTAACGAAAGAAGTTAAATTTTCCTGACCACCTCTTTACAAGCTCAACAACAAGAAGCACTACGCATAAATTCCCTCCGAAAAGTTAGAAAACTTTGTGTGTTGGGGTGGGCAGGGTGAAGTAATAGGAGAATGTGGAAAATGGTGGAGGAATGGGAAGATAGGCTGAAGAGAACACAAGGGATCTGTCCACAAGGCACCACCAGTTATTCTTGTCCTTCCTAACACATTTTACTAATGACTCCACTTGATTCAAACATTCCTTGTAAATCAGACCTTCAGGATGTCTGATTACTGTCACTGTACTCTGCCCCCTTCTTGCTGTCCAGTGCCCAAAATGGGATATCACGCTCCAGACTACTAACATGGTCCCAGCTAACAGGGAGTGTCTGTCAACAGCAACTGCACACACTGCACAGACATGCATTTTAGCTGAGCTACTGACAGAGAGAAACTCCTGTTCTGACCCTGAACGGCTAAAGCTCTTTTCTCAGACATATACAATATCCCTTTAATCATTTGGACTTGGAAGGCAGTTCTAACAAGAGACTGGATAGCTTGTAATAAAAACCTCTCCTAGTTGCATCACAGAAAAGTGAAAATAATATTCAGAACATATTTGCTATTCTGTATGTCTAGTAGTTGAACCAGCACTGATCAGAAACAACCTCAACTCTGAAGCACTCTATTAGCCAACAATAGAAATGGTTATGCAAGACAGGACAGGAGGGGATATATTTGTCTTCAGTGATACTGCCACAACTGATGACCCTGCACAGGAATAGAAGGCACAGTGCTCACATTTCTGGCTGAAAGCAGATATTCCTTCACAAGAACTGTAAAAAGCAGGGTATAATCACTTTGAATGACAACGCTATTAAGAGCTGTGTCTTTAAGCCTTCCTTAAACAACACTGAAACATTTCAACAGGATATTAGGAAGCAGCAAAATACCAAGGGATTTCAGCCCAGTTTAATGGAGGGCTGATGGGGAGAAGGCAAGTGATCAGTCACCCAGCTGGACAGTAGGATATGGGGCCTCCTTGGAGAACACCTTTGGTACCCCAAGGACGCTGTCTTGCTGCTGTTCACGCCGCTCTGGCTACAGACGTGCACTGCACAGGTTTCCCAGGCACAGGGGGAAGACCCAAAGGATGTGAAAGCTCAGGGCAGCAATTGCTGCATGGCTGTATTCAAGATTATTTGCAGTGTAACTATCTGTGTGCAGGTCTCATGTAACGTATTTATAAGGGTGTTACACATACTGACCTCAAGTAAATCACTAAGCACACAGCTTCTGGTGGTTTCAGTGGTCTTATTTCCATGATGATGTGAGGCTTATCCACAGACAAAGCCTTTGAAACTAGATTTTCCGTATATCTCTACCATCATGTACTTCATTCTCTCTAAGAATTAACATGAAAACTCACAGCTTAAATTGATAGTTAATGCTTCACTTTGTACAAAATCAGAAGCACAACTGAAGAAGTGCAAAATATATGTTTGTCACATGACAGAGTAAGCAGGAAATGTTTTAGACAATTTTGCCTTAAAAAAAGGCTCTTTCTTTAAAAATAAAGTTATCTGCAAGGAAATGTGTCAATTTGCTTGTCATTTAAAAAAACAGAGAGGGTTTTGAAATTCCTCAAATATTCTATTTAAATATTTTCAAGATGAAAAAGTTCTGGTTTAAAAGTTCAAAATTATCTTTTGGGTTTTCTTTCTCCCAAAGATTAATATAGATGTAGAAAAACAAGACAAAATGAAATATTTCAATACATGCTGATAGCAAATATATAACTTGATCTGATTCACCTTCCCCTTGACCTTTATTCATAAGATAAATGATAGTTTATCTTTTTTCTATTTCAGAGATCAGAAAGTTATGAAACCTAAAAAAAATCTTGACACATATGATAATTAATTTTTATCTGTCTTCAAGTTCTGTAAAGTCATTTCACCAAAGTGTTTGAAGATAATTTTTAGCAATATTTTGAATGTGTCTTTCTTTCTCCTCCCTGAATTTTTTCATCCTAGTGACATACGTTTTAAAAATTGGTCTTAATATTAAAGAGTATTCTTTTTTTTTGCTGTGTCTTAGTCTTCTCAAGGCCTTAGCCAATGACTTCTAACATTATAGACCATATTCTTATAGCAACTGATTGTGAAGCCACAGCCAGAAGTCTCTAATATAAGGTGAAGAATGGGTATCTGGGAGGCATAAAAAGTGCTGGCAGTGCTCCTGATTTACAAGAAAGTATTAACATCAACAGTTCAAAGCCCAAGACAAAAAAAATGTGTTCTAAATAGAGATAAAATGCAGCATCAGGCAGGAACTCTCAATTCTTTTTCTGGGTGAAATAGGGACCACTGGACTTATTGAATCTGGAAGATTACTCAAAAAACAGGATATAGATGTTCAAAAGAGGAAATCCTTGCCAAATTGGCAATACTTAGGCACAATGGTATCATATGTATGTGACAGATTCTCCACTCACAGTCGTCAACTCCCTGGCCTCTTATAGAATTGTACTGTACGTCTGGAAGAGGTTTGTACCCCAGAGGAGCAGTGCCTCATCTGTTTGAGCTCCACTGGACAGGTTTGCTGTCCTTGAGGGGTGGTACATCTTTGGTGGGTTGTCTCCTGCATCTATCGCTCGGGGCAGGATCTTCGCCATCCAATAAAGTGCCTTTTTCATGCCCCTTGATGCACAGCCTCAAAACAATTTTCAACATCTCTCCCACTCAGGGCAGCATTTTACTTTTCGAGCAATAGGAATGTGAATAATCCAAAAGCACTCAAAATTCTGCAGTTGCCAAAGATGCAACCTCCCCAGTATTTAAATAATCTATTTTTTCACAAAGTTGCTTCTTTTGTCTAACCCACCTGACCTTCTATGGAAACTAACCCTTTATACAAAATGGTTATGTACAAAACTGTGAGGGTCTGGCCAGGGCTGGTCTCTGATGTGAGCAGCCAGTTCAGAGGAGTGACTATTAACAAGTCTTAATTGCAGCAGAGTGTAATTTAAGTACCAGGTACTGTTCATTTTGCACATTTTCACATCTGAATGTCAGTATCCTTTTAGACCTTTCTAAGCTTCATGTCAAATGGCATTTTGCCAGAAAAATACCCAAACATAATGGTTCAGTGCTAAAATCCTACCTCCTGGGCAAACAGTGATTTAAATGTGGTTTAATATTAAATACATGTGTATGTGTTAGTAAATATACCCTTGTACAACAGTCACTGGAAGCACAAATTTGAAGTCTCTGTGCCACAGTAGAACCTTTATAATAGACCATAGCCATCAGAATTTATATGCATTTAAAAAAAGGTCAGATGTATTAGCAACCAGTATTGATTAAATCAGCATTTTTCACTATGATGTTATTAATATCTTTCATATTGATTGTCATCCATTTCATTGTATCCTCTAAAGTCCCCCATTCAAGGACCAGATGCAATGAGCTGATCTGGACCCTTTGTCTCAGAGACATGAAATTGTTAAAGCCAGAGAATTCTAGCTTAGCAGCACCAGGACCACAGCAAGTTATTATGTTATTCCAGAAAAATCAAGCACACAGGGCAATTTGCTACCAAGGTCACTTTCTGCATCCCTCACTGAATCCATCAATGCCTTTGTAAGAACTCACAAGGTGTCAGACAGAAAAGCTAACCCAAAAACTTAAGTACAGACAACATGTTAAGTTTTATATCAAAAATTATTTGATCTTGGCGGCCATTTTTCTTACTAAATCTTCTGCAAATTATTCCAATATTTACACACTTCAAAAGGGAGTTTAGATTCGGCTTAGTCAAGAAAAAAATATTTAAATGGAAAAAGCAACTGCTATATGAAAGAGTCCAACTAAGAGGAAATATCCAGAAATCCATTTGATTTACTCAGTGTCAGTATTCCCCTAAGATAATTGCTAAGGATTAGACTCTCACTTGAAAAGGGAGGCTACGATCACATCTGTGGAAGTAAGTAAACAAAATATGTGTAAAGTCTGGCAATATTACACAGGACATCCTAAAAAATCTTCTCTCATTCATTTAGCAGCCTGGCCAATAGTCTAAGACCCTCAGACTAGTAGAGCACATCCTTCATTTTTTCAAAACCAACTCAAAATCACGGTCATGAGTACCTCTGCAGTGCTAGAAGAAGAGTCAGTAAGAAAGCAGCAGGCACAACATTCTTCCCTTGTGCTTATTTCCAAGCAGCAGCAGTAACTAAAACTTCTGGAACTGCAAAAACTTACTGCCGAAACAGGGATTTTATTTTAATAACAGCATTGCCAGGGGAAATACCAGCTTTACCAGAATCTGTGGGATATTAGGACAAACAGGTTGTTTATTTAGCTAAAACAAAAGATCTGTAATCTTCTCTCAGCAATATTTTAAAACCTATCACCTTTTCTAATTTGTTTCTGATTTTTTTTCCAGATAATTCAACTAAGGATGCATCATCGAAGCCTATAAGTAGAGTTCTTTTCTGCTTTCTGTGTGAAGTGAAATTAAAGGCTTATTTTCAACATATCATATTTTTCTTGTTTCCTGATTATTACCACATCTTGAAAATTTGTTTAAAGAAACTGAATCCTAATGTTTTACAATATCATTTATTCACTGCACTGAAAACAAACAAACAAACAGGCAAAACCACACAAATTTGCTACATTTACTTGGTAAAAAATGAAATCACTAGCAAGGAATCAACTCTCGTGTTTCATGAAATAAGTGTTAATTTTTGTCCAGAAAAATTTTGCATATTTGCCACAGCTCAGCTATAAGCTACTCACAGAAAATCCTAAGAACACAATGTGAACACAAAATACTGTTTTCTAAAGACACCTCAGTTTTACAGTGGTGGTGTTGATGCCTCCAACCTTTTTATTACCTGAAAAACCATCAACAGCTTTATAAAGATGAATGCAATACAGTTCAGTTTGTATTTGCAAAATTCCCTTTTAAAAACGGCAGATGTATGCCAGCACATCTGGAAACCACTTTTAATTATACTTTCCTCAAGCGGGAAAGCAGTAGCTTGTACCCATAGCTAAGGTTTTATGTCTGACCACACAAATGCTTGCAACCACCTGTGCTTTACACTGATTTTCATTATAGACTGTATCATATTACTCTGCCCTATTATTCCAGAATGCCATTTGAAGCTGTTGTGTGACTAAGCTGCATCAAGTGTGGTCTTGAAAAGGCCTCTACTCTACAAAAATGTAATAAACTTGATTGCAGTTAGGGTACTTACCACTGAGGATATCACAATATGCAATGCTCCTCAAGTTGGCTTCTCTTGCTCTGAAAGTCATAAAGGATATACAGTAACAATCATTATTACCAGTCTGGGAATTAGAATTTATCATACTAATGCATGTCCCCAAATGAGATACCTTGTAAGCATTTGGAATTCCTTTCTGGTATTTGTTTCTTTCCCACTATTAATACAGCGGTACTTTAGTCAAGTACTTTGCTGCTTCAGCCGTGCTCTGAGACCACAAAAAGCTATCTCAGCTGTGATCTGCCAGCATAACACAATTTCAGTTCTGTCATCAATGTTTTCATAGATTGCAAACATTCTGAGTTACACGACTAGTTTGGGTTTTCTAAACTCAAACCTTCCTCCCCTGCTCCCTCTTGCCCCACCCAAGTATAACACATTTTTTATATCACCGTTCCTCATTTCCCACAATTTTAAAAAAAAAGTTTCAGATGTGTGCAAAACTCTTCTTCACAACACTCTTTCTATATTTTGGAAGACTGTAATGTTGATATGCAAGATTTTGTGTGTCCCAGTGGAAGGGAAAGATGTTTAGAATGCTCAGCCCTTGGGATTCATGGCATGCCCAGGGACAGATTCCTCAGAAACGGACACCAGGATGTACAAATTTGTAAAACACAAAGTACGTCATTTTACAGATTCTGTTTTAGGATAATTTGCTCTGCTGACCTGCACAATTTGCAGGTAACTTGGAAAGCACCCAAACATCTCTTCAGTAGAATTTATTCTGCTTAATAATCTGTTACCATGCTTGAAAGAAAGGTTTCCACATAGTTATAAATCTAAGAACCCGCATTCACCTGTCTCGTATTTTCTGCCTATAATTCAGGTCTTAAATTTTGCTGTAACTCATGAAGCCCCAGAGGATCCCTCACAGGACAGAGCCCTCTCCCAGTGCTCTGCCTGCATAACTTCTCCACACTCTGCCACGGGCTCTGGGCTCGCAGCTGAAAGACACTGGCCCCGCTCAGAGAAAGGCTCAGAGGCGAGCTCAGATCCCAAACCAGCCGCCGTGCCGCCTCTCCACCAGGCAGAACAAATGCCGCGTACAGTCACAAGTGCCTTGGCTTCGCTCCTGCCCTCGCTCCGCTCTCTCTCCCGCCTTGCTCCGCGCAGCTGCTCCGGGGCAGCGGGGCCTGGTGCCCCCGGCTCAGCACCCCTGGGAGCTGCTGCTCCTGCGGCAGGCAGGACTCTCCAGCTCAGCACGGAGGGAACAGCCGGCTTTGCTTTAATGCACCTTTTTGTTCGGTCATCTGCGAGCCTCACATGCGACACCTGGTAGGCATTTCAACATTCAGCCCACTATTAGGCATTAAAATTACATAGAGGGTGTTCACTGGGTCGTATCTACAACTTTTGCGAAAATATCTATAACATTCTAAGACTGAGTATTTCAACAGTCTATAAACCCACTGCTGTAAAAGTATAACTTGATTTCACACTGCAAATACACTTATTACCCACGTAAAGAAGGCACAATATTCCTACTACCATTCTTTAGTTATCTGTGGTAACGTTTTTGCATTGCAAAAAGCAATGTTCATCAAGTCTTTGAATTACTTAAAAGAAAAAAGGATCATCGTCTTCTTTAAAATACAGACACTCTGAATATAACTTGTTAAAGGGTTTCCAACTAAACACATTTATAGGGCAAACAAAGACTGAAGCACTCTGTGGTTCTATAAAAAAGATAAAAGTGTCCCTTTTTTGTTTGAAGATGAAGGTATCTTGGAAAGAAAATTGTACCTGATTATCAAAACAATAGGCCTAGAATATAAATTCATTTCGTCATGGACTTAGACAAATGCAGCATTTTAATGGGGATACACTGGAAGACAGGTAGCTGCACATACTGAACTCCACTTGAAATGGTGATATGAATTGATAAACCAAGGTCAGGAACAAGAGTCATTTCTAGAAGAGGAGAAGGACAAGGGAAATGACTGTAAATAGGCAAAATAAGCACTCGGACACTGCTTCTTTACAACACAAGGAAGGCACATTCAAGTCAACCCTTCTCTTTGAGGAGTGCCAACGAAGACAAGGAAGCTGCTTGAGTAGGCTGGCAATGCTAGTCATGCTAGTGCCATCAGGAACTAGGGGGGAAGAGCAGCCAGGTCACAGGGTGTGGGATCCAAAGGCATGTAGTCAGGGGGATTCTCTCTGCTGACTGCAATGGGCACTGGATCACTCCCTTGCCCTTATACCTCTTTAACTATCCCACTCATAACACTGTCATCATGAGCTTAAGGATGTGACCGAGAAGGAGAGAAGAAATGTCTTTGAAGTCACGAAATATATCCAAGATTCTGGATACCTGCCATTTTAAAACATCGAGCCGAGCACACTCGGCCTTAGCAGCAGGTTACCAGTCTGGAAGCAAGGAGCAAACAGAGGAAAAATCCTACCATGTATCCTCCCTGCCTCAATCTCTCTGCTTCCAGTCATTTTGGGTGCACTGAGCCGTACCCCCGTGCCCAGCCGGTCAGGCAGCCCCCATGCCTGCAGCCACGCTGGAGCCTGCCCATTACGGCGCCATCCCCGAGCCCTCCTGGAAACCAGCTCTGGGGCCAGCGGCTAGTGCTTGCTGCCGCACATATCTGAGGAAGGGAAAACATGTGGGCTCAGGTTCAGGGTGCTGGAGAGGCTGAGCAGGCAGAGGGATTGCTCCCAGGAGCAGGGAGCAGCCGGCAAAGCAGCAGCGCTTTCCCCAGAGCAGAGTGGATGTCGTGCCTGTTCTCCCCTATAGCGAACTGACTGAAAATACTAAAAAGTCTTTGCAATCCTATTGGTCCTGCCAAAGGGAGTCTGACTGGCAGGACAATACATCTTTGTTCTCAATTAAAAACATTATTTGGGTGCAGTAATTATTTAAAAGCCAAGAGGAATAAGATTTTGTGATTATAACCACAAATTTTCAATTGAAGCAAATGTTTTAAACAATCAAGGTTTGGTAGAGAAAGAGAGAGGGAATAATAACAGCCACTACTATGACTACATGTAGCCTTCATCCAGCCAGTACAATTTTACTTGTATTCTGAAATCAATGCACCATAATCACAAACCAAAATCGTGACTGTAGTAAAAACCCACATTACGACACATGCAGATGTGGAGGGATTCCATCAGGACATTACATTACTGCAAGTACCCTGCCGGCTCTGCTCTCCTTTTCCTACGAACATAGAGCGACTCTGGCTATTCTAATACTGAAAAATGGGAAGCAGAGCAAGAAAGAAGTGGAGAGAATTTGTGTTAAATTGGATTTTCTTGTCTACTCCTGTAGTTTTTATCACCCAGATGACAAAACATTATCATTAGCAGTTTATACCAAAAGTTAACATTTGCCCATGGTTTTCTATTTTCTCTAAACCACAAAGGTTGGAGCCTGTTATGCACTCCCCTTATCTTACTCTGTTACTTTAGAATCTAAGAGCGCACTGTGCACATTAATCTTTCATGGCAGAGTTCACTGAAGTTCTGCCAAAATTCAATAATTATGTTCCATCCAATCTAGCAATTTATTTATCTCATTGCTGGAATTTAGAACATATAGAACAAAGTGCTTAGTTTATATGAATTAAATCCTTTCTAAAAAAAAAAAAAACAAAAAACCAACAAACCCATAAGACAAAACAAAACAGCCCTGTTTCATTTCTAAAGTTTTAAAACACGCAGCAGAATCTACTGAGAAATAAAGCTATTTTTACAAGACCAATGTTTTCTTGATAAACTGAAAGTGTTCCACGATGTTTAGAGTTCTTTTTCTTACACAGAAGTGAAAGTATTTTATAAATACATTTGTAACTTTTATTCAAAAGCACAACAATATGTACCACTTACACCGCACTACTAAAATATGAAATATTAATGTCTAATGATCAATAAAAAATACCAACTAAAAAGCAAGAATTTGTTTTCTGAATGGAAAGTATATTGATTTACTGCACTGAAATGGGTAACTGAAAGTTCAGCAGTTCTATGGAGCAAAATCTAAGACACAAAATTACAATGAAGTTAAGCTTTATAATTGCACTCTTTCGTGATATGTTTACAAACAAATAGAAAACATAAAGCCCTTCAAGTAGGAAGATTAGAGACACATTATTCCTGAGGGCTGTTAAAAATAAAAATGGCACAATGGAGAATACTTTATATTCTTCACCTTTTGTAATCTCAGGAAAAGTAACTAACCAGTTATTTATCAACCTATTTATAAAGAAACATAAATCTACTGGTTTTCGATTTAAAAACAGAATACAGTGTCGATGCATTTTAAACTTTAAGCTTATGAATACAGAATGCTGATTTATCTGATGAAAACATGACTTTTTTGTGTGTTCATACAGACAATAGATTTCTTGGTGAAGGAAAATGTTAATTTGGTGTCTGCAATCAAAAGCCAAATTTATAATGTTTTAAGTTTTTAAGAAAAATTTTGTTACTTCATATATTAGATTTTACATTTCAGTCATGCTATCAGAAAAAAATTTATTCTGGATTTAAAAACTCTTCACAAAGTTTTTGGAGAATAACTTGCTGTGATTTATAACACAACCCTTCACCAACCAAAACAGAAAAGAAAACCTCTAGAAGTGGTACACTAGCATGTGTTTATTATTTCCCAGTAAAACCTTCTAGGCAAAACTAGGACTATCACAGTAAAACATTTTAAAATTAGTTTTGCAGTAACAAGGTGGGTATGTGCATATTTTAAATTAACAGTACCTAATTCAGTAACCCAGGAGAAATTGCTTCCACGCACCAGCAAATAAATTCCCTAATGATTTGCAAAAACTCTACTATCACATTTACATTTGCACCAAGCATGATGATTTTCTGGCAAGGCTTTACATTAAAATAGGATTCAACAGTGACGTATTTTTCCCCTGTTGTAAAACTTTTCAAAAGCCCCAGAAAAACACAATTAAATTACATGAGTTTTATTTTACTAATGTTCTCCATCTATTCTTTTGCAACATGTTCATCTTGTCTGCTTATTTTCATTGCAAATACAACGTGTTATAGTTAAACTTGTAGGAGACTTTTGAGCACTGTAACTCAGTCTGCTGCAACATAACAATGAACAAACTCTCCCAGCCAAGTTACATGAAAGTACCGATTCGGAGGAGTCTGTAAAGCTCGAGCTTTCTCCCAGTGTAGCTGTGTCTTGCATTATGTAATAAAGGAAACACACACACACACACACACACACCCCCCCAACACCTTACAGAAAATACAGTTTAACAGAAGAAAGACAATACCTGTAAAGCCCATTTTAACAGCAGCAAAAGGGATCAAGGCTGGGGGCAGGGGGCAGGGAAGGTGCGAAAAGGCTGTTCCATATCGATATTGCCGCCGAAAGATGGTGTTGCTTATAAATAAACAACACACATAGGAAGGAACGAGCAACTCCTCGGCTACAGCCACAAGTGCAGAAATATAAAACAAAAATATCTGACAAAAGTGCTGCCTAATGCATTTTGTCTTTACATTGAACACACGTGGAAACGACACTGGGGTAGAGCATACACAGCATGTAATAGGAGGTCCTTAATTTCCAATTCATAGAATAAATTCACAGAACGTTCAAGTGTACAATATTAATGTATTCACTTACAGTGCCAAACTTGTTTATATAATATCAGCAAGGAATAATCATCCATTTATTGCACTGATGATTTCTACAAATTTCAGAACTCCGAGCACACTTGAAACATGAACTTTTGCAGCTCCTTTTTAATGTTTAGACTAACTCCCTTTCCCCCTTTTTAACAACAAAGGACTACCCAGCTCCTGTTCCCTGTCTTGCAGATCAGACCGATACCCAGATTTCAAGGAAATGGGATAAATCCAAAGGCACATCCAAGATTTTCCTTGCAAATTTCCCCCCAGTGGATCCAGGCATGTATTTTTTAAATAGATACATCAAAAAGCTCCACTCATACAATTCAAACAAAGAAACTTCTCAAAAATATCATTACTTACTGTTCACTGAGCATAATTTACTGAGATTAAAAGTTTAAAGATTCATCTGCTTTACATCCACAAGTGTTTTAAGCAACCCCTAATACTGTATCTTGCTTAAATGTGACAATTAGTGCTGCTTTGGCATGTTGAAAAATACAAAGATACCAACGATCCTCATTATGCCTTAGCTCTCTGTAGCCTGGTTTTTGGAGGTGCGTAAGCTGCGGAAATTTAGAATGATAATAGCAACAATTTGGTACACGAGTCAAAAACAGACCCTCCCCCCAAATGCTTCAGATATACTGTATAAAGTCATTTTGACATGCCTACACAACTGGTTGTGGCAGCTTTCAGACATGATTCCTAATCACAAAAAAATGCTTCAGGTTCTTTTAGAGAAAGCTTGCCTTGGGAAGTTGATTTTGGCCAAGTGCCAAAATCATGTGCAAAAGGGGCCCTCATTACCAATTCATGGCAGCCTTCAGCGCTGACAAAAAATGTGACCCAACAGGCTAAAGCAACAACTAAAATTAAAAAGTATGAGACAAAGACAACTTACTTAATATTCCTTCCATCGCCACGTTAAACTTTTCCGTAATTAAACCCTTGTTAGTTCAAAGCAGTTTTCAACTACTTTTAAATGATTGCACAGGCAGTCTGTAACAGTGGAAAGCTTTCCCTGTAAATTCTCCCCAGCCACTCCACTTCTAACAGCATTTGGGTCCGACAGCAGAACTTTTTTGCTCTGTGCCTCTGCAAGAAACCCCTCTCCAAAAAGAAGCGAAGCGTCCGCTCATATTCCAGCGAAAACTAAGCAGATCCTTACAAGCTTTTGCAAGTAGTAAAGGCATAGGAGGAGTGAAAGGAGGGAGGAGAGAAAGGGCTCGAGACGCAGGAGCAGCTATTTCCTAAACTTTCTAAAAAGCTTATCAAAATGGGCATGCAAACTTGAAGCAATTGTAATTAACAGTGCTCGCTGCCCCGCTCTCCCATAAAAGCAGATTTGATACACGGCCTTACCTAGATGTCGTCTGGCTTTTCTGTGGATCAAAAAGTTTCCTGCCTAAGCACAGAGATATTCTTTCACAAAACCATAAAGGCCCCTTTTATTAATCCAGCACTGTAACAGCTCGCTTTCTAGACCACGTTGAGAGCAGGATGCATCAGCTTTCGAGAGAAAAACAGTCTTAACACACAATTAGTGGCAGATTGTATAATAGAGGATTTATCTTAAAGAGTGAAAAGGCATTTTTTAAAAAGCAAAGAGGGTGCGGTCAGATGTTAGGCTATCCCTGAGAAAAGGGGCCTAGGCTGCACTAGTACCTAAATACTAGCAGAAGCTTACTGGGAAGGGAGCCAATGGAATGACTTTGTTTGACCCAGCTGCCAATCTCTCCTGAAGCACTGCGCCAGACTAAACACTGACACTATTTTAACTCAAATCAGGCTACAGCAGCTGTTTGCTTTCCGGCTCTCAGCTATGCACCATGGCCATGATGACTCTGCACAGCACATATGATAGAACGGGGGCACTTCTGCTAAAATATGTTCCATGTTTGTGCTGGTGGTATAGAAGTGGGGGCTGGGGTAGCTGTTTGGAGGGGGGGGAGGTCTTCCCTTTTTTTTTTTTCTTAGGCAATATCTCTGCCTCCATTTTCCCCAAAGTCAACTATAAATGAGATTTGACGTGTGCAAAAAATTCAGAATTGCAAGTCAGGGGAAGAAGAAAAGTTCCTGCTTGGGACAGACAAGAATCAGAATACATTGTAAAAGAGTGTGTGTGTGTGTGCATGACTCCAAAATCCACCTACTACTTCAAATTATTTATTTTCCTCCTGCTAGTTGCTCTAAAATTGATCAGTATATAATTAATCAACAGATGCTCCCTCTCATTTTCAACTGTAAAAAGAAAGTGTGTGTGTATATATATATATATATATATATATACGTTAAAAAGCTGGCATTACGTGTGTGCATAAAAGCATACATTTACATATGCATCCAGATTCTGATCTAAATTACACCAGTGCAGATTGCACTGTAAGCAATGAAGTTATTGCAGGTTAAAACTGAGGGTGGAATTCGATAGCCAATTTACATATGAAAGCATATGAGACTGAAAAAAACATGGGTATTAGTAGTAACAGGCGTATGGCATGGAGGTTGGCATGTCTTTTCTAATTCAAAAAAAGTCAAAGAAGAGTTGCAGCAACAGAAACAAAGCACATACACATTTAAAATCAGTGGAGGCTTTTGGCTCCTCTTCTGGAGCACTGAGGATGTTGCACAGTCCAACATAGCACCTACAGGTTTTCAGCATTTACACCTAAACTCAGACACGGTACTTCAGCCAAAACTTTATTTCCTCTCACCTTGCCACAGAAGGTTGCTGGCTAGTCTCAAAAACTGCATGTCATGATAACTTCCTCAATCAGTAAAAAAAAAAAAAAAAAAAATCAGAAGAATACACCCTCCTAAAAGCAAAAGGCACAGAAAATGAACCCAGCTCTTTATAGTTAATATAAAAGTGTGTGGAAGGTCTGGCTCCTGCCATGTGAATGCCTTCAGTAAGCACTGCTGGGTGTCTCCAATTCAAAATGTATACTCAACAGAGATAATGGAGAAAAAATTACTAAAAAGAAATGGAAATAAAATAAACCGAAAAAAAACCACAAAAAAGTCTATTCTGTAAAAGCTGAGCCTGTTGCTCTGTCACAGGCTGTTGGCACCAACAGATTTCCATGAGCTATGCCACAGCCTCCTACCAAAACCCAGTGGAAGTCATTCACATCACACAAGCTCAAATCTCACTAACTACCCTCCCCTCTCACTAGTCCTCAAGGATATTAACAGTTTAAGAAAAGATCCTGGAAAAGATCTTAAATAACCCACCATAAAATGAATATGAGTGACAAATGAAATGACTAATGGCTAGTACAACAAATGTCAATGTTCCTATCTAACATGAGAATTGAAATGGAAGAGCAGACCTGCATTATGTCTGAAATGCCATGAAAGAATGTGCAATTACTACAAGAAATGCAGTTACCTACACGTGAGAAGTCTGACATCTTAAAATAGCAGATAGGTGAGGCAAACACAACAGTTTTTGCAGTCCCTCTCCCCTCTTTCTCCAGACAAATATTTATCACAAGATGATTTTGCAGGCCCCCTAAAGAAAATATGACTGCTCATCAAGGAGGGTGTTTGTCCTGTGACCTCACACCTCGTGTTGCCCTGCACTAAAGGTAAAAACGCAGCAATATCTCTAGAAAGACTTTAACAACACTGAACTTTGCATGGCTGGAAAAGAACAGAAGTACAAGATATAAAACAAAATACAGGCTGGAGTGAAGTTTTGCCAGCTTCTTGAGGCAGAAGAGAAGGTAATGTGGCCAAATCAACAGACAAAATTTGAAAATGACAGGAAGGGAAGGATGTTCTCAGTGAAGCCAGCAAGGAACATATCCAAGACAGGAGATCAGGATGCAGATAAACTATGGAGGATAGACACTCTATACACTTAAGTGTGGAGTAGAAATGCTTTTCATTCAAACACAGTATAATTGGCAGAAAGCTTGCACAACCTTCTCTGCCTTGAAGAGTCTATTGAAAATTTATTCCTGTTTCAGTTTGTAGGGATGGGTCCTATTGTCAGAATTGCTCCAGGGTAGCTGCAGGAGAGGAAGGTGCTTTCTGGCATTTCTTTCACTCTTAAACAAATTTTTTTCAGCTTTTGGCAATGCATTAAGAAACATAAAGAAGCACTGGAACCAGTAACTAGTAGAGCTTTGCAGACAAATACAAATCTCTTTCCTTCTAGAAAACTGTTTAGCATTCTTATTATCTAATAAATGAAGCATTAGTACAGTAAGCATATTTGCAGTTCCTGTTGTATAAAATCTCTGGTTGCTCTTAAAAGCATTTTCTGTTAGAAATAACGCATTTTTTTCCCTTGATTTGGAGGTTAGGGAGCTGAGTGTGTACGCAATTACACCATGGGCATCTACGCCAACTAAACCTCTTCAAATTATTGGCCAATATTGATCAAATTTATGATCAGAGGTTTCAGGTGTATTTTATTTTCAGTAGTGTTGAGATGTCCGTTCCATAAAAAATATAGATCAAATGAAGAGAGGAGTGAAATTTTGTTGGCATTCCCATGAATAAATATGGAAAATCTGTGGAAGAAAAAGAGCTGACTGCTTCATTACTTCATGGAGAAAAATTCCACCAGACTCACATACTGTTTTAAATATCAAAGTTCTGTTAACCTCAAAAAATGGATTCACACGAAAACAGGCTTCACTGGTCATGAACTACCTTTGTTTTACTGGGGACCTGGTAAAAAGCATATTAAACATGTCATCCAAAGGGTTTTTTTTGTTTGTTTCGCGTTTTGATTTCATCTACTCAATTAGAGTGACTTATTTTCAGCCTTGTTGCTTCTGTCTTTAGAAGCACAGTTTTGGCCCAGTAGTGTATGACTATATGATTCCTCACTTCAAGTTAATTATAAAATTCTAATTGGTTTAAAAGGAGTCAGGATTTTATCATTTTCATCCTCAAGCCCTAAGTAAATTGCCAGGGGGTCCCAGAAAACGGTGCATGTAGAGCACTGTGCAGGTTGTGATCTACTTATTAATCACTGTGAGGTGATCAGTAACTTCCAGCTTCCACTTGTACATCAGCCACTTCTGGAAGAGATGATGGCCAGAACTATGACATAACACTGTAAAGTCAATGGCACTGGAGACTCTGAACTCCTAAAGGGCTGTGCGTTTCTTCACATACTGAGCCTTCTATTATTTGAACTTTCAATAACCATCACTGCTAGGCTGGAAGCCTTTCACTAGTAAGAGTCACTGGGGAAAGAGGAAAAAGAAGAAATTAAACAGAAAACAGAACGTACATTTCAGTGTTTCAGATACTGCAGGGGAGCAAGTTAAATTTACAAAACCGAAACTGACTTCAAACAAATTTATTTCCCTACCTACTGCATTAGCACATCACATAGCACTAATTTGATTAATACGTTTGTTTATAATATGCTTATTTGAAGCTGGAAGACAATGGTGAAATACAAGAGGAAAAAGAGAAAGAAAAGGAAAAAATGCAATAGCTGCCTCCTAGCAAACGGGAATACATGCTATACTCTCTATTAAAAAGTGAGAAACATAAATAACTCCAAGAGACAGTCACCTATTCATGGCAAAATGGAACCCAGATGCTAAAAGCTGAGAAGAAACTTGCCTCAGAAATTTGATTGCATAACTATCTTTCATGAAGTATTTTTGTAATCCTCTCGGTAAGCCAATGCCCACCACACCACCACCAGCAGTAGTGCACTAGACTCTTCTGTTCCATTTGGTTAAGAAATCTGGGCTTGCTGTGGTCCATCGACATCTTTGAAACAAGCGCAGAAAACATGGCAGTGACTTTTGTAGCTATGGAGTTAGTTTAATTCAGACTCTAAAATTAGTCTTACACAATCTCATCATCTCCAGATGCTCCTTTATGCTCATAAATCCACTAAAATGTTTATATTGTCCCATGCAAAAGGGTGAATGCCTGCTGTGGATTGTTGCTCCAAGGCAGCAATAACTTACTATGTCTTTTCTGTAGCAAGTTGCAGTGGTTTTTTGAAGTACAATCTATAGACATTTGCTCTTTCCATCACACCTCCCACATTTCCACAATTCACAACATATTTATGCTTCAAGACATCTTCTGGAACAAATCAGTTTTAGTTTTGAATTAGAATACAGCATGACATGAGACAGATATAGCTGGGGTTTCTCCTAAGAAAAGAAATTGTGTTCTTTTAGAATAGAGACCAAGCAAATATCAAGCTTGCATATAAGCCTTAGTTCCAAGCCAAGGAAATAGCTACCATATGTATTAAAAAGTCAGTATCAAACATAATTAGATTAGATATAACACAACTGGGCCCCCAAAGACCACCATCCAATCTTACTCATTCCTTCTTTGGGACCAATTATCATGTTATTATACTGAGTAGTGCTGAGAATCCATCAAGGAAGAAGATCCTATTGTGTTGCCAGACAAAAAGGCAGTTCTTGTCTCAAACATCATCATTTTTGTCAGTCAAATTCAGCGTTGGCACATAAGATGCCTGAGTTCATACACAAGCTTAGCTCTGTTCTCCCACCACCGTAATTTCCTTTGTAGTTATGATTTCTGAAAAAGGGAGACATTTCCCAGTTTTTCCTCTGTGGGTAAATATCTTGCATGGATTTACTTTTTATTACTTTCTCTAATAAGTGATTAAACAGGATAAAGGGGGAAAAAAATGGAGCAGCAAGAAAAATAAAATAATGAAGGTTTTTGGTAATGAACCCCTACAAACACCACTATCTACAGCATTGCACAGTACTGAGACATGAGCAGTTCCAGGGAGAGTGTGAAACAGCAGCTCAAGGTGTCTAGAGATCTGGATTATTGGTGCTTATTTCTAACCCCATTCCTGGCTCAATGGGTACCCCATGGGATATAACTTAACCTCCTCTGCTCCAGATTTCAGCTGATGAAAAGGCACAAGGCTCAAAAGGCATGTGAAAGGACATGCAAAGTCAAGCCTTTGGTTGTCCACATCTTAGTTTCTCTAAAATTGTGGCAGACAATATTCCTACTGATTTCTAATCAAGTAATAATGTATTAATATGAAAAATATGAATCCTTGGTAAGTGAATTAAGATCCACCTTTGCAGCAATCAAAGAAAACATTTGATCATAAATTGATGTAAACTGAACTCAATTTCTGAGCCTGTAATTTTTGTCAATTTTTCATTGCCTGTAATGTTCATCTAGAGTAGAAATAAATATTAAACGAGGTTCAGTTGAATATTCAGAATAAACCTGTGGTTGGTTGAAGTGCCGTTTTTGTGTAAATTGGAGAGACAGGGCATCAGATTTAGTTTTTCACTGCATACTTCACAAAGATAGTCCTAAGCACTAATGTCTGGACTTTTAAACTACCTGCTTCACTGCAAAGTTTAAATAACCAGTCACTCTGCCAATACCTATGCCTTTAAGTCAATGCTGTGTTGACTCTTTAAATATTTTCACTTTTTAATATAAACTTTTCAGACAAAAATTTCTCTTAAAGAACAAGGACCCTACACAACCAAAATGGAGAGAAGTTACCACTTCCTGGTTTTTCAGTCTCACCTGTTTAGGTACAGCTGACACAGCACAGACGG
The DNA here is from genome assembly GCA_013398955.1 of Callaeas wilsoni. Classification (NCBI taxonomy): domain Eukaryota; kingdom Metazoa; phylum Chordata; class Aves; order Passeriformes; family Callaeidae; genus Callaeas; species Callaeas wilsoni. Next base: position 189,068 of record VWPU01004401.1, on the reverse strand, counting down.
ATGCATTGCTCTTGTCTGGGGGAGGGCCTGTTTATCAGCTTTTTAATGACTTGCAGAAGGAATCACCTCGTTTAGGAATTGTGATGGTACTGACTATTAATATCAAGCAGCAGAGCCTACCAGCTACACTAGGAGATTGAAAAAACCTGTGTCTTGGGTTCTATTCCAAACTCCGGAGAGAAAAAATGGCATTTGAGATTTGCATACATTGATGATTTCTAAATCCTGCTCAGCAGGATTTTCTTCTGCTGCACAATTAGACACAACCAAAATTAAACCTGGCAATAGGAGAGAAATTCTTCAGATATCCCACATCAAAATAGCTGGTATTCATGTGCATTCTACACCAAAATAGCTGAGTTTCCAAAATATTACATCAGAAGGTTTGGAAATGAATGCCTTTATTTGCATAGTATAAATCCACCTATAAATTGCTTGTAGACAAAACATAACACGCAACTGAAAGAACATATAAAATACTATTGTATTCTTCATGCAAAACTGGCTGTCTAGAGCCTTCTCCTTCCAAATCCAACACAAGACAAACGGTACATCTCTACAATCCTTTAGTCTTTGCTAACAACTACCTAAACAAATAAGCAGTGGATAATGGAGCTTAGCTATTGCCTGCTATTATTGCACATCTATGAAGGCCCAAGAGAAAAGACCACCAGCTCCAGCCTCATGACTAGGTACAAAAAATCATAACATTACATGGTTTTTCTTAGGTCTGTGGTACAGCAGAATAGATTTTACAAGGACACAAAGTAGAGGAAAGCAATGTAATTGATCATTCACCAAAACAGTAGCAATAAAATACTATGCTGGAAAATGTACTTAATAAGCTTTTTTTAATACTATTTGGATGTTCTACATTTTCATGTCTGCCACTAACTGTCAAGTGAAAGTTCCATGAAATACGACTTGCATATATTAAATTCGTACTTTGTATTCAATAACAGTTATTTATACAAATATTAACCTCTGCATAGAAACTACCCTTCCTGATACAATGTCTCCTTATGTATAAACCCAGCTTTTACTCCACTCCCATCTGCATTTTATTAGTTATTTTATACAGCACTTTACTGTCACTGCAGTAGTCTCAAGTTTAATCTAAGGCAACTTCTGCATCCCAGATGAAAAAGTAGCAGCTACAAAAAGTAATTTGCAGTTAGTCATCACAAGTTGGTTTACATTTACTCTATATGAAGTTAAATTACCATTCCAATGTGAAACCCAGAAAACTGGAATTCACTAATGACACAGGCCTTGCAAAACTTTTTTCAAGTCATGAGCGTGGTCTGTCCCATCTGCTCGACACATATAGTTACCATCAGCATCAGAAAGCTGTATGCAAGTCCTGATGGGGAACACGTGCTTATTACTTGAGCCTCCTGAGTAATCGCGTATCATGAACTAGCGAACGTAGAGGTTTTATTTATAACTCTGTGTACATTAGTAACGTAGAATCTCGGTATGTAACAATCCCTCCGACATCACAAGAGTTAAGGAGCCAATATTTGAGGAATGGGTTTGTCTTGGGGTGATTCTATGACCATACTGTATTCCCCATCACCTGCTTGATTTCTAGTGTACCTTTAAATTGCAACGGGGGGAGAGAGAAGCCGAGAAAACTCTTCAAAGCGGCCAGCGTGACCTTGCAACTAGAATGTTTTGCATTCTTTTCTCTCTCGATTCTGACAACATTTAGTTGGTTAGAAAACTTTTACTAGCTAGTCTCTTCAGCTTTCAGCGGAGAAGGGACTGTGATCTACCTCAGTAGCTTCTTTTCCTTTTTAGACTGTTTTAGCTTACTTTTCATCTGAGACCGGCTGTCATCTCCAAACCTGCGCGGCGGGACCCTCCAAGGGGGATCGTCGGACCCCGCCTGGCCGGCCCGGCCCAGCTCAAGACTGCAAGTTTTACCTACAAAAAAACCTCTAAAATCCATAATCCCCTTTTAAAATACAAAAAAAAAAGTTTCAATATCTTTTTTTTCCATAACAACAAGAAAACTTTATTTTGTTAAATAAATAGGTTTTTTTCACTTTCACTCAAGAAATTATTTTCCCAAACCCGTAAAAGAAGTGCTACCAAGGCCTGCTTGCCCGGCAGGCAAAAGAGAGAGAGAAAGAAATGCCCCTCTCGGGTTGTTTCCTCCTAGATTTGTGTCCAAACCAGCACAGGGTTTCACAAACTTCTACACATGACAACTCTTTCTCAAATGTATTCTCAAAACAAACAAACAAACAAAAAAACATAGTGAGAAGAAAAAAAACCCAGCACTCTGCTCAGTTGAATTCACCTGCACTCAAATTGACGCCGGAAATGATGGTACCTCCAGGTGCATTTGGTTCCTACATATGCTCAGCATATTGAACACAACCTACTTCAAATCTGTGACAAGTGCATGCAAAGACCTGGACAGCAAGCTGACTAATGTTCTTCAGTTAAATGGTGTTTCAAAATCTTCCCATATCCACTGCTCATCTGACTAAGGAGTGGAGAGAACATAGAAGAGAGGACATAAAAACAGAACAAAGCAAAACTCTTTTCTGGGCTTCAAACAAAAGAATATTAATGTTTTCACAGCTTTTAGGGCATAGTAATTGAGTCCCCAGATTGGACATGAAAAAGCTAAAATGGAGTAATACTTCACCATTCATCATTTGGTGCAAAAGTCTAGCAAGCTGCTATCAGACGTAAGGACAGTGCCTGAGGGCAAAAGGACCAAAACTGGGGTGGTGGAGTAGAATGAAAATGATGAGCAAGAATTGTGGATACATTACTAATAATACCAAGAAAGTACAAAAGGGAAAAACAGAAGGTGGTGGTTTAGAAGAAAGGAAAAGAGGAAGAGAAAATTTAAGGTATCTTTTTTTCCTCACTCATCACGCTTGCAACAATGAGGCAGAAAAAACAGAAACTTCAATTCTTTGCTACTTCAAGTTCTATTGTTGGACAGAGCTAATGATAGACATTTCTCAGATCCTTCAGCCTTAGGAATGAACCAATTTGGAAAGTCACAGAAAAGCTTTCCTGGTAAAAGGCACCTGCCCACTAATAGCAGCAGTTGTGTCCCTGGATGTTCAAAGATTTCGTTAAATTTTGGAATTTCTCTTACCTAACTAGAGGGTGTTTCAGCACACAACGCTTTCAGTATTCCAGTAGGCCAAGTGACATCAAATATAGAAGAAAAATGTCTTTAAGTGCCCATTCTGTACCTCCATAATTACACTACACTAGCACAAATGTTAAATGAAGCTTTACATACAAAAAGATTGTCTGCTCTGCCTTATAAAATTTTTAAAAATCTCTATTGTTTGCAAAACACTATGACAAATTACTCATCACAAGCTTAATGATGACTCATATATTGGCAAAAATGACAAAATTACAAACTGCTGATTTTTTATTCTGAATCTATGTTAAACAGAAATATGTTCCTTTAAATCAAATAGGTTTATTTCAAGGATGCAGCTGTAATGTGGATCTGGGGGTAGGAGTGCAGGGGGAGGGGATATAAAAGAATCTAGAACGTTGCAGAAATCACTCTATCTTTTAGAGAAATGCAACTGATACTCTATTGAAGTGCATTTCCATGACTATGAGGCTACAAAATTTAATACCAGCTGGAGATCACCTCCCATACATTATTTTCTCCTAGCAAGGAACATGCACTAGTTTTAGATTCGGAGCTAGGCAGAAAGAATAAAAATCAAACAAATAGTGAACAAAGAAATAGCATGATTTTTTTCCTTTTCATGAAATACTTTCTTCTAGTTAAGCTTTAATTTTGTAGGAAAACATCATGGGGGTATATATTTAAAAATTCATTATGTACAGAAAAGAATTAAAACATGCACAACCCTGTACTGTAATTTGGGCCATGAGAGAAAATTGGCCAAAATATTTGCTTAGCATCAGAGGCAGAGAATACATGGTCCTAAATATTATATGAAAGAGAAGGAACTAAACATAGTAATATTTAACAATAATATACTGTTAAATGCTCATGTACAGAGAACAAAACACAACAACAACAAAAAAGATGTTGTTTAGCCATGCCTTAATTACTAAGTCATGTTTTTTAAAAAAATGTAATAAGAAAACTATTTTTTCAAAAGAAAGAGTTAAGCAACAAAGCCATTTATGCAGTTTTCTCAGCACTCAATATAGGACTAAAGAGCCTGCAATTTTCAAGGTGATTTGCAATTTCCATTAATTTGTTGGAGGTTTTGTAGCTCAATAATGAGACACTTTCATCAGTTATTAGTGAATCAGAGCTGTTTGCAGCTTTAATTCAAACACAGTAAATACAAATGCAAATGTGCACATGATTTTCTATTATTATTTCTAGAGGGTGAAAGAAGGAAAATGATCTTCAGGAGAATGGGGATGTTTATCATTACTAGCCTTAAATTGGTTAATGGCCCCATAATGCTGGAAGTGAACTGGGGGTAGTTGGTGAATGCCAATATTTGGGTTCCAATGAACTGCAAATGGTCATTTGGGACTGTATTTCTGCCTTTATGCTCCCCAAAACCTGAAAATCTAAAAGTTTTTTCTACCTTAGGAGATGCTGTTGTTAGACTGTTATAAAGATATGGATTTATTCACTCATCAGCTTCTTGATTCAAGGGAAAATTTCTTGAAATTCAGGATCTATGTTAATTCTGGCCTTTTAGATCCAGCACCTTAAAGTCCTTGACCAAGTCTACAGACTACATCTATGTTTTGGAGTTTTGATGAAATGGATTAAAATGAGACCTTAAAAGAGAAGACTTAACTGCATATTAAGGTGCTTGAAAATTCAAAAACACACTCAGAATGGTTCACAAGGTGACCAGACAGATTCCTAATGTATGTTAAAGCTGATGTAAAAAATCAACGTCAACAAAATTTGATGTCATTGAAATCACATTCTTTCAAAGAATCTTTGAGCATCTACCTCTGCAGCTCTGGTCCAGAGAGCAGTAAATTTATATTTTTCTCCTTTCAATTAGCAAGTATAGACTACTCCCTTCTTTCAAACCAAGCTGTTAATTAAAAAGAAGAAAAACATTTAAATTAGAAATGGGTAACACAGAGGTTCTACTCAATAGCCACTTGATGGCAGCGTCATGTATAAAAAGATTTGCCTGTGAAGCTAAAACTTTAAAGAAACCACTTCAATAGCGGTAAGAACCCAACCCAAATGATACCTTGATTACTTTAGAGTATTACCCTCCCAACAGAACGATTTTAAATGATATTTTTAAGGTCAGCAACTAAATCGATATATAAACCATAACAATCATGAATTTTAAACTTCTGCTGCTATAAAAATTATTCCTCTCTATATAAAACTTTTAATACTTGTTATGAATTTGATCTTCATTCTAGCATGATATTCATTCTAGCATAACACAGGGTTAATTTCTTTGGGAAGAAACAAATGAAAAGAATTCCATGAAAATTTACTACAAAAGAGTTCACGGGCACTTTTAAAATTTAATAAATAAAATTTAATAAAAATATATGACAGTAGTGTTACCAGCACAGTATTAATTCTGCAGCATACATCTGTGAGAGTGCTTTACATTTCCTGCCATCAAGATAATCCACATTCTTTGGTGAACAGACACAGCCAAATAAGCTTGATAAAAGAGGGAAAGCAGCTCATGGAAGGATATAGGTCAAGTTCAAAGGTTTCTCTTCCACCTCTGACTTACTCATCTATTTGCACTTCAGCCTGGAGTGCAGACCCAGACTGTTCCAGCTGTGCAATGGGAAGGACTATATCCCTGTGCTGAAAGTGCACAACCAGTTAGGATCTGCCTTTGCCTCTCAGGATGTCCAAATGCGGTCACACCCAACTTCAAGCATTTTTACACTGGTTTGAAAACCAGATCATCCCCAACTGCTCAGTCTATTGAAAGCATCGTTCAATAACATATTGCAATATTGCAAATGTGAAGACAGCTCTGTGAGGAACATATTTTACCCTTGGTTTGCGAGAAAACATTTGTTTGCAGTGCTAAATGTATCCAGTGAAGAAAAGACAACTCTATTATTCCAGTTTTTAAAGAGTTGGGCAACTGCTTAAGTCTAAATACTGTCACTGTCTTGATTTATGACCAGAATTTCTATTGCCATTACTGATTATTTAATATACTGAGTGAAAGACAAAGAAATCTTTCAAGTGGTAAAAATAACATTAAAAAAAAGAATCATAAATAAATTTTTGAGTTATAGAAACACTAAATAATATCCTGAGCTAATACAGAATTCATTCGCACAAAATTTTTCAAAATTTGGGTAACTTCATTCTGAGCGCTAGAGCTTGGAATGCTAGTTTTTCACCCAAAGCAAATTTTTTCAGTCAAGTTCTTAAACCTCTATGGCAAATATGGTTTACAATAGAAGCTGAAAGAGAAAATCCATCAACTGCAGAATGACAAACAAAAGCAATGTTTTAGATCTAAAATTAATATTACATTTCTCATTACTTTTTGTGAGTTACAACATTCGTGTGGAATAGTCTCAATGGTTCAGTTGTACTTGAGTTTTAAAATTAGATATATGTCCTAAGAATTTCCAGAAAACTTTGAAAAAAGAAATTTAAAAGCATTTCCTGCCCTTCCTCTGCCAAAACCATTCTGCATGAAATAACAGAAAGAAAGAAAGAAAGAAAGAGAAAGAAAGAAAGAGAAAGAAAGAAAGAAAGAAAGAAAGAAAGAAAGAAAGAAAGAAAGAAAGAAAGAAAGAAAGAAAGAAAGAAAGAAAGAGAGAGAGAAAGAAAGAAAGAGAAAGAAGTTCTCTGATAGTTCTATCAAACAGGATTCAACATATGATGACAACAAGAAAAAAATACTAAATAGTCCTGGGACCATTCTTCCATCAGTATCTTGAAAATATTTTTAAGGTTTTATGTGAACCTTAAAGTATTCAAATGTGACTTGCTAAATTTTTCTTGATGTTTTATTTCAGTTAAATTTATATTTAAGCTATAAACACTGTTTTATTTTATACCTAACAATAAACAGTTTACCATAACTGGGACTGGAAAGGCGAATAGAGAGTAAGGGAGGAAATGGGACAAAAGTAGCAACTGTAAATTCAATTTCCAAATGTAGCATTACTGTGCTCCTTCCTGTACTGAGTAGTGCATTATATTAGTCTTCATTTTCATATCAAAAAAAAGGACAAAAGATTACTGTAGCCTGAAAAATGTTATTTTCAGGTAAACTTAAAGGATATGAATCACATATGACTGAAATATGAACATAATAGCTGAAATTACTTTTCTTCATACACAAAAGAAAGTCCTGAGGCTGAAACTTTAGTGATTTAGTCAACTGTATATGATTTATGAACAATTTTTTTGTGAAAGAGTGAAAGAGTCCACAAACCTGCTCCTTCTCAAACTAGAGATGCAGTGGAGTGGTTTGCTCATTTATTAAGGACCTTCTACCTCAGTATTCATTTTTATAGAACTCCTTTTTTGTTGCTACGGGCCAAACATTGTTATTTCACCATTTGCAAAATATATAAAAGATGTATTGCCAGGATTGATGTACTCCTGACTAAATCTTATAAACATGGTGTGCGAGTCTATTACTCATCAGATGTTCTCTTTCAGCATGGTGGTAGACACACAGAAAATTGTCCTGGAAATTAAGAACCAAAGAAGACCATTGTGTAGGTCATAGTCAAGCAGGCTCCAAAGCTGATGGTGATCACTAAGTCACAGAATACAATCAAGACCAATAAAACTAAGTAATTTCAAATTTTATTGGTGAAGATGAGAAACAAAAATGTTTAGTTTGTTTGGCTCTTCAGTTTACCCATTAAATTAAAGTTTATTCCTTGCAAATCACAGAGCTTTAAACTGAGCACTTTGGAATTAATAGCACAAATAATTGCCAAACATTGCAATAATTGGCAGTTCCATGTTTAGGATGAGGTTATTCGTTTTGGTGGAGGCTGTGCTATAGGCGAGCTTAAAAGCATTTTAAAGAACAGGTTGTAGGTTCTTGCTGCACAAAAGTAACATTCTTGCTAATGGAAAGGAATCAAGCAGAGGGTAGGAGGCACTGGCAGAACAAGAGGTGCTGATTTTTGCAGCAACAAGGCAGAAAACGTAAGCAAGGTACGATAACTCCAGATGGAGAGAAGCTGGGATGTTGAAGAAGCCTATGGATGTGGAGCCTGAGTTAAGGTGTCAACTTTTAAAAAACAATTCTTTCCTAAAAAATTATGAAATTTCGTGTTCAAGTTCTGAGAAAAATCTTGGTTTAACCATTTACTATTATTCAGCATTTTATGTGTTGGGAAATTTTGGAGATTTAGGGGTTTTGTTTTGTTTTGTTTTGTTTTTCATTTAAATTGACATTAAAATGACCTTACAAATATTTTTTGGTGGAATACAGATAAGATGTTTGCAAATGTTAATTTAGCTTTGAAGCTTTATATCGCCCTTCCCTTGGCCTGCTAAGCAGTTAATATTTCACATTTAACCAAATTGTTTTGATTTCCATATGCAGTTTCTTTCTTTTCTAGACAGAATTGATGAGCAATAACTACAAATGTTAAATGCCTTATAGATGTTTCTTCTTAATATTGTTTCTATTTACTTATTTCTTTTCTTTATAAGTTCTTTAAAGAATCTTCTCACTTCAAACAGTGTGGATGTCTTAATAATTAGGTGGAAGATGGTTTTATACAAAGATATAGAAAAGTAAACTGCACATGCAACTTCATGAGACTATACAAAAGCCTTCTCTACTTTGCTATCAGTTATTTACTTATCAATGCACACTCAAAATACTGGGAAAATATTTCTATTTTTACTGGAATAGAATGGACAAATCCAGAAAATATGACAAAGCAAAATTAATGATTTTGTAAATTTCAGAACAATATCTTTAAGAGATACATGGAATAGTATTTAAGATTAGCCAGACTACTTGATCCTATTTTTTCTAAATAGATGTAATTCCCAGATTTCCATTCTTTCCAACTTGAGTCCAAGGAACACAAGTATCATATTGCACCAAATAAATCATAATAAATGCTTAATAGACAAATATGCTTGTTGTTTTTCTTCTACTTGTTAATGACCTCCACAGACTTATCTTTCAACTCAGAAGCTGCTGCTCTTAATCCTGACTGTTCTTTTCCATTGAATTGCCCCGTTTGCATCTTCAAAAGTGCTACAAAGAAAATCTTGCAGCATGACTGAGAATGTTTGGTTTCAGATTTGACAGCATTCTCATGGTTTCTGTGTGTCATCTGATAACATATACATGTAGAGTGATTTTGTTACTCATGAACAACAAATTTTTTTACAGAAAAATCTTCTGATATAAATACAAAACTTGTCCCTCATGTCTGTTGCTCTATCTACAAACCTGCCTTTTATATCAAAGATCATAACTCACAAGAATTTGTCAATTAAGTGGTCATCTTTAAGGAGAGAAAAAAAAGTACTTCCTATGGAAGAAAAATTATACCAGAATAATTTTCCCTTCCCACTCCACTGCCAGCCTCTTATGAGCACACATGAACCTTTCCTTCAGAAATAGTTACACTGTACTGAGGGGTCTGGCTGATTTTATTCCTAATGTTATTTGGAAACTTACAGGGGAGACACTGCTTCAATGGGAACGAGGCACAAAAGGATTGACCCCACAGTACCAAAACAAAAAGTGTTTTATAGAGTATAGGACTTGTTGTTGTTGTTTTGAAATACTTAGAGCTCAGGCACTACTAAGAGGATTCTCAAAATTTTCAATTTAAACTCTGATTTATCAGGATACTTTAGTGCATATTTTATAGTATGTCCAAGCAGTCCAATTAAGAAATTATTAGAAGCTGTGTGAAAAATGTCTGAAAAAATAACAAAAGTGTAGAACTCTTTCAGTTTGAAGCCATTTCCCCTTGGCTTGTCACTCCACGTCCCTGTAAATAGTCCCTCTCTTTCTTTTGAGCTCCCTTCAGGTACTGGAAGTCCACAATTAGGTCACTCCAAAATCTTTTATTTTCCAGGCTGTATATCAAAACATCCCATTAAATCTGGAATTAATTTACTTCAGTCCATTTTTTTACATTGCTATGCTTGCTATTCTTTTGCTATGTACAAGCAACAATACAACAAGCTCTGACAAAATGCCAGCTATTTTTACAGAGAAGATGAAAAATAGAGCTTTTGCTTTAATTTTAATCATAAAAACACAAATGGAAATAAAAGAGCTGAGTCGAAAATAGTCTATAGCGAGCAGGAATAAAAATTTTCCTTTAGGACCCTATTCCCTTTTTGGGGCTTACTTCTTTTATTTCTAAATTCTGTGTCAATGTTCTGTGATGTTTAAGCTAGTCTTTAAGTTAAAGAGAAATAAACAACCAACTATTTTTCAACCTATTATATTATATTCTCTCAGAAAAAAACCTCTTTCTATGAGACAACTAAGTATCATAATTACTTAATCTCAGTTCCTTAAAGGGTAGAAGTACTTTGGACTTTTTATTCAGTAACTGTTTGATGCTCTCTAGTATACAAAAGATCCCATGTTCCACCATAATCTTGTGTGTCCCATTTCATAATGTTTTTAATATTATATACTTAAAGACTGAAAGCAATCCTAACCAAAGAAACTATGTATGTTTTCACTTTATAAATAAGCAGACTGCTAAATTCAAGGTGTTAGTAAAATAATTTTTAGCACAACTTTTTCATATCAATTTATAACGTTGACAATGTTCAAAGAAACATTGGATCAGTCAAATGTTGGCAATAGGCTAATGGTTATCACAGCTAAGTTAATGTCAGCTTAAGAATGACATCAACATTCCTGTTTCCAAAACTGATGATGCTAATCAAAATGTGGAAATTACACAGCCACCTGGGATGGATGGGGAAGTTTAGGCATGACATCCACAAAGTATGTGTTTCAGGAGTGACAAATTAAGGTTTTCAAGCAGCTACAATGTTTTCAAGTGGGAAAAGCTGATAAAAATCACATGAGGTGAAGCAGAGATCTCTTTCAGAACATATAATTGGGCTAAGGATAAAAAGAGACAGAAACAGGATTTTGCTCTGAAAGGATGGGGAAGTTACTAGCGAAAAGCAAAAGTAAAAAGTCTGTCCAGCAGAAAAAAGTAAAAGAAAAACCTACCTTGATATTAAAGAAAAGGACTGGGTAGCATGAAACATTGTTCTTTCTAGAACAGTACATGTAAGGCCTGAAAGGGTTTGATTAATTTTTCCTCTTTTTTTAATAAAGAAAATAATCTTTGTAGGAATACTTGTTTTGAAAGAACAACCAGCTAATAAGGTTAGCAGTCATTTAAACGCCAAGAGTATTTACTGTAGGTGCATCTCAGAAAACAGTTGAGATTTTCTTCTGGGACACCCAGTTGTGGCCAGTGGATTCTGATGTGCAAGTTGAACTACACGTTCAGTGACTTGCAGGTAAAACCATTGCAGAACATTTCAAATGTAGAGCAGAAATAAGGTCAACACAGAGATTAGAGAATTTTGCTATAAAGGATTTGTACCTATGGAGACCTCCAGGACCAAACTTGGAACACATCAAGTTCTATTTTTGTCATATTATTTTCCATATTAAACAAAGCAAAGGGAAGGTGTGCTTGGCAGTGGAAAATACAGTCCATTAAAGGAAAGAATTTAGGACATGTAATTTTTCCAACAGTATTTCTACAAGAGACAGACTACTCAACTAAGGGCCAATCCAAATATACGCACATGCAAAAAAATAATTTAAGAAACACTACTACATGATGTTGTACTACACCTTCATGGGGCAGGCATCTACACATAGTGAAAGACAATTCCTGTCTGTGATAGTGAATCAGAAAGAATGCAAGGAAGGGTTATTTCAGGAAGCAAAGCTCTTATTGAGGTTGAAGGATGTTGGAAATTAAGGGCAAGCTTTGTTTTACAGATGAAAAAATGTAGGTACCCAAGATACACATAAGGTACTAAATACCGAGAATGAATCTAAACCAAATGACCCCCTCCAAGACTGCACCCAGCCATTACCTCCAATCAGTGGGATCAGAAAAGAGTCCAACTGAAGCAACCTCCCTTCTCCCACTGACCCCTACAGTGGGGAAAGCAGGATCGTCAGCACCATTTCACTCTGCAGATCAAGTCCTATTGCTCCTCACTACTTGCTAATGTAGACATAGCCAAATTATATTTATTTGGAGACTGAAGCAGGGCTACATATGGAGAATTTCACCTTTGACAAGTACTAACTTCATTTACATTAACACCTGTCTAGACTGTTTTCCTAAGTATAAACATAAAAATCTCCTTAGTGTATTTGGGCCCTTCTTACTTAATTAACCATATGTGACGTAAAGTGATACAACCCAGTTAAAGGTATGTCATTGTTGATAGGATCAATTACAGTCAGACATAAGTATTCATTGCTTATACCATCTGTGCTGTACTCCTAAGTGCAGAACCCTGTCAATGAACGTATACACAGATTAACTGTATTCGCTTTCATTAAAAACCACCAATCTGGTTTGTCAGCTCCAGGCGCTTTCTGTTAAAAAGTTGCAGTATTATAATGCACAGTCACCTTCTCCATCCAGCATACCACGGCTAGATAATTTGAAAGGTTTAGTATAATATTTGTGATTAGTCTGCATCTTGAATGATTTTATTCTTAACTAGTGGCGACTGTCCAAGAGTCTTCCAAAACTCTACTTGTATACCAGCCTGGGAAATCATTGTGGTCATGGTAGGGAAGTAAATCTTGCCTGTTCTGTTACTTGTTTATCAACATTTTCTAAGGCTTCTGGTTTTCACTGCTTTTCTTCAGTATTACAGGATCTGACTGTACCACATTTGAGTAGGAAAAAGCCCCCAAACCAGTAATTCAAGCCTCGGAAACCTTCAGTTGCCATATATTTATGCCTACAGACAAATATACACATGTAGAAATACTACAACTAATTTCATGCCTTCGATGTTCACTGCAATGAGAATTCACAGCTAGATTAAACTAATACTCCTGAAGTTAATTAACAATTTCATGGATGATACTTGTACATAAAAAGCTATATGATGTGTTCAGCTCTATAGCATTTGGAATAGGTCTTATTTTCATTCCTATCATTACTATGAGAAAATTATTTTTATTTAATATTATAAGATAGGCAACATATTCTCTGGATGGGTGAGGAAGGGGTTTAAAGGACCAGTTTGGAGCATGTGAAAAAGCTACATAACCATATATGTTTAGAGATCAAAAGTTATAAAAGCACGTTGAATCACAATTTACATTGTTTCCCTCAAAATTAAGGAAATAAATTGATCGGTTTAAAATATGTTTCTAATTGAGCTCCCTCCAAAGATGACAACTTCAAGGAAGATTAGGAACCAGTGTTCTACTGTTAAATGATTACAATTAAAACTCTAATCAATACAGGTCACATGAGAAAGCAGGATGTGCATCTAAATGCATTTCTCTTTTCTAGAATGTTTGAAGGCCACACTTAAGGATCCTCACGAAGAAAAGCAAGAAGGGATGAATAAGATGAATTTCTATTGGTATGGTTTGCATACTGGTTTTAGATCTGTGTTTAAATTGGAAGGGATTTAGAGGCACACCCATGTGGGAAAAGTCTTGCCAGTTTAAAATTTGAAAAAAAAAGGCAACAAACCAACCAAAAAACAACTTTTGGCTGATAAGGACTTCTCTCTGTGTTTATTGTAAAGTAGGTCTAAGGACTTGGTCTCCTTAGATATTAAACAGTGCTGATGAGGATACTGATCAAAAGTTAAATAAAATAATCTAGAAGAAATAAAATTATGGAGAATAATATGATAATTACAAAATGAGAAAAGTTAAAATAATACTAGTTTAGGATTAGCATTCTTATTTCTTTTAAAAGAGCTGAAAGTAAATCACACTTTGGGATGTTGGAAAAGACATTTAATAAGGAGATATTTATTTGAAAACTGTAGCGGGATGCCTAGAATATTATGATTGTATATAACACAACTTCTGTTTACAGCACCTTTTAAAGATAAAAGTGAAAAAAGGAGATTTTGTAAAAAATAAAAAGTTCCTCCTTCACTCACCCAACACCACATGTAAGTATTTTAATGAAGCCCTTGTTATGAAATGATGGTATGTGCATGATTCAGGACAAAAAACAATTAGAGTAATTGCCATAAAAATATCTGAATTCACTTACAAATAATTATAAATTTTTATAGTACTTTATATATTTTTGTAATATTTTTATATGCTATATAAAAATATTACTAAAAATCAAAAAACTACACAAAAGAGCCTTCTCTTCTCCTTTTGTTCTTTTTATTCATAATCTCAAAGTCTTACCTACTTTTCACTTATAACAAAAACCATATGTAGCTTGTTCTATAGGAGCACAGATTACATGACTTTCATATTAATTGCTGACAGACACATCTTTGAAGAGGAAGCATTTTTTGAATCTCATCTAGAGGACAAGGTTAAAGCAAACTAAGCAGAGAGGTTTGCTGTGACACCACCAAATAACAGTTACATGATTATGTGGAGCTGTCAGAGTTGGCAGGTTCGAAGTCCCAGTATAGAACCAAACAGCTTGCTTGATTTTTTAAGCCAAAGAAATTACATAACAAGAATTTTGTATGTGCTGGGAAAATGTTCTCTGTACCCTTTCAGGCCTTCCATGAGTATTTTTCAAAAGGCAAGCAGTGGCATATTTGTCTTGAGACGACATTTTCTTACATTGCACAAGCCAAATTCACACATCTGAAAACAAAAGTCATCTTCTGTCCAGTGCAGGCATACAGACATTGTAAAATGTGTTATTCTATTAGAGATGCTCCATGGCAAAGGATGTACACACACCTCAGTCTGTGCTGGATGGTTTCAGAAATGTACATTTGAATTAAAAGCGTGCGTTTGGTTTAATTGCACCTGGCTTCCGCTCTGCACTATAATGGTTGGATGAAGGCTTGCGGTTCAGATACCTGCTTGAAACACCGCAGAGCAGAGATGGTTATGAAGGTTTTAGGCTGGAGAATGAAGATAAAAGTGTTAGATAAAGGTCTCAGAAGTTAATAGTGCCTGCTGCAACAGCAAGTCTCATCACACTGCCTCAATCCCTCCTTTTCTCCTCATTAAAGACAGACTAATTGGAATGTAGTACAGCCTTGGGACAGCTGTAGTAATTCAGCAATCTTGCTCTAGGAAACAAACTTTATGAACAAAGGAAGCTAGAATTCTACCATTCCTTTTCAGGTGGTTACATCTCCTCTTAGGAAATGCCACTAAATAGCAATTAGGTGTGCTATGCCACGCATCCTTATAATTCACCTATACTACTGAATATATTTTAATAACCATTGCATACAACAAGCTAGTGTTTCAAATATTAAAAAAAAATTCATAATTGTCATTATTATCCATAATGATCACACTCCAGGAAAAATTGCCCTAGGAAACATAAAATATTCCGGCATCATTATTGTAAAGAGGTCCATCTGAATTTAAAGTGGATTCAGGTGTTCAGGTATTCAGAGTTTAACAATGTGCTTTGTACAGAAAATAAAGTTGTGGCAAAGTTGGTCTTTATTCCCCCAAACCATAAAAAATGCTGACTATTTTGTACAATTTTTAATAAAAGGTCAGGTAGTTCCAGCTGTTTCATCATGGATAATGTTACACCGTCTTGTAAGAAAATATTAATTAATTTGAGGTAGAAACTATAAAGAAGATGAAAAAATCAGAATCTGCTTTGGAAAACTGATTCTCTCCATTTGGAATTTTTTCTCTATTCATGTTTGGACATAATTTTGAATCAATTCTTCTGGCAAAAATTTCTACTAGATATATTCTAGATAAATCCATCTGGAAAACAAATATCAAACCAAATGGCACCTATTATGGGACACCAGCTACAACAGTTTGAAACTAATTTTATAGGAAGAATATATGATCAACACATCAAAAACTCAAAAACGGTTCTTAGTGGCTATGGCACCAGCCTTGAGATGGCAGATGTAGATTAAACCCCTCATTCCAGTCCAGACCACTTTGTCAGCTGTCAGCTGAGCCCCAGGCCACAGATACATAAACCAGCAAGGTACCAAAAGCTTTCCTGATGGAGTCTGGCTACTTTGAAGATCTCAGCTTTGGTGTCTTTCTTTCTTTCTCTGCCTTTTCTGTAAATTAATAAAATAGGTCTAGTAATCCTGTCCTATAAGTTAATATAAATAGAGTAAGAAAAAAGCCATAAATAGCTTAATTAATGCAAAATAGGCAACCCCCAGCCTTCCCTGAAAGTCTGGAAGAGAAAGCACACTGTAAATTGCCAGGGCACTCTAAGAAGGCTTTAAAAACATTCGGATCAGTAGCATTATCTCTTTCACTTGTTTCCCTCAGACCATGAATTTCTGCCATTTTACCTTTTTCTCCTAGGAAAAAAAAAAAAAAAGACTCTTTGTCCCAGTCTCATGAAGTTTTCCAGGCTGATGTAGTTCATTTTAAACAGCAGCTTCCCCTATGATTGTCATTATTGCTGCTTCAAGTTTTCGCCACGCTTGAGCGAAGTACCCTATTTTCTATTTTAGTTCTGCCTCTTCTGCACTGTTCCTATCTATGCTTTTTAAACACTGTATCCTGAAAGCTTTAACACACTCAGCTTCCGATGAACACCTTGTACTCAACGCAAAGTTCAAAGATGAGATATGTTTCCAAAGTCCCTCTGGACAACGTTTGTCATCCATGAAAACACTGAGGAGACAAAGGATAGGGAACAGATGACAACTGAAATGCAATACAATATTCATAAAAAGCAGTGATCCAGACTGCATCTGCCACTCAGTCAGTCAGTCTCTACATTTATGTCCTCAATGCCCACGAGCAGAGCATCCAAGAGTCCTTTCCTCTTTCTCTCTGGAGGTGACTGCGGCTGGCTGAGTCCTGCAGAAACTGATGCCAAGACGGTTTTCTAGGATGCAAGTGACCCCACTCAAGTGTATATCACAGCTCAGCACAGCAATGCAACACACTAAAAAATGTTTTGCATACAATTGACATCTTACATTGGCTTTTCGCAGTTTGTATTGTCTCTTTAGCGTGGTCTTTATGCTACTTTCCTTAGAGAGCAAACCTGAAAATTACTGAGTACTGGTACTGCCCGCTGCTTTCAACAAACCTCTGCAAATGAAATGGAGGGTATAAAATCAGTTCATAGCCTTAGCTACCTTCAATTACCTTCTGAACATTCACACGAGGATACAGAAATTAAATCCAGTTATTTCTGTGAAACTATACTGAAAATCTGCTTGAATGTAAGGAACACAAAAACATGGATGAAGCAGCTGAGACTATTTTTGCTTTGCCACAGTGGAATAACTTGCTTGGATGCTGAGAGCCAATTTGGGTAGCCAAGCAATAACAAGAAACAAAGTAATCTTCTCATTCTTGCCAGGACTGGATATTTTGCCATATTGGATGCAGGAGAGAGGGGAAGTGGAAAAGAGAAAAAAAAAAGTGAACCCAATTGTTTATATATAGTTTATGTATGTTTAATATAAATGAACAAGACTCAAACTTTGGTACTGGTCTATTAGCCTCAGCTTTAAAGTTTTCAAATATAGTTAAATGAAACCAAATGCAGTTAAATGAATTCAAACTGATTTCCTATAAAACATTGAATTCTTGTGCTTTTTGTGGTTATCTGGTATTCACTTCCAATAACTGAAGCCAACAGAGCTCAGATCTGGAAAATTAGCTTTGCTGAAAATAGACAAGCAACCCTTCTCTAACATTTATAGTAACATCTTCTGGAAAAAAAAAACCAAAACAACAAAAACCCAAACCCAGCAATCTTCTGTACTCCATTTGAAAGGATGAATAAATGTCAGCACCAGGTATTTTCCCCATTTTGGCCAGCACTGGATATCTACATGAAAACACAAAATTGCTGGTAAATCCGATGTTTCTCCTTCAAACTGCCACCCAGTCTTGACCCATATCTCAATGTCTGTGACATTTCCCAACAGCTCACAATGAAGATGATTGCAAAGTTGATGTCACAAGGTTTAAAACCAAACCACCTCACATATTTTCTCATTAATCATTATTCAGAACTTATTTTTTACTCTTCAAGGAAGCAGCTTTCCTCTAGAAAATTCTTGTCTGGTCTTTCTAGCATTAAGAAGGGAAACTTTTTTAGTCTGTGTAAATATTTCTTAGCTTATAAAGCAAGTATTGATGAATTCATTTTTTCTTAGATGTCTCTCAAAGTCCACCTAGCTTCCAAGAAGAGCAATCAAAAAATGAACTAGATGTCACTCACATCAGGGAAGAAGCAAACATATGCAACACTTCAAGTCTGTAAAGTATACATGAAGACAGCCAGCTTGCAACTCACACACTCATGTCATCCCCCGTTCTATTCAATCTTTTAGAAGGAGCATTCCTCTATCTAAATTAAACACACTATTTTTCAGTTATCTCTCAATGAACATCTGTCCATTGACTCAAGCTGTGCATTGCTAAGACAAAAATTTAAAACTTGGTCTCACAGAAGTCCCTTCCATAAAATCCTCTTCAATTTTTCTAAAGCCTTTAACTGCTGGCCTTCACTGATAGGACTAATGAATTTCCTTCTATATTTTTATAGGTAGGATACTCATGTCATCTACTGTAGGTATGGCCTTTCCCAACTATATCCTCAACCAAATGTTCCAAAATATTATGTGTCAATTATGTCATGTTACTCTTTTCTGGTTTTGACAAACCCTTAGGCTCAAACCCATCTGAGTTTTTCTCTATTACTTCACAAGTTTCCCATCGTGCCAGGGAGTTACAGGTGTAAAAGTACCTTTACCTGTGTTTTGACCTGCTATCACTTTCTCAGTCTCCCACCAGAGATTCTCTCAGCAAAATGTCATGGGTTTTTAACTTTTTTTTTTACCATAACTACAAAAATTGAGAGAACAGCTGTGCCAACAGGATGATCAGACTGCTTATAACACTAGCCTATGGCCAGCTGTATGTCCCCTTCCACCTACATTTAATTATTATTTAGATTACTTTTAGGTCTGTGTCTTTTCAGAGCTCTAAATTCAGTAGTCTTCCATGAAAAGAGGTCTTCAGAAAAATCAGACAAACAATCAAACTTTCCAATTCTATCTGCACTCTGACCTTCTTGTGAATGAAATGAAGGAGGAAAAGAACCTAACTTTGGTTATAAAATGTTTCAATTTTTCACCTAATGTCCTACTATTTTAATGATTCCTCATTTTCCTCCATTACTTACTTCATGAGTCGCTCTTCATTTTGGTTTTGCAAAGTTGGAATGCTATATCAATAACAATTACACAGATCACTGTGGAATAAGACAAGGATATTTCCATATATACCGGTGAATAAAGCAAAAAACAATAAAAAAATTATGAGGAATTTCTTTGTAGAGATTTAACAGTGTGCTGATGTTAGAGCCTTTATATGCATAAACATTTTCACCTTGAAATCATCCCTTAAAAATTATTCTACTGACATCCGTTACACTACAATTATGCTGAGCTGAATTAAATCACAAAATTTTAAAGACTATGCAGAAATCAAAATACTAACCTTTCCAGTAAGGAACATAAACTTCCTCGAAGACTTGAAAGCTCTAAAAAAAACCCAAAAACTTGTTTTCTTCCAAATTTTCATTTGATATCATATTCAACCATCTTTTCTAAGAAGATTCTCAAAATGAAGCCTATAGTAAAGATGATGAAAACCACAGATTCAAAAGGATTTTAGAACAGTAATCTTTACAGAGGAAATTTAGAATTTATATCCAAGTCTGAGTGCCAATATAATATTCATGAGAAGAAAAATTATTCATTGAAGCGTTCAATATATTAAAAAAATTAAAATATAATACATGTTAATTTTCAGATGTGTCTATTTATAGGCTATTTTCTGCTGCTCAACTTTGTAACCTCAAAGTAGCTTCAAAGCATGAGGTTTTGCTACTTGATATATAGACACAATAATATATTTTTCATATATAATACATACACATATTTTAGTATGAAAACACATTTTAAAAAGCCAAACAAACCAAACCAAACCAAACCATACAAAAAAATGAAATCCTGAATGCTAAGTCTTGGTTTATTTTCTTATTGCAAAACAGTCTTTCCAGGACAATACATAATTTACAATCTAAACAGACATTGCTCAGTGCCCAGGAACAACAGTTGTCATTGTCGAAATAAGTTTTCAGCACATCTTTTGGTCTTATTACTACTTTACTGAAGATACTTTTCAACTAACTTGAATCTTCACATGCAATTATTAGTTTCTGAAAGTTGTTTTTTTGGCAAATACTGTCCTACCCAAGCACTCCACAAACCGTCTTCACTTTAGAGAGAAGAACCCAGCACATCCATATATGCAACCATCTTGTGGGAAAGCCCCATCGCACTTAGGTTTAACTGGCAGAAAATTATCAAGGTTACTTGATTTTGGGCACCTGAAACAAACCTCTTATGAACTGATGTTACTCGGAGTACCTATTTCTGTACATTCAAAACACATTCTCCCTCTTTTCTTTTGCCGGAGTTGTGAGAGTTCTCAGGCGTTGCACTGGATAATACAAGTACCTCCCTTAGGGACTCTGGAAATAAGGAACTGAACGGGCCACTCATTTAAGAGTCAGACTTGATGATCCTTGTGGATTCCTTCTAACTTGAAATGTTCTGTGATTCTGGGTGCACGGAAAGACATGGAAAATAAAAAGTTAAACTGCGGGAAAGATATCAATCCTACATCTTCTGTTCAGCAATTTTAAAGCAGTACATAAATAAAATATTAATTTGAAGGATAATGATCATTCTAGATTAAGATGCAAGACTAAAAATGGGGTAAACTTAAAGTCAGATGTGTTGTGCACCCCTCTCTAAATGGAAGGACAACACACTAGGGAAAGAAATGTCATCATGGTGACACGTTATTGAAACTGATTGTCCTCAGAACTTAATCTAACTCCAACCGTAGAAAACAAGATGTCAATTTAAAGTGCTTCTTGAATTCAACTAACCTGAACAATTTAAGTTTTGAAGTTCCCT
This sequence comes from Callaeas wilsoni, assembly GCA_013398955.1. Taxonomy (NCBI): domain Eukaryota; kingdom Metazoa; phylum Chordata; class Aves; order Passeriformes; family Callaeidae; genus Callaeas; species Callaeas wilsoni. The sequence continues at coordinate 167,953 of VWPU01004401.1, read as the reverse complement.
CACTATAACAGGACTAAGAACAGCATGAAATACAGAAAAGTTTGTTTTACTTGAGATGTTTGTTCAAGAGCAGCCAGAATTGCTTAGTGTCCTACACTAAATTACTTTTCTACCCCAGAGAGAGGGTGTTCCCTCTAAACCAGAGATGACGATATAAGGATTTCAGAAACTATTGTCTGCATTTTACTGATCTTCAGATTGCTAGCACACAGACTTTTCATATAAAGCACTGGTAGTCTAAAAGCTCTAAGATATTTAAATTCATTTGCTTTAAAAGCACAAAAAAAGAGAACCATTAAAAATATTTAATGTTCTATTAGAGTTATAGTCTTTTTACTGCCTTTGGCACCAGGTTATCAAAGTACCCTCAGCAGTCTGTTATGAACTAGAAGTAGTGTCTGTCAGAGTTGGTTCATTTCCTCTTTCTCTAGGGGGGAAACTAAATATAAAATATATTTTGGTAAGGTTTCTTCTCTTTTATTATTTTAGTAAATGCATATACATGCTTCTATGTTCGTGTCAGAGACAAAGCTATGTAAAAGAACTGTGCCTTGCACTTGAATTTCCATAGGAAGTGGCTCCCATCACCTCAAACAGTCCTTAGAAAGGCTGAGAACACAAGCTTTTTAAAGGATATAAAAAGATCCAGTGTGCATAAACTGTGTTCATTACTGTGATTTTCTACCTCAAAACTAAGGTAATTTTTAAAAAGTGCTTCAGCCGCTCATCACCTTCAAAATAAGAAGGATGGTCTCATACTGAAATCTTTATTCCTTGGGAAAATCTTGTCTTTAGAAGGCTAGTTTTCATATAATGGAATCACAGAATAAATGAGCTTCGAAGAGATATTGAAATGACATCATAGAATGGCCTAGGTTGGAACGGACCTTAAAGATCATCTCATTCCAACACCGCTGTCATGGACAGAGACACCTTCCACTACACAAGGTTGCAAAAAGCCCCATCCAACCTGGCCTCGAATGCTTCCAGTGGTGGAGCACCCACACCATTTCTGGGAAATCTGTTCCAGGGCCTCACTTAACCCATGGGAAAGAATTTCTTCTAATCTCATCTATACCTACTCTCTGTCAGTTTGAAGCCATTCGCCCTTGTCCTGTCACCCCAGGTCTCTCTCCATCTTTCCTTTAGGCTCTCTTCATGTACTGGAAAATTGCAATTAGGCCACTGCAGAGCCTGCTCTTTTCCAGGCTGAACAATCCCAACTCTCTCAGCCTTTCCTCACAGCAGAGCTGCTCCATCCCTCTGGTCCCCTTGGTGCCTCCTCTGGCCTGGCTCCAGCAGGTCCCTGTCCTTCCTGTGCTGGGAGCCCAGAGCTGGATGCAGCCCTGCAGGTGGGGTCTCAGCAGAGCGGGGCAGAGGGGCGGAATCCCCTCCCTGCCCTGCTGCCCACGGGGCTTTGGATGCAGGCCAGCACACGGGGGTTTCTGGGCTCCCAGCGCACACGGCCGGGGCATGTCCAGCCTCTCACCCACCCGCTCCCCCAAGTCCTTCTCCCAGGGCTGCTCTGGACCTGTTCGTTCCCAGCCTGGATTGATCACAGGCGTTGCCCTGACCCAGGTGCAGCACCTTGGATCTGGTCTGTTAATCCTCATGAGATTCCCATGGGCCACATCTTAAGGTTGTCCAGATCCCTCTGGATGGCATCCCATCCTTCAAGTGTGTCACCCACACCCCTCAGCTTGGTGTCATCTGCAAACTTGCTGAGGGTGCACTTGATCCCTTCGTCCATGTCATGAATGAAGATCTAAGAGTCGTCTGAAGCAGATCTGAGAGCAGGTTTCTCAGCAGCTTATCTAGGCATGTCCTGAACACTTCCAGAATGGAGATGCAATTATCAAATACAAATATCACATCTATCAGTCAGAGTGTTCCTGTAAAGGTGCATCTACTTCCTTATAGATTTTCAAAGGTAGCTATGATTACTGTGCTGCTCTGTTCTGATTTCCTCCATAATGAACTCCAAGAGCTGGACTCACTCATTTCTGTATAAACTTCTCATTGAGTAAGGACATGTCTATAATCAGTTTCGATTTAAAGAAGCGAAATTTGAGATACTTCAATTCATTCCACACTCTGATTCTATAACTCATATCATATATCCTTAAACTCTATCCCACCCTAACAGACACTCTATAAGATGGTCATTTTTGGTTCAGAAGATACATCCTCCTAGCTTTGTCTCTCATTACTTCATCTTTTCCTACAAAACCTTCTCTTACCTTCTGTGTGCTATCCTAAGCACACAGCGCAATTACCATCTAGCTATCAAATTGCTTATTAATCTCTGGTAATTATGAATAAATATGTGAAGCTATCCAGGGGCAGGGGGTAAAAGGGGAAAGAGAGGGGAGAAAAAAAAAAAAAAAAGCAGTAGACAAAAAGAAAAAGATACTCCAGAAAGCTTGCATCTCAATGTCACCAGAGTTTCAAAGAATGCTTCACTGCAGGTCATTTTACCAGCAGCAGTGAAAATAAAAAGCAGCCAGTTTTGTAATCAAGAGCTAATCAACTTAGGTTCTCCTTTCATGCAGCTCAAAGTAAACTTTATGTTGAGTTGAAGGCTGGAAGAGAGAACCAGGGATCATTTTCCTTTCGAAAGCTGTTCACTTTTCTGTCTCATGCAAACTAGACTGCGTCAGAGAGAGTTCTTTGCACTGGATGGTTCGAGCTGTGGGCTTGAGTTCGAAGAACTTACTTGATATGTGTTCCTGTAACTGCCCAGCACTCTTACTGTTAAACCTTCCCAGTAAGAGCCTTGCTATGTGAAAAAGTGTCTGTCTCCTTGAAAAACCATTAGGCAATTACATTGCAAAGTCATGAAAAAGTACTTCCTCTAAAACCTATGAAGAAATCAGACACCTGCATGTGCAATGTAGTCTTAAAAGCAGAATGACAGGATTACAAGGTCAATGATTTTCCTTTTGACAGATGTTATCTGGGCAGGATTCTGGCTCCTAGAGAGTGCAGAAAAAGGAAAAAGACAAAAAGGAACAAAAAACTACAATAGGCAGCAAAGATCAAGCAAGTGAAAAATAATTTTAAACAAAATATATAAGAATTATGAGAGATGAGAAGCATAGGGTGGCAACATTTAGTCATCCCTTTAAAGAAGAATCTAATGTCACTCTGCCCCTGGGGTTTGACTGCACCACTAGATACCCCATGGGACTTGTGGATCCCCCTAACGTTTCCTTCACTCTTCAAAGATGTCGGTTAAAAGTATGTTTTTGATACAAATCTAATTGAGAAAATGGCAATTTATTCTGCATATTAAAAACAAGGGACAATTTGTACTGCTCTCCACCAGGAGAAAACACAGCAAGGAAAAAACCTATTTAATATTTGTACATAAAGCAGATCTAATCTTTTTCGGAGTCTTCAAGACACCATGAGGAAGTAAGAACAAATTCTGGACACCAGATATTATTCCCATATGGTTACTGAGCAATTTATTACTGCAGATAGACCTCTGACACTGTCTCCCACAACTGATTCTCACTTCTATTACCACTTCACTTATCATTCACTTCACTGACTGTTACATCCTATGTAAGAGCTTTAGCTCGAGAAAACCTAATTAATTTAATATGCATAAAATGCCCCACACACTCCTCTGATGTTCTACTCATACAATTCCATTCCTATTGGGCTGATCCTTCAAGAAACAGGCAATAGTTAACACGGGTATATGTCAAGACTCAAGAAGGACCAAACTTGCAGCACCAAAGAGAAAGTCTTAGCAAAGAATGGAGGCAGAATTAGCACAGATGTTTTTGCAGCAATAATTAGTGGTCATCTCTAACACAGAGTCCAGAGGAGGCCACCAAGTTGACTGGTGGCGTGGAGCACCTCTCCTGTGAGGAAAGGCTGAGAGAATTGAAGTTGTTCAGCCTGGAAAAGAAAAGGCTTTGGGGTGATCTAATTGCACCCTTGTGGGTACCTGAAGGGAGCCCACAAGAAAGATGGAGAGAGACAAGACCATGTAGTGACAGAACAAGGAGGAATGTCTTAAAACTGACAGAGAGTAGGTTTAGATCAGAGATTAGGAAGCAATTCTTTACTGTGAGGGTGGACAGGCACTGGCACAGGCTGCCCAGAGAAGCTGTGGCTGCCCCATCCCTGGGAGTGTTCAAGGCCAGGTTGGATGGGGCTCTGAACAACCTGGTCTGGTGGGAAGCGTCCCTGCCCATGGCAGGGCTGGAACTAAATGATCTTAATGTTCCCTTCCAATCCAGGCCATTCTATGATTCTATGAAATGATGATAGGAAGTGCCACATGAAACACTGCATAAAGTCTAAAATCTCCAGCTGTGAAGAAATATTCTGAGAACAAGGCTTGTATGTGTTTATCAATGTTAATCTAGTCCAGGAGCGCAAGTACACTTGCAGGACCACAGCACATATACTGCATATCTATCTTCTCTACCTATGAAGTTTTCCTTATTTTCTTTCCTATATTTCTCTACCCTTGAATAATTTCCGATGCAGCAGGTCATTCTGTATCACTGAATATTTGAAATTTCTTTCAAAATCAGCAACCAAAGGCTAGTATTATATATAGATACATCTATATCTATCTCTGTTTACACACACACACAGGTGCAGAGGATGTAATCCTGACGGAAGAGCTTCCAACTGTTGGGATATAACACCCTTTTCCCCACCAGATGGCAGTCACTTCAACTTAATGTAACCCGGACTGGTCACCACATGCGCAGCAAACAATGGCATGCTTTATATTCGAGATTTTCCTTAAGAAGTAACGTTGATTTTTTGAACACGTACAGTAGAGCTATTTCAGTTTCCTCCTACTTAATGGCAAAGTATTCTACTAGCAGCTAAGCTCAACTTTGATCAGTATATCCTACAAGGTTTTTTTTAAAACATACATCATTCCATTTTTTTTTTCAATATGCTGTAATTTTGTCAAATTGGAGAAGTACAGGTATTATTCACAACCATTGTCTTGTTCCAAGAAAAATACCGAAACAGAAATATCTGGGTAACTTTCAACTGCAAAATAAACAAACTTTTCCAATATATGCCAATGATTAAAAAGACTAAAGGACTCCAAAGAAGGAGGGGAAATGATAAATACCTTTTGCATAATTGTTTTACAAAAGTATTCAGCGTGCAGATTTCTTGGCTTATAAAAGAACAGGGTAACATCTACAGCAAAAATATTGCAGCCAGTACATTCTATGTTACACACCAGATAAATTGCCTTTAATATGGAAGCCGAAAACTTCTGGTAAAAGCAGGAAAGTTTTTGCCAACATAGTCCAGGCACCATAAAAATAATGTAATCTGGTGGATGGGGACTGCTCTGTAGGATATCCAGCTCTAGGAGCAACTCATCCATTGATTCTAACCAAAAGATCATTTTTCCCTTTTTATTTCTTTAACTTCTAATTTTTTGAAAGAAATTTTCCACAAGAAAATGTCCTGTATTATAAAAGAGAACTTCCCTCCCATAAGACTAATATTAGAATTCAGTGTGATTAATTGGGTTTATAGTCAGCTTTATTCTGCCTGCAAAGATAATATCAAAATTGCACATTCTTATTAATAAAACACACGCATCTTCCAATAAATTTATGACCAAATATGCAGTCTGTTTGGACAGCTGGTTTCTACCACTCTACAAGCAGGGACTCAGATCCCTTTTTTTCCTTCCCATTTTTTTTTTTTTTCAGCAGAAAGTAGAGCAAAATTTTGTCTAGATATACTAAACAGATAAGTCCAGTAATGGAAAGAAAAGACCATAAAAATAAAGCAAAAAGTGATATAACTACATTCTACTAATTAAATATTAAGCAGCCAGTTATACCTGTCTTTAAAACTCATGGGTAATAATCCTGAATATTTTACTTTTAATACCAAAATGCAAATCCCATTTACATGGATATATTCTGGATGAGCAGTATCCCAAATCAGTGACATTTGAACTGAAGATGTTCTCAAGATACATTTTAATTCAAAAGATCCATTCATAAACTTTTCATTATGGCTCAATATGCTTCTGAGATTACATATTCACATAAGTTGGAAGGATGAGCAGAATCCACCATAAAAGTAAGGCATTCTCATGTCATTTCCTCTTCCTTCAGTATCAAAGTAATCTTTAGTACGAACCTAACAAAAATGATTTGAAGTGGAGAATGCAAACCTTTGTGAATAAACACAAACTCAAAATCCATCCTTGGCTTGGAAAGAGAAACTGAATGAGTCATTTTTGAAGGGGACAGAGTAAACACAGGCATTCACCATTTAACATAAAGTCCCAGCATAAAAATTTTAGCACAACCCTGTGATGTTCAAAGGGATGGTGAAGTAAAAGTGACAGACAACTGTTTTTTCCTCCAGCTGAAGGATCAGTAATAATCCTACAGTTACGTTTAGAGAATTCTGTGTATTTTGAAAAGGATATTGGAAAAACAGAGGTGAAGGAAGAGACACAAATACTGAATACTGGAGAACACATGTTACAGTGAAAGTCTTAAGAGATCTCAGATCTATTTTAGCTGACTTGAAGAAATATGTAGCAGTCATTGTAGGAAAACAAATACCACATATAAATGCCAGCAGAAAACAATGGAACAATGGCTCAAAGCTGAAGCTGGTCAAATTTCAATCAGGTAAAAGGCACGAATTTTAATACTTTGTTTCATGAAATAATCACTCTTGCTATGAAGATAAATGGTGGATTAAATAAAAATAAAAGACAAAATGCAAGGGAATAACAGCACAAAATGTAAAAACTTGAGAGTTTAAACTACAAGGTCCAATGGCCCATTCTGATTTGCAACCCAGCCCTGCTCTGTGAGGAGAAGGACATGACTGAGCTCCTTGGGAGCCATTTGAAATGCAAAGGGAGCGTCCCCTCACTGTCCTGGGAAAGCCTCCGTGGGATGGAGAGCAGCTGCACTGCCCCCAGCGTCATGTGCCAGGGGCTGCTCATGGTGACTGGGACACAAACTCTGGGGAGTGGTCCCAGGGCTTACCTGCAGCGAGCACAGTCCTTCTGTGAGATGGAATGGCAGCTGTACACCTGGAATGGCAGCTGTACACCTGCAATGGCAGCTGTGCACCTGGAATGGCAAGAGACACAGCACGTGAGAACAGGGATACAGGACTTCTGCAATAAACTGAGTTTCACCTGGTATTTCAAAAGGAATCCTGTTTCAAAGAAAGACAGTGTTATGTTCTGTAACTACACGATATAAAGACAAAAAAGAGCAGGCTTTTTTTTTTTTTTTTTTTTTAACAAGACTCGATGACTTTAGCAGGTTAACAATTTAAGGGAATTGTCATATACCAGTAACTGAAACAAAGCAACATGGTACAACCTCTTCTGTCTTGCAGGCCCCACAACCTTTCAGCACATCTCAAACTGGGGGCACTCTCTTGCTGGATGCACATTTAGTTGTGTGCTGAGCTTTGCATGCAAATAAATTCACAATTTTACCACTTTTATAAAGTAACCAACTCAATTTCTTAGACTGAATTTTAGCACCTGAAAATTCTTTTTTCTCATTGTGGATTGTTAGAAAACATATAGAATGAATTCATGCACAAAACCCATATTTTTTCTCATTCATACTAACATATTCACAGCAAACAGAAAGTTGTGTTTAGCAGAATATAAAGGGAAAGTATTCATCTACAATCACATGTCTAGTACAATAAATACAATGCTAAGGGAAAACACATGTAGCAGAACCACTATGCTGGCAAAAGATTTTTAGCTTACAGAGTAAGAAATCCTCTGAGCTGTTTGCAATCAATAGATCATATTTAGTGCCTTCTTTACATTAACATGGAGTTTTTCAAGAAGTGGGATAAGTTAGCAAACTGTTACACTCAGAGAAAGCACAGGATTTTTAAGCGAGGAACCCTTCAGTTTCTGAGAGCTCAATTAGTATTAATTACAAGTTTAAAGAAGCACCACAACATATTCACATTGATAGTATAGGCATATCTACAGCATAATTACTGTCACTTCAATAAGTGCTGTCATGCATACACATGCCCTTCTAGGATCAAAGTGGTGGCATATCCAGTCCAAGCTCCAGCTATCAGAGGCAACCCTGTTTCACCTTCCTTTTCATAAATGTATCATTTTCCACCTTGCAAACACTTACACGTGTATGGAAAAACAAAACCTGACCACTTTATTGGGAGTCTCCTCCAGAACACTACTGCTTTAATGGCTAGAAATCTTCTAACTTCCAGTCTGATTTTCTGCCAATTATTTTTGTCCCAGAATTGTTCTTCAGATTAGATTGCTCTGCTTTACTCACAGTTGTCCTGTTCCCACTGTGTACCTTTTCTCTTGGCCTTTATTTTATTGAAGAGAAATCAAGCTTTTAGTATCCTCACAATAACCTTTCCCTTCCCACTATTTATTTTAGTCCCATTTCTTTCTCTGTTTGCTATGCCTAAGTTCATACTTCCTACACCTGGGCACTCCAAAAGCTTGGCTGTATTCCTGGGGAGGTTGCTGCGGTGCCTCACGTGAAAGCATTAACAATTTTATTTCATTACCTGAAAGGTCTAACTTGATACTATTTTAAATGGCATAAACCTTGCTCATGGACATATCGGATCACTGGGGTTGCAGCTTTTTTGGATGAAATTCCTCTTACCTAGTTTTAAGGAGCATCTCTGAGCTAGTCACTGCAGGTCCTTTAGAATCAGAGAGACACTTCACAGCATGATTCATCTGATCTATTTTTAGAGATTCTGACTGGATGAAATCTGTTGTGCCCTAGAAATACTCTTCACTGACCATGCCTAAACAAATACCTCAGTTGGAGAGAGCTAGACTGAATCAACTGAAGAGCTTATATTGTGGTTTATTAATATAGTAAGCTCCTTCATTTCCTTTAAAAAAATCTTGAGATAGCAGATAATAGCAGAAGCAATCATAATCATGTACATAACTAAGTTTTCAGACTTCATCCTGTTTCTGTTCCCCACAGTCTCTCAGTTGTGAAGTTTTCCCTGGATTATTCATTGATGGTACTTTTGAATCACATATTGAAAATGGCTCTTCTAGTACACTTTTAAAACCCATAGTAATTAGAGGTAGCAAAGTTTCCCCTCAGAAATCAAGTGCTTATGTAATGATTTGACAGAATTGCAGTTTGACAATTGATATAGACTAGCACAAGAGAAAGAGGAACAGACACTTTAAAATATACTGAATTTTGATCAATCATAAATAAAAGGATGTAGACTTGGGGAATTTGGCAGGATGCTTAAGATGCCATCTCTATCGAACCTCATTAACTACATTTTTTAAGCAAAAAGCTTGAAATATTTGAATAGTAAAAAGTAAATTTTAAAATTAAAAAAAACCTAAAACAACCAAACAAGCACAAATATATATTTCTATTATCTTCTCCAATGGAATCATTACAGAATTTTTTTGCACAAAGAACAGATTAAAATCAGAAGGAATTTGATACTTTCCCTCACCTCCAGAGACAAAGCAAGGTAGTTGCTGTACTATATGATCTCACAGTGGATTAATATTTAAAAATTGACTACTGTTGAATCTTAAGAATTTACCTGAAATCTTCCAAATACAAGCTATAAAAGAGAAAAAAGTGTAACCACTATATCACTTTTTCTTTGCTTTGTGAAGGAAGTGCTAGTACAAATAGATAGGTTTTACACATAAAGAGATTTTGAAGCAAGTAACAGGCTGGACTGAATATCTCAGGAGTTTGATTTGGCAATAAAAAGTCATGAAAATTTTCTTCACATCTCACCAATCCTGCTTACATATAAGCATTTGAACAATTTTTCATTTGACACAAGTGCTAAGATAAAATTCTTTATGAGAGGGGATAACTGAGGAAATTTTCATGAAAATCTCTGTCAGTTAAATTACAAAATATTTGGAAGATTGCTGAACACAAACACAAACAATTCAAAGAGGAGTTATTCACCAGAGCAGAAGTTATTATGAACACTTGTTATCCTACTTTGTGCTCAGTAACCAAAAATCAGAATAACTCTCAAAAGGGCAAACACTGAACAACTTCACTTCTTGAACCACAATACCAAAATGATTAAATACCAGATAGTTCAGGCTCATGGACAAATTCATGGACAGGATGTCCATAAACAGATGCTGAAGGGTACAGATAGGATGTCCCCTCTAGCATCACACATCGAAAAATGATGGATGCCAAGGGACTATGAGGGAAATGGATTACCATTCAGACCCAAAATCCCAGTCACAGCAGGTTCAAAGGGATGTTGCTTCATAGAAACAGGAAAGATTTTTTTCAGAATGTAACTTTTGATACTTTTTTAGTGTCAGACTATCAACCATCATGCCCCTCATAAACAAAAAATCATCAAATTTTTAATTCTTCATGAAAATTCTATTTTCTTAGGCCAGAACTCTCATAAACATGTTCTTGACACTGTCATTATTAAGCATATATGCTGATCTTTTCAAAGTTTCTCTTTTCTGAAATGACTGATCTTGTTTTGCAGTCTGCTATGTATTCTTTCACATACTGCTAAGCACAAACTTTGGATGCTTGCTCTAGCTTGCAAAGTACCCTATTCACAAGTGTACATGTATTACCAGATTTCTTTACAAATAATTCTTGTCAGTAATGCATAACTTCCAGAACTCTTCAATAGATACAAACACAAGGCAAATTTCCACCCCTGATTCTGACACAGGATGTAATAATTCTACCAAAGGCCTATCTATATATAAAATAGACAATTTTTATTCCTGAAAACTCCCTCTTTCATGATTAACTCTTTAGTTAGGGAAGGGAAAAATCAAATTTGAAAAAAAAATAGAAAGGAAGAGGCAAATGCTGAGAAGAAGGCATGTTTTAAGTAAGAAGAATTGTTATGATGGTCTTCTGAAAATATCAGAAAGGCAAAAGCAACCATATTTTCTTCTTGTTTTCCATTGTTTTCTACTTATTTTCTATTGTTTTCTACTTTAGGACAATGCATCTACTTGCAGACCAGAAAGCAAATCATGTTCTGGGTTGCAGCAAAAGCAGTTTGGCCAGCAGGTGACTCTTGCCCTGTGCTCCACTCTCATGAGACCCTACCTGGACTATTTTGTCCAGCTCTGGGGCTCTCAGAACAACACAGATGTGGATTTGTTGGAGAGAGCCCAGAGAAGATGATCAGAGGGCTGGAGCAACTCTCCCATGAAGACATGCTGAGGGAGTTGCAACTGTCAGCTTGGAGGAGAGGAGGCTTGGGGGAAACCCTACTGGGGCCCTTCAGTACTTGAAGAGGTTTAGAAGGCTGGAAGCGACTTTTTACAAGGGTTTGTAATGCTGGAACAGGGGGAAATGAATTTAAGCTAAAAGGGAATACATATAGGTTAGATACTAGGAAGAAATTCTTCACTCTGAGGGTGGTGAGACACTGGCACACGTTGCCCAGAGAAGCTGTGGATGCTCCCTCCTTGACAATGTCCAAGGCCAGGTCAGATGGGACACTGAGCAGCCTGGTCTAGTGGAAGGTGTCCCTGCTCATGGCAGGGGGTTGGAACAAGATCATCTTGACCGTTAGATGAGCTCAGTTGGTCAGAGCATGGTGTTAATAATGCCAAGGCCATTAGTTTGATCCCTGTATAGATCATTTGGTTTAGGGGTGGACTTGCTGATCCTTCTGGGTCCCTTCCAGCTCAGAATATTCTGTAACTCTGTGATGTTTCACGTCCCCTCAAACCAAAACTATTCTATGAACCTATGGCTGTTTGGCATGACCAGCTCTTTGCAATAAATATTTTTGCCCTGAGATCATACCACTTATGATTGTGATTTTAACTTAGCCAAGGTCTACACAAGAAAAAAGCTGTTATTGCTGTTAAAAAGCTACCAGAAATAGCAGGTTATTTCGGACTACCATTATTTCAGCAATGCTAAGGCTTCCTTTTCTGTTAACAAGATATAAACATTAAAGGGACTTCTACTTATCAATAACAGAGGCTCAGAAAATGACAGCCATGAAAAGAACCCCGTACACTTGAGATGCTCCTGAAATCAGACTAACTTCCATTTCAAAATGTCACAGAACTGTAACACTGAGTGAGAAAATGTGACTTTCTGGTCATTTGAGAGTTCATCTTTCATCTGTTATTTATATTCAATGCTTTTGGAAGGAGACTTGAATATGGGGCAACAACTTAATCAGACTTTCTAAGACCTTTTGTGGTGGGGATTATAGACCAAGAAGAATACTCAAGAGCCAGAGAGACTTAATTTGTTTTGTATCTTAAATCAAAGCTGATGCAGTTAGTCATTCCCAAGTTCATAACAAAGTAAATCCACGTACAGTACCAAAAGCAAATAACTTTTGCTGACTTCGCTGATCTATCAGGGCTCTTGGTTTTGAGGAGGAAGGTCTAGAGTCTTTCACATGCTACCAAAATTCAAAGAACACAGTTTCAAGCTTTGATGATTCTTTGCTCCATGAGCTTCCCCACATCCTTGCTCTTAGCAAGTCCACAGTCAGGTTTGAATATTCTGTGTCATTAAGGTAATGTAGGAAAGGATTATCTGGAGAATAAAATCAAAGGATTTTTTGGTGGGGATTAACCTGGCAGCACTTATAGAAACACTGGGTTAAAAAGGTGCCTTTTCCTTAAATTTCAGTCAACTGTAATTCATCTCGTATCACCAGACTAAAGCCTGGGGCTTCATCTAGTTTTTGCTGCCTTTATCTTATCCAGTAGATTATCAGGATGTGGAACATGATAAACTACTGTCTTTGAAATGACGATTTACAACACTGTTGCATATCATAAAAATTACAGTGTCAAAATTGCTTAAAGCCAGAGTGCAAATTGCATAAAGAGGGTTCCAAACTTCAGAACTCTCATCTCCACTGAGCAAGATCATGGTCTCTTTGTCCTGATTTGGCAGACTATGAGAGAGCTGACACTTTTTTTTTTTTAATTCAAGTGAGCAATTCAGTCTAAAACTCTCCTAAAATAAACTGGTGACATAGCAAACCTTGCCTAGAGCAAACCATGAAAAATCTTTGTCTACTTCTCTTATAAAAAAAAAAAAAATCGTTCTGAAGATAACAGAGGTGTGAGTTGCACTGTTTATGAAAAAAATTGTGCCTGACAATCCTTTCTATGCAAACCACAGAACTTTCCAACACCCAGGAGGCATCTTCAGTATTTAAAAAACACCCAAACAAAACAAAACAACAAGCCCCTCCTTCTCCCTCTTTTCTACCTTGGTTCACAGAAGCTGAATTGGCTTTTATATCACAATGAAGGTTAGAAAACAGTGGTGCTTCTTGAGGCCCTTTAAGGTATTTCAGAAGGGGAATGAGATGTTTAGATTGTTTACTCCTGCATTTAAATGAATGGCCCAAAACAGAAAAGAGAAATCTCTGGCTCTTAGTCATCACTGGCTGAAATGGGGTAAAAGACCTCAAACTGGTCTTTTACCAGTGAACTTGAGCTTGAATGAACCAGGTGCAGAGTCAGCACACGGCTCAAGGAACAGCCCAAAGGTTTTTCAGAACCTCAGCATCAACACCACAAGAGAGACAGGACCATGTGTGCTTTGGGGCAAGGCATCAACACACGGTAAAAACTACCCTACAACACCACCAATGGAAATAAAACTTAATGGTTTCACAATCATGTTTTCATTGCTCTTGGAGACACAACTTTTCCCTTCAACACCAAGTCTTACACGTCTTTCATTGCAGTGCTCTATCCTCTGCTCCTTACAGGAGAAGACTAATTATTCCAAGAAATGATCATGAATATAACTAAGTTCAGATCCTCCCCTTGGTAAATTGTGCAGACTGCTGTGAATCTGGAAATTATTTTATCAATTACATTAAAATGGACAAGAAGAAAGCTTTCCACTTAAAAAAATCTTCCTTCCAGTAGCAAATCCCTTTCTTTAAAAAAAAAAGTTAAAACTGAATGTCTTATTAGCATGAGAATAATTTCAAGCAGTGTTTGAATACCAAATACAGCAGCACTGTCTCTTGCACTGTTTATGCCATACATATGACAGATTATTTAATGATTTAATTTATCATTACAAGTCATAAAAATCGAGAGAATTTCACATAGCCTAAATAAAGCTGAAGGTACAACATTTCCACACAGTATATGAATTTGTAAAGTGCAGTAAGTATATGAAAATGTTTGCCATCATTAACATGTATCTATAGTTCAGCAGGAATATCAAAATGTCTTATTGCATCTAACAGCTTACACAAAAGACCAGCAAACAGACTCTTGTCTTAAGCTAATGGGACTAGTTAATGGACATTCTGGAGAAAAGGTACAGCTTGCAATCATGTCAAAATCCAGTTGAAAACTGAATTAATATGCAGGGCATAAATTACCCAGTTAATCCAATTAATCCAGATCATGACCATTTTAAGATAATGGGCTTCCTACTTTTCATTGTTAATATTTAATTGGTTATATTGCATATTTATATTCTCCTATGCATGTTTATATTTTCCTATGCAATTTTGGGGTTTTTTTTTCCTTGGATAATTTTGACCCATAAATATGAGGAGTAGGTCAAAAACTTTTTTTCAAAAAAGCCTGTTGTAATTTGAGGGCAATTTACAGTTAATTCACATACACCCTTTCATTTCAAATTGACAGTCCTCAGTCTGAAGTTAAACTGTCCTAAAGATCAACGAAAGTTCAGAATATAGCCTGAGAAAATACTGCCCTTGATACATTCATAAATATTAATTACATTTATAGGATAGCAGTACAAATTCAACCAAGAACCATGGGTCCCTGCAGTTACTAAAGAGAAGGAAAAAATACTGATGGAAATGATGTGAGTAATTATTAGTGTTTCTGGAACTTCTAACTCTGTTCCACAGTTCGCCAGACATTTCCCTCCCACTTCGCCACACCAACCCCCCCAATTTTAACAAGAATACTTGGAATAAAATTAATCTCATACTGATAATAAGAAGACAAAAGCTGTCGCTTGTAATAATACAGACCATCATATAGTTAGTATGTAACAGAAGCTACTAAAGCAAACTCTTTAACGGTAAAATCCTAATAAAACGGTACACCATCAAAATTTACAAACAACTACAAACAGTTAAAATGTCACAGAACGGATGTAATAAACACAGTTAAAAAACCAGGGACACCTATGCCAAGGCAAATACACCGCACATTTTAATTTTTCAGGAGGAAATGTAACACATCGCAGCTAAAGGAATAACAAAGCAAAAAGAAACAAAGTACAAACATAACGATTCTCAAGGGTTAATGGTTACACCACAGGCTTATAGTCACTGATCACATTTTTACTACCTATGCCTGCAAATAATTCCCTTTTTTTCTCCTCTGAAGACGGCAGGACTACTATGTATTGATTTTGTGAGCATTTTTAGTTGTCTTTTCTAGAAGTTCAAATCTCACAAATTAGCATTGTAGAGCCCAAAAATGAAGCAAAAGAACTGGAAAAATATTGGAACAAAAAAGTTATTGCAGGGAGACAGAAATTCATTACTTTCATACTCTGTCAAACTTATAATAATATGCACTTGGAAAGAAAAGCAAAATCTTATTTTAAATGGCATTTGCTAAAGCTATGCTAACAAAAGGATTTGTGGCCCTGTCAAGGAAAAACGTTGACCCTTGACCTTTTTTCAGTTTAGAGGAGGCGAATAGCCAGAATCTTGTGTATCAAACAAATGTTTGTTTTGTATAAACCTTCTCCTAATTTTCTCAGGTTGCTGCAAAAGCGGAGGGGAAAAAAAAAAAAAAAAGACAAAAAAAAAAGAAAAGAAGAAGAAACTGCCCCGAACGAAAGGCTCGATTCAGAAACAGTGCAAGGCTGCTTCTAAACAGTCATGTGACTTTTTTTTGCTAACAGCCATGTGCTCGCGTATCATTTTACTCTGAAATAACTCTGCGGATTTCAGCTCAACCTGCCTTTGCTTATAATGCATGACATAGCCTGTGAGGGAGCCTGAGAACCGTCCCTCTTCAAAAGCAAGGTTCCCATGCTTGGCCTGTAACCATGGAAGCAGATGCCTTTTTTGCTTACCCCTGCTTACCTCTTTGCAGCCACGAGCTGCTCCCTATTGTTAAAAGGGGTACGCCTTGATTTTTCTTCGTCGTGACTGAACTTGCCTCTTCTTCAAAGGGCACGATGCTGCAGGTCATTGGTCTAGACTGTTTGCACGGTCCAGAGAACAGCCTTGATGTAACCCTTGCTCCGTCTGTGCCACACCACCAGCCGTGCGACTGCAGACTGTAGGGGGACATCGGAGATCTGTATTTGAAAAGAAGTCCGTCCGATTTTGCCATTGTGCCTTTTCAGTCATCGATCGAATGAATATCGAACCTTCTGTCGTTGCATGTGTGAAATAGATAGCTTAGCAAGCACTTTTGTGCCCAAACCTGTGCAGTGGGCCAAACTCTTTTCCTTTATTCACAAGTATTATTGGTTTTTGTAGTATAGTAATTTCTTAGGAACTTTAATAACAAGACACTTTAATAATAAGTGTCTTAAGATTAGACCAGCCTCACAGCAGAACCTCTTTGTTTTAACCTGCTTGATTTAGCACTGAATTTTTTAGGTTTTTTTAAAGATGCTTTCTCTTTTAATCATTCCCAGTTGAACATCAGTCGTCTTAAAGTGGAAGGGAGGCTGATTTGGAATCTGTATGAACAGCCCAGAATTGTGAGGGGTTTCAAAACAAGATACTGACTGGATGTTTGCTGCCACAAGGCTTTAAAAATAACACAGGAGAAAAACAAATGTGAACTTGGAAAGCTTCCAAGATTCATTCAAATAGTAAAAAAATCTAAAAAATATTGCTTTTTGCTTGTTTGTTAAATATGATAAAGTAGTCTTAAAGAAAAGACAGCTATTCCAACAGATAAAATAACCTGACAGTGGTGACTAGAACCCTAAAGTAGTTTATATTATTTTTTTTCTTTGCTACAGAAAGACAAATAATTTAGAAAATTAACATCTGATAACATGAGTTTTTGCTCTTCTGTAGTAGTGCAAAAACATTTGTGATAGTCACTGGTCAACTTTTTTTTTTTAATATGTATTTTATTTTAAAGATGAAATAGTTAAATGTCTACACCACTGCAAGAAATTATGACAGTCATGCTAAACCACTGAGAAGACGTAGCTGAAATATTCAGTCAAAGAGTTCAACAGAACTCCAGGAATTTCAGGGAGGACTGAAGAAAAAAGATTCTCTAACACCTTCGAATTAAAAAAAAAAATCAAACAGAATTGTAGCTAACGAGGAAAATTATATCACTCGGTAAGCAAGTTTTTACTCTTCTTTTAATGGAATGGCAAAATCTCTGATCACTGCTTGTCAAAAAAACAATAATCTAGTGAAAGCCATCAGCACCTACTCCTTGTACAATATGCCAGCCTCTACTCTTCTAACAAAATTTGGATTGCATCAAAAAGGGCTTATATATTCTTCAGAGTGCTGCTAACCCAGTCTTGTCTGTATATGACATCAGTATATATATTTTTGAGATACCACTATCTCATACTTCAAGGCATACCTATTTTCTCTAATTGCCGCAGGCAAAGGGGAGGTGCACTAAAGAATAAAGAAGGTTATTGTGACAGATGAAACATAATTCACAATGAGTACTCTTTTCATCCAGCCTTAAGTAGCAGAGGATTACTCCAAGCTGAATTTTAGGGGAGTACGTATGATCTGATTTAATAACACAAGGACAGGCCACAAGCTGAAAGGCAATATAAACCAATTATGCTTTTGCTGATTGTTTGTGGGGTTTTGTTGCTGGGGTTTCCCCCCCACATCCTTTCTCTTTTCTGGAAATAGAAGAAATATTAACATGAAGAGGGTCTGAAGAAACATGGGGAAAAGTAAGAAAAGCCAAGAAATAAAAGTTGGGATTTTCTGGAATGGATATTGACAAATGCTTATTCTATATTTCTGCTTCATGACACTTATATGAAATAAGATCATGCCTTTTCTTCAGTAATTATGCGCTGTGAAAGTAGGTAAACTAATTTTGATACACTTACTGAACTTGTCTTGCTTCTGAGAAATTCATACTTGAGTCTTCTAAAAATGCTGTTGATGTCAAGTTTAGATGTAGATAACTGTGATAGTAAAATAACTTTCTGCTAAGTGTGTGTACATTGCTTTTCTGAGTCATTGGTTTAATATTTAAACAGCAAATGGGTAAGATTGCATGAGTATTTTATATGCTTGTTTCCTTATAGCGTGCTTTGGAAAATAAGTGCTTAGCACAAATTACTATATTGCATTCTGAAAGGTTTCATCTTTTTATAGTTCCAGTTTTCACAAAATGACCCTTTTTGTATGATCTAAAATTGCATTCAGAATTCTTGGACTTTTTAGCTAGTTAAACTGCAGAAACTGCTAAGGTGCTTGGCAAAAGAGAAATAAACAATGTCCCATTTTGTCTATAGAAATGTTAATTTAGATTAATTACTCTTTTAAGTAATAGGTAACTTTTGAAAATCCATTTTAATGTAATTTTGTTAAAGTATTCATTGATTTTCTCAAAGAACATTTCTATAAATTTTGTACAGTTTAGTATTTAAAATAAAACCATTTTCAGATATGGATTTTAAATGTGTTCTTTGAGTGCTCATCTTTTTTGAAAAATCACAGAAAAAAAAACCCTCAAACAACCATGAGTTAAATGTTTATTTCCATACATTTTTGATTTTTTTAATTACACAATAACTGCTTAGGACCAGAGCTAATAAAACTGTGCTTCTAATTGAAAATTAATTATTACTAGGGGTTCATTTATATCTTTGAGATTTTGGACTGAAATACAAAACTAAGATTAATTGGAACAGACTTTCTGTTATTCAGTGCTGCAACATGTCAGACCAGCTAAGACAATTTAACAACTTAACATCTAATGTTCCATAAACAAACACCAAGGAAATGGTGTAAAAACAAGCATGTGAAATTATTATTAATTATATTTTCTAAACCAAAAAAGAACATTGCCGTTTTGTCTGTCTTGAGGCTGTTACTGAACTATTTTCTGGCATAATACAATTTCATGCCATTCTTATAAGCAAACATAAAACCGATGTAAGTATTTCATAAAAAGCATAAGCAATTATGTGCATTTTGGTGAATAAGCAGTATGCAGTAAGCACACAACAGTACTGTATTTTAAAGAAAGAATAAGCACTCAGAAAATGTATAAAATGCAGTAAGAAAGCTGCTAGATTGAAAGCATACATTTTAATATTTTAGTTCGCAAGGGGAGCGGCAGCCAAAAGACCATTCTAACCACCTGACAAACAGCAACAAACAACAGCTCTCGAGTCAAAATATTTATTAGGGTGTCATGTCAATGTACAGGCTAGCATATGTGCCAAGGAGAAATTATTCCATTATCTTCAGCTGAGTGAACCAGCAACAATGAATGTACAGATTTGTAAATATACACGGAGCTGAGAATGTTCTTTCAAATCATACAACCATTTAATTTTCATTGATCATTTTAAAAATATATCAAAAAGTGTGAAGTACAAGTTACATTAATTCCTGTGACAATTTTTATCCAAATGTTATTGTTGCCCTGTCACTTCGCACTTGCAATCCATTGTAAAGTTTCTTGGTAAGAAATATATATACTTTAGCATTTGTTTCAGGACTCAAGTGACATTTTAGCTACACTGAATGACATTAATTTAAGCAATATATCTTCTATTAATAAACTTGAAAAAAATGCATATTTTAGGGGCATTAATATCTGTAGACTTGTTTTGTCCTCTTCAAAATTAGTCTGAAGTAGAATTTATTATTGACATGTCACATAAAACTTTCAGCAAAATTGCAGATAAACGTTGTCTTTGGAAAAGTAGGGAAAAGACAGCACAACAGATGACGCCTGTGTGCAACAAAAGAATCTCTTAAGATGAATAATGTTTTAATACTGAAACAAACTACAAGCAATCATATAAGTTGCAAAACAAAAAATGTCTAGTATTACACATTATTTTAATTCTTTTCTGCAAAACATACATCAGGCAGAATGAATATATATCAAATTCACCACATAGTTTTTAGTTGCCAGTGTTGAGACTTTTTTAAAAGAGAAGAGGGAGGGAAAAAGAGCTCTTCCCCTCTCCTGCAAACAGCTTTGATTTTAACCAAATCTAAGTGTGCAGGTACAGTTGTCTCATCCCATAGCCTGTAAAGCTTTAGAAACCTACGACTGAAATTAAGATTTGTAATATTTTGGGAGCAACAAAGAATACAGCAACTCAGGAGACAACACTGGAAATGTAAGAAATCGCAGACTTTGATTCTATACGACAAGCTGGATAGGAGTCAAAGCTGCCACATGTGGTGTGAAAAAATGCCACCCCGGTGTGAACAAAGGGTTTAAAATGGAGTCAAGAAGCGTGCAAGCTCAATGTCTAAGCTTTTCCTGTGAATTGTACTGCCACAACCTGCAGGATATCAAGTGGGCTGGGAAGAATAGAGTGCCCTCGGAAGCTACAATGGAGTAGCGGTGGCCGTCGGTGCGTTGGGGTTTCTATTGTTTTGCTCTTCTTGTTTGTGTGGCGCCACAATGCGCTGCTATACTTCAGCGAGAAATTAAACTCTAAGCACCAAAAATAAAGTCACAAAATTCACCGAGAAATTGATGAATGCAGTAACTCAGATCTTGCTTATTGTAGTCCTGGTTTACAGCTCAATGAGAGAATTTACCAGCTGGATTGTGCATTTTACTGGGGCCCGAACTGCAATCTCACACAGGCAAAAAGAAAAAAAAAGAGTAATAGATGTTGCTCATAAATATATCTATGCTCTTTTACTGAGATAATCATTGAAATAATATAAATACTTTTTTAGGTTTATTCAAATAGAAAGAATGTTGCACATTATTTCCATCAACAGCTTTCCTCCTTTTATTACAACAGAAAGCTGTTAATCTGCATATTCAGTTCAGGAAGCACTATCTTTTAGAAATAATCTATGATAGTGCATGTAGTAGCAACCCAAAAATATATAGGTCACACAGTCACAAAAACGCTATGCTAACACTGTTCAACAGAGAAGGTACTAAAAGTCACAAATATTCTACCTAGATAAAGGAAAATGCCATGTAGCTAAGGCAAAAGGAATACTAAGAAAGGAAACAGTCAAATACATTTTCCAAAAATATGTGAACAGCAAAAAGTACAATTTCCTTGAAGACAAAACAGATTACAGTTAATAGAATTCCAGAACAAAATTAATTAAAATCCAAGAAAGCACACCAGCAAAACCTGATAAACAGTAGATTTTCTAAGAATTAAAGAAACCTTCCGATTTCCTATATTACATTTGCATTTTTTATTAAGGATTAGGTCAAAAGCCACTGATTTTTAGTTTATGAATGCAGGTCAAGACAAGAACATTTTTCTATTTACTCTGTGTAACTCTGTACAGAAATCAATCCGTTACTTTCATTACAACCACACAATCAATTCCATTTAAAGTACAATGCAACAGCCAAGTCCAAGGACAATATGGATCGCTGAAAATCCTTCATACTATCCACAGAATTTATTCAGTTTGACTGGGATGATTTTTCTTCTCATTAGTATTCACCAAGCTTTCACAAACAAACTTATCCCAGCTTCACCTGTTTTTAGCCCAAAGCATAAACCAAAACGAACCAAACACTAATTTACTGATACTACACCATTGTGTAAGTATTGCTCTTCAGTAAATAACACAAATTATCTATTAAAGAACAGCTTTATGTGCCTAAGTCCCACTGAGCCACAAATATTTCTACAACTGCAATAAGACAGGACTACATGCTACATAAACCGTACAACGTCCACACATGCAGACACATGTGATGAATGCAGACGATGTACTTAAGCACTCGGTCTTAAACAACAATTTTTTATCGCCTTACAAATACTTGTAAACATGCTCCTCTCATTTTTCTCTCCCTCATAATGCTCTTTTGAAGTTCCTAGGGGACACAAAGACAAGATATTTAAAATACGTAAAATATTATAAATGTCTTTCCCGACATACCCAAAGAATTTGCTATGATTATTTGGACAGATGCAATTTTGCCATTTTTATAATGGTTTTAAATGTTCGTAATTTCTTTAACATTTCTAGTTCAACATATTAAAATCTAGACATACTATCAGATTTTAAAATTGTAAAACTCCAACTAGTACTTTTATTTATGGTATTTTTTAATTCATTTTATTTATTCAGGTTTATTTTGCTGGTTTCCTCTTGTTTCCAGCCTACTTTCTCAACTTATTTTCTCCTGCATCTTAGTATTTTTTGGGGTTTTAAAACAATATTTTATGTTTCTGGCTGCCTGAAACATAAGCCTGTCAAATAAATATTTTAAAAATAACAGAACAGATTGAAAAATGTCCTGTTCAGAGATTTCTGCACAATAAAATCTTATCTTGAATATTCTTGGCATTTGTTCCTTATTTGTTCTTTTATTGATCACTTTGTTCAACTACATGTCTCCCTCCCCAAAAAGATATCAGAAAATGAAAAATGAATCTTGGAATATTGCTCCAGAATGTGCAGCCCGATGTTGACTAACAACGCAGAGGCTGCATGTCCAAGGTTTCCTCAGCTTTGGTAATCTGAGATATGTAATCTCTGGGTGTTTCTTAGGATGCTATCTCCTTTTTTAATCCAATGTATGTTTTTAAGTCGCTCTTAAACTGCTGTCCCTGCCAAGTGGCCACTCAATTAGCAGCCTCCTCTCTCGGGCAGAAGCCAGCACTGCACACACAGTACACACATACGTGTGCACGTACAGGTGGGAATGTGCCTGTTCTGCCTTGTTATTTCAGCTGAGCCTCAGACTGGGGCTCTCGTGAACCATCTACATTTATCTCTGCCAAACCTCACTGGATGCATTTCAGTCATAAAGAAAATTGCATAATGCCAAATTTCTTACTCACATAGAACAGCATGTAAATAGGCGAAGGGTTCACAGCACTGTGAGGGGAGAAACTGTCCTGACAGGCTTGCAGTTATCCCCACTGCGAACCTTAAACAAGCATACATAAACATCTTTTTCCTCTTGTTCAGCTGTGTTTACTTGCCACTGCTTCCCTCCCCTGGCTTCCACCAGCTCATTTTTCCCCACCTCCTGAACCTGTTTATTTTCTTTCTCCTGCCAATCTGCCAGCTGTATCGCTGAAGGATCCCCCAAAATCTGCAGCCCCACAAATCCTTGTCCCAGGGGTACCCTAAGCATGTGAGTGGGGTGCAGAACTGAACAGGTTAATTCTGTATGGGCAGGAAGAGGCACGACTCAGGCTTTGAGAATACGAAGCTGGACAGTTTGGAAGGATTGCATTAAATGTAAGATGTAATATCTGCAAGTGAGATAGCAGGGATACTGTTGGGAGAGAAAAATTCACTTTCCCAGAATGCTCTCCATCTATTCAGACATTAAACAGCTGAAACATGTGAGCCGCAGAGGTTAAGCTTGTCAGCTGAGAGCAAGACACCGAGCCACTCAGCAGCCCTCGCCTCTCCTTCTGACTACTGCACCAGCCTGGGGAGCAGTGACACCAATTTCACCAGCAATCTGCCCCCAGGGGCTATTTTAAGACTGTCCGAGACCCATCTGCAAAGCTGGCCCCAGAGAGCCAGCTCAGGTCTGTTTGCAATGCTACAGAACAGCTATGTAATCCAGTTCAAAGCCTGCAAATAAGCGATATAAGGGATCTTTATTTATGATTAGCAGAAAACAATTCCAAGCTTTCCTGACTCAACTGTGTAAATTAACAAACAAGGCTTTCCCTTGGCTAAAATGCACACTGGACCAGCACAGTAATCACCTCCAAAATCAGCTTGTCCCTCTGACCAAAGGTCATTTGTTAGGGCAGATCCTCCTGCCATCTCCCAAAGTCTGCTGGATCTACATGAGCCTCACAGGCCAGTCCAGGTGACAAGACCAAATGGACAACAGGCAGAGCAACATGTGGGGAAAACACAGTCTGACAGACTTTCTCCAGGATGGAAAAGAACCCCCCAAACATCTTCTTCAGAGCCACTGCTTCTGGATGAAGCTGTCAGAGTGGTAACAATAAACATCAGGGCCCCTGTCGCCCTCAAGAGCCTGGGGGCTACGTCCTTAACCTTTGCCCATCCCCTGAAGAAGATGCCTAGAAAAATCCGTCAGGAAAAGTGTGAGGTTAGGAAAATATCACCACCCTCTTCTGCTACAGCTATTGAGCATTTACTACCACATGGGGCTGTAAAGCCAACTGAATTTTCCCTGTGTGCAAGTGCTGGAGGTCATCACTTGGCACAAGTGCCAAAATTACTCTGGTTTCTTGTGACAGTATGTTTAGTTTACACTTCTTGCCAGTTCAACAGGAACATCTTTGGTGCAAGCACGCACTCTACTCATCAGCCATCCTGTGGTGCTTAAAAATGAGAGACCAAGTGTAACATGAGACTGTTCTCTGCTTGGAAATAACTTTTCACTGCCTTACTTAATTTGTAAATCGCCTTCTGTGGGTTTATTTTAGTACCTTGACTCTATTTGAACATAGCTTATTATGATTTAATTTCCTCCTTTCTTTTTTTTTTTAAACAGAGGATGGAAAAGAAAAATAAATCTCATGCTCTCAGCATATAACAATTGATATAATAGACTGAAATGGCTCCTTCTAATCACTTGGGGATTTTTAAGTGCATTTTATTGACATGATAAGCCATTATGAGTCCTTCAGACTTGTTATGGTTTATCATATCAAGGCTCACGGTTTTAAGTAATATTCCTAATATGCATTCACAGCATCCACTCCAATAGCTTTTTTAATCTCAATTAAATACCATTAAAGATATGCATGGTACCTATGGATAAGTGGTACTAGAAGAGTATTTATATGCACTAGTGACCAAATTATGTCAGACTGGCTCAATTGCCTTCCACCTTGTCCCATACACCCAGAAGTCTTATTGCTCAGTACAAGCTCATATGAAGAGGTAACATTATTCAGCAGAATTATGAGGGACAAAAGTTTCTGGTGGTGTGTTTTTTGCTATGGCTTCCTTCTTTCAAGTTAGTAAATAAAATGAGATCTCTTTTGCCAGTCTCCAGTGGCTGCCTGAGCACAACTTGAAACCTCTTGATATGTCCCAGCAAAATGGACATTACCCCTGGTGTCTACGACAATATTTGTTCTCAAAAAGAAGTAAAACTGAATGTCAAAACTCACCTGAGAGAGCAAAACTCTGACTGCACAGATCACAGCCATGCAGCTATCCTGAATGGCCACGTAATTCACCTTCCCCAACCTGTGCTGAAGATTTATAGTCTGCCTCTTTATGCTTTTTGCACTGCAGACTACTGTTTTTCCCCATTTCATCTTCCTTTTATCATTACATTCTGACTTCTCCACAGCCCTAGGTCCCCTGCCCTTAGGAGAAGAAAGCGGAAAGCAGCAAAAAGAGAAGTGTGCAAGGCAGAGGTGAGGCAGACAAAATGAGTATGGCTGTCAAACTGGCCAGACCTTCCATGAGTAAAATGCAGGGACTCCTGCGTTAGGAGCAGCAAGAGAGAAAGCTGTTAGAAGGTTATAAACCACTAGGAACTTAAGTGTTATGAATTTATGGCAATCGCTCTATCTTCGAAATGAAAAAGGTGCAGCTGCTTTAGGAGGCTGAACTGGAGAAGATGATAAAGCAAGACCTACCAAAACACAGGACAAAAAAAGGCGTGGCAAAGCAGGCACCAAACCTGGCCTAAGAACGGGCATTAAAACACCCAAAGGCACAGTAGTTGCCAGTGGCCCACCTTGCCATGTAGCGCTCTCCCATGCAACCCAAGGGCAAAAACCTTGGGAAGGGGTATAAAAATAGACCAGTAAGTGCAATGTTCTTCAAATTCAGAAGAAACTTGGAGCTGTCACTTTGCACAGAGGCTAGACAGTACTAATCAGCTAATGCTGTATCATCTTGCCTCTTCAAGTAGAAGTACTCAACACACACACATCTAATTTAAGGAAGCAAATTATATATACATAAAGAGGAAGAGCACATGTCATTTAACTAGATATACCAACAGCTGACACAAAGATATTCATATTGTAAAACTAAAGGATGTAGATCCAAAATATACTTGTAGTTATGGCCAGAAAGGTGCACAATTCCCTAATCATTTTATGCAAAATAGCTGCAAAAATCAAAGTAAGTTTTTCGCTGTTGTCAGAAGTTGGCCCACTACAGAGATTACCCTCAGTACAGAATGTGGTGCCGTTCTTATAATGGATTTTGAGTTTACGATGCACTCTCAGAATCATTTCAATAAAACCAAAGGCTATCAAATGATTTCATAATCAATTAACACTGCAGCTTAATTCCCAGTCTGCTACATCCTTCAGTGCTTCTTGGCCACATAATTGATGTCTAATTTGCCATACCATAAAAATGGCCTTGTTTATTCTCATTCCATTACCAGTAACTAGCTCATTATTCTAATGCACTCTGAAGTATTTTAAAAATAAATGTGAAAGAAAATTCTATTCTATTCTACATCCATTAATTATCCTTCCAGGCTAAAAACCTTGTTGAAATCATTATAGCCCTTTCTCTTTATACATACCAAGTAACTCATTTGTTGCAGAATATGGTCCACTTTTTTAAGAAAGCTTGTTGTGGTAAGACAAGAGCATATCAACAGGCAGCAAGACTGATATAGATCAATCCTTGAACAAAGTAAATAATTTTCATTTTATAACTTCCTGCTTTATTTGGACAGCCCAACATGATAGAAACAGTCCAAAAGTCCCTTCTAAGAAATAATTTTATGTCCTCATATCCTTAACATCCAGAACTTTATTAAGATACTCCAGAACAAAACCAGCATGCAAGTGCAACTGGAACCTCACCCAAAAAAATAGTTTATAGCAGTCATAAAACTACCACAGTAGAAGAAATCCCCTTCACCATCACCACATGGATGTTAAAGTCCTCTTTACTTTTATATTTGACAAAAAGTCTTGTAGCACAGGTCAGTGATCAATGGCTTACCTAAGCAGGTAAAAATAGATCAAACAACTACAAAATTCTCCTCTACTACTTATGGAAGCAATGGGAGATGGAGTTATTGAAAATAATTTACTGGCCACTTAAAGTCAGAAAAGATGTGCTCTTGAGTCCCCTAAACAGAGCAGCTGCAGTGCAGCATCTGATTGTATCTCTACATTCATTCAGCCAACTCTGAATTCAGGCAGAAATCCACAATGATAAAGTTACTTCCCAGAACCCTGGGCCTTTAAACTACTGTCCTGATCTCATCTAGTCACTTGCTATTTCCTTAGACTGTTAAAACAGTATTAAATAGTTATTATTCATGCAATACTCTGTCATTTGGTATTTACTTTCCAGGATGATTTGGTTTCCTAAAGATACATTACTGCTCTTTGATTATATACAGCCATTTCAAAACTCCATGCAAGGGGAGAATTATTTTTTTAGGAAAGGAATTACTAATACTCATGTGATTAAACTCAGAAATAAGGTATTACAATCCTGGACCACAAATATTAAACAATATTATAGCGTGATAATCTAAAAGACTCCTATCCGCACCTTTTTCATTCATAATTTTTGGACTTACACTGTGAGTCAAGATTTCAATCAAAAAAAGAGAAATAATCAACAAAAGAAGCAAAATAGATCAACACTCACAAATCTTGAATTTAAATTTGCCTTCACCAGACCAGGGGACCAGAGCGCTGACATCCATGTCATTTAGAGCACCTGATGATATCTGCATCTGTATTTACATGCCACTATCAAACTTCTGGGAATATCCACAAATCTTATTTCATTCTATATAGAACTCAACCCCCCTGCACCCCCTCCTTTTCCCAAGAAGTCAAATAAACAGTTTTCAAGCCTGGCTTTTACAGACCACCCATTTTGTAAGAAAGAGATTATTCATCCCATTGTTTTACATTTAAACATAAATAGTTCAGAATTTTCTGGTTCGTCAAGAAAGAAGGTCAACCATCAGTTAGATATAACCATCTAAAGTATATAGAGAAAGAGGAGGAAAGGCCTGAGGAGACTGAATCTTGGTGCCTGTAATAATGGAAATCAATTGACCCAAGCTCTGCTTTATCTGGAAATGCTCAACAAAACCTCTATCATCCCTGTAGTTGACCAATATAAACTTTACTGTTAAACAGACTCCAAGTATTTCTTTAATTTGAGGCAATTTATATAGTCTCATATACACAAAGAAACAAACTTGGAACTACTTTTTTGAGTTAGGTATATTAATTTTTCCCCCCTGTATAAAATAGAATCAGGTATAGATAACACCCTAACGTGAAATGGTATTATAATAATAACAACCAGAAATGTTGACTATGATCCTATAAACACATATTTGTATCCACAGGCACACCAATTTATCCATCCATCCACCTGCCCTCCACACAAAGACATTCAAAAGAAACCAAACCTACATAGTCTGAGCAACATGTAAGTCAAGTAAACACAAAGAACAAAGCATAAAGTTTGGTTCCATGTTTTCATTTCTTTGAAAAGCCACAGTCCTTAGTACTTAGGTTTGTTTACCACATTTCCTTAGAAATATTTAGAATATACTTTGAGACAGAAAAAATTTATCCAGTACAGGACTGAAATGTGAGGTTTTTAGTGGTGAGTACCATGATGTGACAGGGCCAGGACAGCCAGGGGATCAGGTCCAGCCAATAAGGGTTTATGAAAGATGGATCCTGCTTGACCAACATAGTGGATGAAGAAAGGCTGTTGATGTTTAATATCTTTATCAATGATCTGGATGAGAGGATCAAGTGCACCCTCAGTCAGTTTGCAGAGGACACCAAGTTGGGCAGGAGTGTTGATCTGCTGGAAGAGAAATCTGGAAAGGCTGCATCTGTGGGCTTAAGACAACAGCATGAGGTTCAACAGGATTGGGGAAAAGTGACTGAAAAGAGTCTTGGTAGAAAAGGACCTGGGGCTGCTGATCAACAACAGCTGAACATGAGCCCAGGTGTGCCCAGGTGGCTGGAAGCCATGGCATCTGCCTTGTATCCATGATCAGCAGCCTGATCAGCACTGATGAGGCCACACCTTCAATCCCGTGTTCAGTTTGGGGCCCCTCACTGCAAAAAGGACATTGAGGGGCTGGAGCATGCCCAGAGAAGGGAACAGAGCTGGGGAAGGGTCTGGAGCACAAGTCCGATGAGGAGCAGCTGAGGAACTGGAGGGGGGTCATCCTCAAGAAAAGGAGCCACAGAGGGGACCTTATCACTCTCTACAGCTCCCTGAAAGGAGGGTGTAGCCAGGTGGAGGTCAGGTTCTTCTCCCACGTAACAAGCAACAAGATACAAGGAAACGGCCTCTAATCGCACCAGGGAATATCTAGATTGGATATTAGGAAAAAAATCTTCACAAAAAGGGTTATCAAGTATTGGAACAGGCTGCCCAGAGAAGTTCTGGAGCCACCATCCCTGGATGTATTTAGATGTGTAGTGGATGTGTCACTGAGGGACATGGTTAAGTGGTGGCCTTGACAGTGCTGGGTTAATGGTGGGACTTGATGATCTTAAAGGTCTTTTCCAACCTAAAGGCACCTATGAGTCTATGACAATATATTTGCCTACCTATCTTAGCAGTTTTACAGCATCTTAGTTTTAAAAGCAACTTAAATCTCTACTCTCAGCAATTTCAAGGAAAGTGTTCCAGTTATGAAATGAACATTAAAAACAGAATCTCTTTTTCTTTTTCATTCTTGGGAGATGATCTTGGATTCTTCGGATTTTGCTTGTAGCAGAGCCAAACAGGAAAGCAGAAAAAGTAAAAGGTCATTGATTTTTTTTTTTTCTCCTCTACAACTATGAAACCAGCAAGAATAATTTGTTTCATTTTGGCAAGATGACACTATTCTGGAAATAAAATCTTTAAAACATAGTCTGAATTTCAGGAAAGCAAACCAATGAAAAAGAGCATGCCCAAGCACCTTACAACTGCAGAAGCTTCACACCAGTGTAAAAAGTGGCCACATAGTACAGTGACAGAACCTAAGACAGAGTAGCAGAAAATTAAATTAAACAGAAAAAAAATCCCTCTCTCATCTTCTCCTGAGAGAAGCTTCTGACTAAACATCTCATTCTTGACAACAGCTAGGAAACAGCTGTATTTTTCTTCCAGCACTTATCTCCAAATTCCTACACAAAGAAAAAACTCTTTCCTTTCAGCAGGACTTGGTGATGTTTGGGTGCCCTTCTGCTCCTGTGAACCTTATGGTGAGGAAGTTGTGAAATTATTTAGGAGACAGCAGTGCTGTTGGGAAAATGAAATGCAATCCTCTTGAGCAACAATCATTAAGGTTGCCCACACTTTTATTCTTAAGTATCTGCTTTTCAGTGAATCGAGCAATCATAAAAGGCATGGACAAAACTTCCTGATAATTTTGGACACCTCTTCAGAGATTTGTAATATTATTCTTCTACTCACAAAATTACCCCCGTGTTCCTCAGGGACTGAAATTACACAGTGTAAGAGAATGTAGCAGCCCAAGAAAGATTAAGTACCAAGAACCAAACGAAGCTCATGCAAGAACATCATGTAATGTTCTTTAAAGACTGCTCTGAATTCAGAAATTATGATTACAAGTTCTCTTCTTTGGGAGAAAATTTAAAAATATTTGATCTTTCTCCAACAGCACAACCAAGCCTTCATCTCTTTGTCTCCTTCGAGAACAAACAAGGTGTTTGCTGTTCAGGAAAAAGTTTAAATTTTTACTGTGCTTTATTTTTTAATTTTGTTTTTTTATTTGTAGTCCCTTTATGAGTAATTTCAATATATACAATCACTAGTCAGCTGGCCACTAAGTCAATTTAAAAACAGTGCTTAATGGACTGTCTTACAAAACTGAAATCCAAATATTCTTTCTGGGAAGCATACAGGATTCTGATCATTAGAAATCATCCTAAGCTGCACTGAATCACAGAATCATTTAGGTTGGAAAAGACCTCCAGGACCATCAAGTCCGACCTTTGACTGATCACCACCTTGTCAAACCATGGAACTAAGTGTCATGGCCAGCCATTTCTTTAACATCTCCAGGGATGGTGACTCCACCACCCTGGGCAGTCCATTTTCATGTTAAACAACTCTTTCCATGAACAAATGCTTCCTGATGTCCAACCTGAACATCCCCTGATGCAGCTGGAGGCTGTGTTCTCTTGTCCGTGTCTGGGAGAAGAGACCCCAAACTGCAAAGAGCTTCAAAAGTTCCCATATTACATAAGCAGAAATAAACATCATGATGCATATTCTGGGCATGTATCCTTCCAAGTTTTGATTGAAAGTTTTTCCTTTCGATCAAGAAGATAGACCCTTATAGGAAAATTCTCACCCATTATAGTAGAAACTAGACTTTATTTACCTATAAAGATAAATAACTTATCTTGTTTTCAAATTTACTGTCAGCATCTGAAATTTGCTGGAAAGATACAATTCAGATTTTGGAATCCCTAGTGCTAGGAGACAGCTGCCAAAAAAACCCCAGAGAACCTAAAAAAGTCTATCCTGCCTTTTAAAAGGGACACCTTTACTGTAGTTTCCAGAGTGGACACCACCTCTAATAAAAATAGCACCACAGTACCACGTTTGTGGAAAAATCATAGAGTCATAGAATATGCCAAGTTGGAAAGGGTCCATCAAGATCATTGAGTCCAACTGCCAACCCTGCACAGGATACCCCAAGAGTCCCACCACGTGCCTGAGAGTGTTGTCCAACACCCTGAGAGCATTGTCCAAACTCTGTCCAAACTCTAACTCAGCTTCAAGCTGTTCCCTCGGATCCTATCACTGGTCATCAGAGGGAAGAGATCAGGGTCTGCCTCTCCTCTTCTCCTCATGCTGAAGACCACGATGAGGTCTCCCCTCAGCCTCCTCCAGGCTGAACAGACCAAGTGCCCTCAGCCACTCCTCATACGGCTTCCCCTCAACGCCTTTCACGATCCTCGTGACCCTCCTTTGAACACTCTCTAATATCTTAAGTTCTGTCTTATATTGTGAGACCCAAAACTGCCCCCAGCACTTGAGGTGAGGCCGTCCCAGTTCAGAGCAGGACAATCCCCTCTGTTGCCCAGCTGGTGAGGCTGTGCCGGATGCACGCCAGGATACAGTCGGCCCTCCTGGCTGCCTGGGCGCTGCTGACTCATGTTCAATGACCATAGATCAGGACACCCAGGTCCCTTTCTGCAGTGTTGGGAACTACCATTTTTCAGGACAAAGGCACTGCCACATAGACTTCCACCTCCTGTTGTTTACCAACACTTGGAGCACAGTGTAGAAACACACATTGACCACTGAGAATTAGAGGTGTTCTAT
The DNA here is from genome assembly GCA_013398955.1 of Callaeas wilsoni. Taxonomy (NCBI): domain Eukaryota; kingdom Metazoa; phylum Chordata; class Aves; order Passeriformes; family Callaeidae; genus Callaeas; species Callaeas wilsoni. Next base: position 135,511 of record VWPU01004401.1, on the reverse strand, counting down.
TAAAACCAAAAAAAAGAGGCAATATTCCTACTAGAATATAAAGATACAAAATGGGTACATTGATCACAGCTGTATTTTCCATAATCACTATTAATGTCCACATAAACTGAACATGTCCCAGCCGTGTGCGCTGGGAGCCCAGAAACCCCCGTGTGCTGGGCTGCATCCAAAGCCCCGTGGGCAGCAGGGCAGGGAGGGGATTCTGCGCCTCTGCCCCGCTCTGCTGAGACCCCACCTGCAGGGCTGCATCCAGCTCTGGGCTCCCAGCACAGGAAGGACAGGGACCTGCTGGAGCCAGGCCAGAGGAGCCACCAAGGGGATCAGAGGGATGGAGCAGCCCTGCTATGAGGAAAGGCTGGAAGAATTGGGGTTTTTCAGCCCAGAGAAAAGAAGGCTCCAGGAAGACATTAGAGCCCCTTATAGTACCTGACAGGAGCCTACAAAAAAAGCTGGAGAGAGGGACTTTTTACAATAGCACATAGTAATAGAAGAGGGAGAATAGTTTTAAGTTAAAAGTAGACAGATTTAGGTATTAGGAAGAAATTCTTGACTGTGAGGGCATTGTGGCACTGGCACATATTTCCCAGAGAACCTGTGGATGCCCCATCCCTGGAAGTGTTCGAGGCCAGGCTAGATGTGGCTCTGAGCAACCTGGTCTACTGGAAGGTGTCATTACCCATGGCAGAGGTTGGAATGAGATGATCTTTAAGGTCTTTTCCAACCCAAGGCATTCTGATTCTATGATGATTCAATGATTGCTAACATGACCTGCCCCACTACTTCTCTCTATTTCCAATTACCCAGAATTATATAAACTGATTTTCAGAATTGCACATAAAAATAATCAGGAGGAAGAGTTTTGCCAATTGTTCCAACCCAAAAACTGATGAAGAGGAGGTATTTGTTTGTCTTCCTTAAAGCAATTTAACATGACTATATTCCTGAATTTACTTCCAAGATCCTGGTAATCACCATTACCATATCTAATCATTATTAGGACTAAATTCATAATGCATTACACCTTTATTTATTGATGCTCTCCTAGATTAAACTCAGTTTACTCTTCTCTAGCATATTGTTCTTTTTATGTCTACCATCTGACATCTTCTGACAATCAGAATTACTATATGTGTCAAATACTTAACTTCAGGTGGAATAGAAGAATAAATGCCACTTATTCCTCTTCAGGTGGAATACTGTCTGTGAAAGATTGTCCAGTTTCTGATTAATGGACAAGACTACTTAATACTGAAAAATCAACAGGCAAGGCTAAACAAGGCTATTCTACTCTCTTTAGTTTACTGGATAAAGTTCAATAAAGAAAAATGGTATTTATTTATTCAACCTTCACTCAGAGATTGAATGAATGTTTGCCATACTCTGGAGCCACATGTTTCAGATTCAAACAGACTCAGAATACTTCTCTTTTTTTCTCACTTAAAGCATTCTAATTACCAAATGATGTAACAATACTTAGACATTGTCTGTACATTGAAGTGATAAAGGTGAATTCCATGTCGGAAAAATGTGATTGTCCACTCCACCAACAAGTAAATATCAAGAAGGACTAAAATCCAGGAATCTGACAATCCCAAATATAATTCCAAAACAAAAAGTAATTTCTCTTAAACAATACTAATATTTTCTACCCTCACGTCATAGACAATTACTTGTACATTCTTGCTACAGCTGATAATAGTCAAAAACATATCTGGCTCAGATACTGACTTTTTTCTGTTTTCAAGCAAGCTGTTTTAAAGCTCTGCTTTGTGTCTTAAATATTTAATCCTAATTCTTTAGAAGCACTTGAAAAGGAAAAAATTTGTTGCTCATACATTAAACACTGAACCCTAAGTTCAGTTCATAGCAGAACAGAATATGACAAGACTTGATATACTTTAGGGTTCTTTTCTCCTAGATTCGTATACATAATGTCAGCTATAATTTTTCAGGTCTCTTTTAACTCTGTTGCACTGCTAACAGAACTGCAGCTGCTCTTTATTTATTTTTATCCTTTTTTTTCCTGTTCATAATGTACAGTCTGTCTGGCTCATTTTCAAGCTATTGAAATATTTCAATACTAAATAAAGTACAATAGGCCATAACCACTTGCGTGCTTATGCTTAGGAAGCCTCCCTCCCTCCTCTCTTCAATCTTCTGTGAATTTCTGAAGTCTAGAATGAAAATTCAAGTGTATGTCTTAAAACAACAAGTTTGATTTATGTCCTTATAGCCGTTCTCTTCTGAGATTAAAATACTGTACAAAACAAGTAGTTCTTGTGGTACTGCTTCTGGAATTATGAAATGCAGACATCTATAAAAAGTGTTACACTAGCATGAGACAATCTAACTCAAGTTTTATAAACTTAACGCCTGTTCAGTCTCATCTTCAGAGACAGCTGTCAGTGTGTTGAACTTATCCAAAAGTACACCTCCATGGACATTCTCCATTCAGGTCAGGGAAAAGAGAAGCTTGTGGTGCACAAATTATATGAAAAGTTTCCTTGCAGAGCTTGTTAGTAGTGCTTAGTTTAGAGACTGGTTGTCTTTCCCAATGTTATTTTACGTATGACTGTTAGAACCTGATATACTTCAATGAACCACTGAAAAAAATCCAGATGGTCAAATTTTAAAAATCATGGTCAGGTTTTACATTGGTTAAAAATTTTTTAGATTGCTTCTGCAAGGCCCCTTAGTCTCCTCCCACAAAGTCACATTATTTTAAAAATTATACCACGAATATTTTCCTTTCTGCAGTTAAATGAACACTAATTAAAAATGCAAAACTGTTTTATATGTTAAATTATGTGAGCCCATAAAGCCAGGAAGGAGGAAAGCAAACTCTGTTTGGAGTACAGAAAGATACAGAAACTTGTGCCGAGTCAGGATGTTAAATGAGGAAATCACTTTAACTGCTTTATATCAAGAAGTTATACCAACAGTACAGGCTGTGAGATTGCCTGTAAAATCTGAGCAACACTGGTGCTTTAAATGCATACTAATATTTCTGATTTCATACCTGAATGGCAAATGCATGATTTATCAAATGGTCCAGCACTGGAAGTCTCCCTAACAAAGAGGGAATGTTGCACAAATGATGCTGTCTTTGCTACAAAATATTATACCATGATTTATTTTTAATAATAAAAACACTGTCACTTTGAGGGGGGGATAGAAGCATAACAAGAGTCTACCTCTCTGTCTTTTATTAAAAGTATTTTCCAAAGGTACTGGCAATGGAGCACGTATTCAAGCTGTATATATTCAATATCACCCAGACTTCAAGAACTGCAGTGGGAATTAAACATCCATGATTCACTTAAGCAACATCCCAACTCTAGATCAGCCCTCAAAGAGCAAGTCCAACAATTATTTGGAGTCCTGAGCATCCCTATCTCTGCTTTTAGGTAAAAGAAACCAGCAATGACTGGGGCCTGAGGCCCTTCTTGCATCCTCATGTCTGGGAGGCATTACTTTGCCCATATGATTCCTTTCTGAAAGTCCTCGGAAGACAAATTATAGATCTCTGGTAGAACTCCTGCACAAAGGGAAGACACTTTATACTTATGGCAGTATAACTGTTGCTGATTGATTTAGCTGAAGCAGCTAATTAATAGCACAAGATCAAATTATTATGAGAAACCTTTGTTCATCTCAGCCCTAACCTCTCATCTGAAATTCTGCAGTTCTGAAAACTCAAATCCCAGTTAATGCTTGATTTTCAAGCCCATGAATCCAGAACTGAGCCCTATAACTCTCTTGTAGGTTGTACAGAGGATCAAGTAACTACTGTTAACCTGAGGCATACAGCAATCACAAACAAGCACATCTGAATGAGTAACACAATTGTGCTTTCATTTCTCAAGTCTTAGCCTTGTCACATTTAAAATATGGCTTAAATCTTAAATATTTTAAAATTTCAAAACCTTAAAACATAATTATTTCTTATTTAGCTATTAATGCCTTCCACAGTGGTATCTGTAGATTCAATAATGGCAGTTGCAAATAAACTAGAGTCCTGAACATCAAAGCCCCAAGGCTCTTAGTTAAAATGTGGCTCCTAGGGCTCCTTTGCTCCCCAGGGCAGGAAAGGGGACTTTGGGAGACAGCCAGGCTGTGAAAAGTGGAACATTGTCAGCAGCCACAATGGCTGGAAAGCCAGGAATACCAACCCTAAATACTCCACGCGGCACAGCTTGGTTTGCTCTTTTGTTTTGGTTGGTTGGTCTTTTCTTGTTTGTGATCATTGGAATGGCCAATATACATCTACAAAGTACTTTGGTTCTGGTGAACTGGATTTTGCCCAGGTAAACTCATTTCAGCAGAGAATCCCAAACCTGCCCTGGACATAGGTTTTTAAGTAGCAAACCCTTCCTCTGTAAGTTCCACGGGAACAGAGGAGAACTGGACAGACAGCCCTCCTACCTCCAAACACAGAAGATGAGAAGGAAGACCAGGAGATGAGATTTATCAAGGCTTTCCTCACAGGAAACTGAGGAGTCTGTATGTTCTAAAGAACATCTAAGGAGCATGCCTCAAGTCTGTTGACAAAAAACATGTCTGGAAATTACCCATGCATTCTAGGATTGTCTCATTCACATTTTAGGCAGAAAATTGTGAGTTAGATTGAAAGCAATTTATTAGTTCTGAGGTTACCGCTGTGTGAAGATTGGGTGAGAGGCTTGTTTGTGAATTGATGTAAGTCTGCTTAAGCCCATGGAGGTAATCTCTATGTTTTTGTACTACATTGACAGAGCTTCTCTATGAATTTTTTTTTTTTTTTCTCCCCCACCATATTTAAAGTAAACAATGGGCTGAAATGAACAACTCTTATCTTCAGATGTTTATCTGGAATTACTGCCCTACAGCATGCAGGCAACTCTCTTAGGCAAGTAAATCATTTCATTTCTATCTCTGTATTAAATTCAGAAGAATCAAGTGTTTATTCATAAACCACAGACAAGATCTGGGAAAAAACCAACAAACTCCAACATTACTTCAACCGCAATGAACAATGTGCTGGACATTTACAGATACTTATTAGCAAGACAACAGAGAATGCTAGCTCTGCTAATATTGCTTTTCAGCATAGCTTTAGAATAATGATTTTTTTAAAAGATAAGTTTGATCTGTAATTCAAATCACACTGTACCTTTGATTTGCTACCCCCTCCTCCTCTCACACTCTCTTTCTTCTGCCCTCCCCCAAAAAGGTTTATATAGAGTGGCTGGAAAGCAAAGTAGGGATCTATGCAGACACTATCCATCACATTTCTGTCTTAATTGAATGACACCAGAATGAGATCGATAAAATGTAACAAGAGACAGCTTTGCATTTCCACACTCACTTATTCTCCCTCTCTATTACTGCCAGCCATCACCGTGACCAGAAAGCCTAAGTATTGAGTCTGAACGTTGCTGCCAAGCAAGCTGTTAATATATGAATAAACTTGTCAGGAAAACAATAAAACTTACAATACTGGGAAAGGCCAAAATGTCAAAAGGCCGCTGCAAGCAGCATTAAATATGCTGCTTTTAAAGCTGAACTATAGAAACATATGAAGAGTTTCTAAATAACATGGGCACCGGCAATTCTTCAGATATTATTCCCTTCATTCCCTCAAGACATGTCTGTGTGCGTGTGTGTGACCGTCTGACATGCAGTTGTCGTGACCTCTTGGCACAAATCTGCAATTTCAACAATACACCCACACCAGCTGTGATTTCCCTATGTTCAAGGATTCTGAGATCTCCAATGCATTATTGATAACCTCGTTGCTGTGCTAAAAGCTGAGGCTGACGCACTCATAATCCCAGACTTTTCCTGAAAATCTCCAGCTTCACATACCAATCGATCATGAGAAATAAAATGAAAAAAACCCATTTCAAAACCAGGCTATACTTTGAGTATTGCATCCATTTCAGTATGCATGCTAAGTAAAAATTTAAGCTTTTTCCAAACTCCTCTTTCTTTCCTAACCTTCAATTACGATGATCTTTTACTCTTGACCCTGTAAGGGTAATGCTAGATTATCAGGAACATAATTCCCATGTCAGCTTTGGAGTCACAGTTATATTTAAAGTCTACATTGCTTTTGCAGTGAAACACCCAAGCAAAACTAGGTATTCTGCTAACTGGCAAATGAAGCAGATAACAAAATATAAAAAAACAAACAAACAAACAAACAAACAAGCAAAAAAAAAGGAACAAGCTGCATCTAGTGAATACAGTAAAGAAGATGACTTATAAAGACAGGAAGAGGAAAGAGTTAACAATAGTAAAAAACTGCACAGGATACAGCTTTAGTTATGCATAATTAGAAAGCTCCTGGAATCTGAAAACACAAGTATCACCAATTTTCTGGTCTGCGTTTAGCACATAAAGAAATGCTCAGACATTGCATCACAGGAAATGTTCTCTTCATGTTTCAAGACAGACTGCCACATTTCAACTTGAAACATAATTAGATATTAAAACAATTGCTGTACAAGTACAAGCACTTCTGCCAGGCATTATTAAAATCCAGCTGATGAGACACTTGGCAGAATTGCTGTACAAGTACAAGCACTTCTGCCAGGCATTATTAAAATCCAGCTGATGAGACACTTGGCTTCTTAGCTTCAATACATGATTTTTCATGCCTGGTTGACTATGTTGCATTGTTTCTTCATTATTAGGTTCATGCTTAGTCTTTTTTTTATCCTATCTTTTCTTCATGTCCCAACAATCAAATATGACTTGGCTGTAGGTAGGAGATTGAGAAAGTCATGACTTCTCAAAGTAGAAAGATTCCTCGAGTCATTCCTATTTAACAAATTTAAGCATGTAACAACTTTAGTTGCAGGGGGTTTTTTTTAAAGTATATTTACACAGCAGACCCAAAAAGAAATTAATTTTCAGTAACATACCCAATTTAAAGCAAAATTATATTAATGATCACTAAATAGGTGGCATTATTAAAAGTATACTAAAAAAAAAATCTGTATATAGTCTCATCTTTCAGAACAGTATCTAAACCTGAAATATCAATAAACAAATTAAAATAAAAGGAATTTTTAAATTTGATGACTGTCCCCTGAGGTTACAAAAGACCAATCAGAACTTGTTAAGATTAATATATTTTCCTTAAATATTACTGCTGAAAAGCCAAAAATGAGTAAGGTATCATTGAAAACTTCCAATCATAGAAATCAGAGATTAAATATCTTACACATAGAGCAGATAATGCCTTATTAGGATATGGCAAATATTAAATACTAGACATCAAAATCATAGAATCTGCCAGAAAAGGTGTAAGTAAGTAAGAATTTGCCAGAAAAGAGAAGTAAGCTGGAAACTCCTAATGCCACAGTTTCATGGAAGTAACAACGCAACAACTTCAGGGTGCCTACACAGTCAGTGAGAAAAAAATAACTTCTCTAAAAGAGAAAGTCAAAAGAAGGATGCCCAGACTGTCTTGGGAAAAGCCCAGATTAGGTAGTCTATTTGGGTAACTGAAGCAGGATGATGTGGTTGCTCCTCCGGAGAACTTGCATTGCTGTGAGGAGCAAACAGACCTGGCAGCACATATTTTACCCTAGTGCCCACTCTGTGAAGGCAGGCAAAACATAAAATTTTCCATGTACAAAAGGGGCAGTGCAAACTGAGGACTGAGGGCAATAGGCTTCTTTGCCTCCTCTCCAGTTGCTCACAAGAGTGGACAAAAACCATAGGCAAAAGCTGAAGAAACACACCAAGTACAAAGTAGACACCATTTATAACAGGTGCAATATCACTCAAGATATCTCCCAAGATTGTCAAAAAAAAATGGAAAGCAATTCTAAGGAAATTCTAATTTACTTCATTTTTAAGTTATATTTAGAAGATTTGGGATTTCCAAGAACATTTGCAAATTTTGCAGGTTTCCATATGAAGACAGAGCCTTCTCCTCAATCAGTTCCATCCATGTGGTAAGTTTCTCAGTGGTTTACAATAAAATGTTTTATCAACTGAGTCTGTATTTCATTACAACACATAAACAAACACAAATTTAATCCCTCATCAACATCAATTTACAGAAGTGTCGTTTTGCTTTCTAGAAACCTATACGAATGCGTTCAGCTATCATTCAAAGGTCACCTTTGTCATGAAGACTATCCCCCTCCTCAAAGAACTATCCCTTCTTTTTCGTTGGTTTTCAGTGTGGTTAGTTCAGCAAAGCAGCATAAATGGCTGCTCAAATGGCAGCCTGAGACCACACTATTTCAGGCACTGACAAATGAATGCTGTGGGCAGATTCTCTGGCAAGATTAAATTCACATTTTTATACCACAGACTGCCACTGTTCTGCCCAATTCTAGTAATCCTTTTCCTTTCATTCACCAGTGAGGAGAAGTCGTACTGTTTACCTGAGGTTAATTTATTATCTACGATGAAACTCAAATACCAAAGTTTGGGACATAAAGCCTGTGTGTGGGCACTGCAAGGAAGTACCTGCTTCCCTCCAGAGGTCAAACTCAGAGCACACAAACATAGAAGTCTGAAGTCCAGAAATGCCATCTTCTTCATATTCAAGCAAAACTAAATGAAAATTTTGTCTCTCCTTCTTCTCAAAGCTTCTTCTAGGGGGGCAACATTTTAAAAAATCATGTCAAAAAGAGGTAACAGTTTTTTTATAAAATTCAGTGATTCTAAAGATTTATTTAAATAATACCATCATGACTGAAACTTTAACAAATATTAATAAATATTCATTAATATATATATATAAAAAAACTAAGCACAACTCATGACATAAGATAAAAATTATTATCATAATTTCAAAAACTTTTATACCTGAGATTAGAGATAAATAAAACTTTGTCAACAATCACAGAGATGATATTTTATCCCTGGTGCAATCCTCTACCAGTGAAAGACAGCATTTTCTCAGTTTAGCAATACAAGATTAGAGAGCAGAGAAATATGTATAATTTGTGAAACTATAAAAGCTTAGAGACTATTTCCTCCTATATGTTTGAAAACCTTTTGGTTTTTAATAATTTTTACTAATTTATTCTTACAAAGCCACTAGTACTCCCTTTTAATAGTCATTTTGATATTTGGTTTCACTATTCTACTTTAGTATATGATGTTAAAAACACCAAATTTTGTGACATTTATTCATAACTTTTTAAAAAATTCTTAGAGAACAAACAAATAACACACACAACTTGATTTTTCCATAGTTCTTGTATAAAAAACTAGAAGTGGCTTTTATTTACTGCATCTATTCTAGACTTTAAAATATTTATGTATCATTAAAATAATTTAGTTTGCAGAAACATGGATAAATACTGCTCTGTACCAAATACCAGTTACATTACCAAGTGGAAAATATGAGGAAAAATTCTCTGGTGCTATTCTAGTCCACTGAAAAAGAACCTTTTTTGTCGAACACACTCTAAAATAGCAGGAGAGAGGTAAGTAAACTGGTAAAACAAAGCAAAATCCAGATTTTATAAAGTAACTTCTGGGCAAGTTACTAAGAAGTACTTTGATATGAAAAACTATTGTTTTACCACATGAACCCATTAACACATTATGTTACTAAAGTTTCTTTCATATCAAAATGACTTCAAGCGCTGAGCAAATTACATTTATATTCTTTCAGGAAAAATCATGCCAGAAATCTGTTTGTTATCACATTTCTATAAATCATGCCAGAAATCTACTTGTTATCACATTTCTATAAGGCAATTATTGCATACACTGAAGAAAAAAGTTTAGCCCGACACATTACCACTAACAATATTTATGGAGAAGGAGAAATACGGAAGAAGCTTGAACTTAATAATGTAGGGCCATTAATTAGCGTCAAATGAAAGAAAAGCAATAAAGCAATTTTGTCACCAATTACTGACAATTTGCCTAAGTACGACCATTAATTTTGGATAATATAAACCCATAAAATTAAGGGACCAAAACTATTTGAATCAATATCTCTTGCTAATATCTTCCCACTAATGTAAATACTTTCAGGAATATGAAAATGTTTGAAACTTTTAAACAGCATAAGAAAAATGGAAAAACATATGGTTATGATTTCCTATCTAAAAGTTGCTGGCTTTAGCTTTGGGGCTATTTTCCTTTTCTTTTGAGGCTGAAAATAAGGGAAGTTAGGGCAATTAATATTGTGACTCTTTGGAATTAACACAGTCAAAACATTTGGTTTTTTACAGTTATCCTACTGTTTTAGGAAGTTTTCATGAAGGGAAGCCTGTTTGGGAGAGCCAGAAGTATCAATGTTTAATAGTTTGATTAAGGAATCTCCAGTATTTACTGGCATTATTAACAATGTAAGGACACAATATGAACATCAAGCAGCGACAGGGAGTATGAATTATATCCTTGCCCTGGGATATGTTGCTAGCCTTTCCCAACTCCGGCCTCAAAACGAAATGACAAAACCCCCAGCAAAGCCCCGTCATCCACCCCCCGGCCCTCCGGCCCAGCAGAATTCCCGGCAGGCAGCACCACGCACTGCCTGCCATTGGCGGAAAGCTATGGCTGTGCAGATGTGGCCACAGCAGCCTCCGCCTTGGCAGCACAAGGTCACCCAGCTACACTCAACATTTAATCGGTACAGCTGCTCAGGGCAGCCTCGAGCGCCCGGCGCCACTGGCCCTCTGCGCTGCTTTAAACGCCAAAAACAGGTGATGTGTCCTCAAGACGAAGCTCTGCAAAACTCTCCTAAGGCTGGGGATGACTTTTATTAATGAATTCTGGACCCCCTTTCCCCTCATCAGAGCCTGTGTCCGCTCTCCGGGAAAGCAGAGCAACCTTTCGATAAATATCGATAGGTATTTGGGGAAGAAAATACACGCGGAACACCTCCGTGTCTCCCCAAAAGACCCACGGAGGAAACTTACAGTTTAATCAGCATCCATATCAATTCATAAACCTCGGGTGCTAGAGTACAAATAAACACTCTAAAGGGTTTTAGCTGCGAGGAGATAAGATCTCTCCCTGGGGAGACGGCTAGAAACTGCTCCATTGCCTTTGTGCAGACTACTGGAATGTGCTTGCTTTTCATTTCGGTCTTTGTGTCTGGCACTCAGGCCTCACAGGCAGTGTCTTAAGCCATGCAGGGTCAGGGCAAACAGAGAACTGCATTCATGGACAGATCAAGTTTATGTGAGAATCTGCTCCTCCTGTGCCCTCAATTTCCATTTGAATTGTTAATAAAATCTCAGCCTGAAAGCACATGATCCCATCAGTGGGGAAGTCATGCAGAGAATCCTCTAGCTCAGAAAAACAAAATTTCTTTATCTTTTTCATCCTCCTCCTACATTCGTGGGAATTATGCCATGTAACCCCCCTCCTAAAGTAACCCCCCTCCCCCAGCACAACACCTGATTGCCAGCCCACAGCTTGCACTAAAAAGCAGTGGGGGAAAGAAGGGGAGAGAAAGAAGGGAAAAAGATGCACAAGCAATGCTCAGCAAAATCACAACCACGATAACGCCACCTTTGTAGCAATTTAAAGACTCTCAGACACCTTCAGGCAAAAGGAAACACAAATATTTCAATTTTTAAGTTAATTTCCAACAGCTGATAACACCAGCTGTAAGACTTTCCCACAGCTTTATGACACTGCATGAACTACAGGGCCACAGAGATAATAAAAGGTCACACATAAAGGAAAGAACAAGAGCCATACCCCAATTAACTTGGTCTCCCCATGCAAAAATTGTACAGGAACAAGAGCCGATATTTGCTGCAGGCACCAGACATGCATCTCCTAACCTTGCCACGGTCTAACTGGGCCTCTTGTTTCTTCTGCCTTTGCTTCTTGCAAACTGGTTTAATATTGAACGCTTCTCAGAGGGATGGGCTGATGAACGAAAACATGAATTTCCTGCTTGCCCTTTAAGGTGGGTTAAAGGGGGTGCTAGTAATCAATTACAGAACAAAAAGCAAAAGAGACACTAAAGATTTTACAAACTAGATGTCATAAAGTTTACATGCTGTTTTTGAACCAAAACACTCCCTTTACTCCTTCCTCAAACCGGTTTTTTTTTAGTTTTGAAAGTACAAAATAGAGTATTAAAGTAAAACCTGTGTGAAATGCAACGACAGAGATTGATGCAGTTTTCACTTGTTCTTTAGAGCAGCACATCAGCCCCAGAAAAACAATAACTGCACTTAAACACACAATGGAATTTAAAATCTTGTGGTTCTGAGTTTTGCATGCTCCCAACCCTGGCCTCCACTCCCTCCTTCTCCTCACACTCATTTGGGAAGATATTTCTGTTTGCAGTAATCATTGGAATAAGGAAAGTTTTAAGGCTGAAGCTGAGTCTCTGAGACCTTTCCTGCTCATCATTTCACTCACCAAGGCTTCCTTTTCTGCCTGGGCACCACAAAAGCCTTGATCCTTGCAGTAAGCACAAACTCCTGGAAAAGGAGATTAGACCTTGGCATGCCTCTGAACAGTGCTTGTCTGAATGATTACTGCATATTATTAATCAAAGCATAGCATTATTGTGAGAGTATCTCATACTCAAAAGCTAATTTAAAAATAATACAGGTATTTCAAGGTTCTCTAGGCCTCGGGGTCTCTTGGTTTGGACTGAATGGGCTCACAAAACCAGAATCCATCATCTGTAATATTCCTATCAATAAAGGATATATCACAGGAGGTGTTGAGGATGGGCATTGCTATTACATGATGAAACTGCTTTTGTTCTAGTCTAGATTTTACACATTTTTAGCTAGGGCTGGTGGAATTACTTCTTGGGAAATACAGCCAATGGATAGAGCCCTTAAATCTGTTCACAAGGTGTCTGCAAATAGGTCATGGGTGTTATTAATTACTTCGTCAGCCACAAGACCTTGAGCAGTGTATGCAAACATATTTGACCCTGTGACACAATTTTTAACTGACCGATAGGAACAATCACTATTCGTTATTTGCGATGCTTGACTGGTCACTAAAAGTACAAAACTCTGCTCTTTTTCTGGCTGGGAGAAAAGAAGGCCTTTTCTCTCTGTTAATTCTCCACGAATGCTTGCAAGGAGTCAGTTAAAATGCTTTTTTCAAATGGGAATTTCTAGGAAATACTTGTTACAGGTTGTTTTTTTTCCCCACGCAGTCTCATGGCCGGTGAGAGTGGCTATGACTTCAGGCTATGAATCCCTGGAGAGATGCAGAGGGAACAGAGGATGAGCTTCCTTACACCAATATATGCACACTCACAGAACACACCAAAAGCCATGTGGAATTTACAATTTCAACACATCATCTACCCATGTGACAGGATGTTTACAGGCCTTCTTGCCCAAATGACCTCTTCCTTTTTCACCTGAGTATAAACTGAGAGAACTTCCCTTTTGTTTTCTTTTGTACAGTCACCCTCTCCCCATTCAAATACTTCCTTAAAACTCCTTTCTCTTGGATAGTTTACTGATGCTCGCTCATATTTTATGGATGCAGTGAAAGCTGCCATATCACACCACTAAATACAACAAGTGAGAGCAACTGCAGAGCAGAAGAATGTCCTTTCACTAAATACAGACCACAGCTGCAAATCAGTGTGCATGTGGGTACAGGGAGGAGGAGAACATCCTAGCAGGAAGTTGCTTAAAAATTATGCATCATATATACACAATTCAGAGCTAAAATCTGTTGTCTTTATCCGATTCAAAATAACAAATTTGACTGTTCTAATGGGCTTTTGACATAAAATACAGCTAAGAGGAAAGGTGAAGAAAAAAAATGGCAGAAAATAAACCTTATCTTATAGAAACCAGTCAGGTCTACTAAAACACAGGCTCCGCAAAACAAAAAATTCTCACTTATTTTCTCCCAGGAGATTGAAGTATCCATCTTGCATGGGGAATCATGAAAAATGTTAAATTTTTCATGGTAGAATTCAGCAAATTAACTCACACCTTGCAAGTTCTATCTAAATGCCTTAACTAAAGCGCCAACTTCCTCCAATATCTTCCTATTTCCTACATTACCTTACATATACAAGCTCTATGTAGAGTATGTATTCCTCACAATGACCATCTGTGAACTTAAAAAGGTCCAAATACTGAGGTGGGTTGGTTCCTCTTTTTTTAATGTAAGAGAACACTATAAATGTCTATATTAATAATGTACTAGAATTAAATTATTAGAGTAAATAGATTTATTTTTACAGGTGTTTGAGATCAGTATCTAAGCAATTAATTTTGGTACTTCATGAATCATTAAACTGTTTTCTAGAAAACAATGAGATTTACAATGGGTAAACCCCAGTAAAATATCAACAAAATAAGGCTTATCCACTCATTTTAAATAATGTACTTGTAATATTCCAATAATGTTCTCTAAAATTAACATTGACTGCTATTTTGTCAGCTAATAAGCTGATAAACAGAACGCATCCCTTCTTAAGGAGCAGAATGTAACCAAAGCACACAGTCAACAGACTATGTCTTTCAACAAAATCTAAAGCACTAAACAAATATACACAGAAACAACAATACTACCTAACTCCTCTCTTCTTAAAACACGCTTTTTTCCTGTCTTGAGTGTATACAGAAGCAAATTAGACTTTACATGAAGTGGGTGTGAATTTTCATGAGTTTTAGAAAGCTGATAATTTGGCAGCAGCAAAGCCAGAGCCACCTCTGTAGGTCATCCCGATCTCATCCCCACTGTGGCCTCATCCTTCCATGGCTGTGCTGCCTGTACCACACTCTACACTGCACAGGGAACATAAACAGTGTGACCAAGGACGTGGATTCGAAATACTAATTAACATAAATTTGAACACATCTTTTGAAATGAGATTACAATCTTAGTTAAATCCCACTTTCACCTTCCCTCTGGTGAGGCTGTATCTCTGAATAACAAAACCACACCTATGCAAGCTTTTTTTTGTTTTGTTAAACTATATAAAATATTTCTTTTTGGAGGAATAACATCGACAATTATTTGAGTTCTGTCAGTAAAAATAATCTATATTTGCATTTAAAATGGTGTTCATGAAAACGAACATTTGAAAATACTTATGAAAATTTACACTGATGCCATTCAAAGTGGATGTTAGGAGAGTTTATTTTCCTACAAATGTTTTCCTTTACTTTCTGTAAAAAGATGGTGGGAAATGATGTGCTTATTAGACCCCTACAAACAAGAGAACATGTACACAAATGTTCACCAGCAAATACAACTTTTTTTTTTTCTAACATGTTTTAAGTGTGTTTAAAACACAGGATATTATTTTATTAATTCTAGAAAATACTGAGAGGACTTTTTGTGGTAAAAAGCTGGGAAAAAACAATACCAATGCATCTGTGGATTAGCCAGTTACCATCCTAGCTTGCACATTTTCTTCTGTGAGCTCAAGCACTGTGAGCCAGCCTGAAGTTGCAGAGATATAAACCAAGAAAACTCAATAAAACAAAGTGAGAAAGCAAAATACCAGTGTTACTAATCCCTGTTCTTCATGTCAGCTGCAGGACTGCCCAGGGTGGGAGAGCAAGGGAGAGCAAACAAGTTCATGAGCACCACTGCATCTAAAGGATAGCTGCAGAATTTATGCAGGATATGCATAAATTGAGCCTCTCTACTCCACTATATGATCAAAATTCAGTATCTTTATTTCAGTGGCGATGTCCAGTATCTCTAATGTAACTGGAAGCTTCCTCTGATATCACTTAGGTCTGGTTTAAACAAGTGAGCTCTCAGGGACAGATACAAGAGTTCAATTGCTTTTTCATTCCCTCTGTTGACATTGCCCCTCCTCTGCTGGGGATGGCGAGGCCCTGCACCTGTAATGTATTAGTTGTGTTTGCAGTGCCAGCAATGTCCTGGGCCTGAGCTGGCATTTCCCAGGTTTGCCTTAACCTATCCAGCATGGATGGCAGAGGAAACCAAGACAGAGAGGCACCTGTGGCTTGTGGCACCAGGGCTAACAGTGTCCTAGGTACCCCAGGCACACCTTGATTGTGTTTTCACAATTCTCCAACTCAGCTAGATGTAGCAGGCCATGAAATTGCTACATATAGTATTAGATTTACTCTTTTTTTATAAACTGTTCCCTTTTAGAACAATTAATAAAGGCCAATGCACTGTCTCCTTCAAGTCGCACACTCCTCTATGTTTCCAATAACATGGCAGTATAGTTTCTTGTAGGTTTGGAGAAAGAATGTGGAAAAACACAAAACAAAACAAAAAACCAACCCAACAACCAAAAAAAACCACCAACAACTAAATCAGAAATCCAGCTTTAATTCAGACATCTAGTAAGTACTTATTTAAATTTATTACATACCTATTTATCCATTAAGATCTGGAGCTTGTTAAAGACCAGAGAGGTTGGAAGGTTTAACTTGGAAAGATACACATCTGGCACATGGTAACTTCCTACTATCAGAGGTCCTGTGTGATTTTTAACTTCTGCTATGCTGACCAAGCAAGATTAAAAAATCTGCCACAGTGTAAGAAAACATCCTCAGTAGTTGAGTATTCCCCCATCTTTAAAGCTCTTCTCAAGTGCCAGGCAGTTCTGCATTTTCTGCAATTTTTTACATGAAGTAATTTCAAAAGGGTATTAAATTACCCCAAAATTATCAGCTCAAATCAATATACATTAATAGTGAACAGCAGCAGACCTGCAGTTTGAGAAGGATGAACAGCAAAGCTGACTACAAGGTATGAAGGAGAGGCATGGGGTAGTTGAGTCACTATCATCTGACACAGCTGGTATAGCAAGAGGTGAGGAGATCACTGAGAAATTGGGTCTTGCAACACCTGATGGTCCTCAGATATTTAGGTGATTATGGTGGGTGCTCAACTCAGACGGGGTGATTTGCTGCAGTAAAATATCAGAGAATTCTGGTTTTCCAATCTAGAGGAATACTAAAGCCTAACGTAGGAAACAGCAAACCCTGGAAATGTACTTTAGGCTTATTCCCTCTGGATGCTGCTCTGCGGCCAGCTTGCCTTCAGACCTCTCCTGTGTCAGCAGCACCACAGCAGCCACCACCAATAGAAGGGATTGGCTCCCACTCCCCTGGTGCAGGTCCGCTGGAGGTGATAAAATCCTGCCACGCTACAGGGATGCTTATCAGTATGGCTAAACATGTGATCCTGGGAAGATTTATATCTCAGGGTTTGTTAAGGTTACTGACAGGGATCAACTTCTTTATCCATCTTTGGGGACATGCTCAGGAATCTCTTCTCATGAAGTATCTTAAGGAATTTCTGTGGTACCTGTGATTAAGGCAATAGTGAGTGAAGTTAGCACACCTAATCAAAATTATACTCAAAAGGTAGAGTAGGAAACATAATTAGGTGATAAATCACCTCTTACTGCAAATTTTAAAAAAGAAATGAAAGAAAGGTGAAAAATATTCAATAAAGTGGTCCAGCTGGCTAAAAACTTGAGCAAACAGGAGTGATAGCCCAAGAAACGGTTGCAACTAAAATGCATAAGTCAAAAGGGGCATAAATCTGGGAAGTTAAAGTAAATAAATGGGACTAAAAGTACATAAGATTTTAAAATTAAATCAGAAAATCATGTGTTTAATTCTGAAGGGAACAGTGTGTGCCAGAGTATTGAGTTATATATTGCTGTATTGAAGAGTAGGTCAAGATCTTATCAGCTCTATTATGAGGAATGTCAATAAAAGGCTGTGTGATGATAAAATGTTTAATTAAAAATGAACATTGTGCAACAGATGAACTCTTTGTATTATACAGAAAAAGGAGTCAAATGTATTGTGTTCTCCAAGTTACAAATGGCACTGGATCATTTTCTCTCCATCAAACATTCTTATCACTATGAAATCTTATATTAAAAAATAGGTTTACTTATACTACATTTTTTACAAATTAGTGTAGGACTATACCTACAGGATACTTCAAATACTTGAACATCTGGAACAGCTGTGAGGAGAAGAACACTAGGGTCTTGTTTTCTTGGTAGTCTTTCAGGTGAATAAGTGGTTTGCTTTAGCAAGTTAATTAACAAGGCAAAATATTAATACTGATTCAGTGAGTTGATCCAAAAATAACAGGAACAAGCAAGAGTGAATATTTTGGTTCATTACTTATGTAATATACATGTACTCAACATGACTGCCCTAAACATTTCTCACAGTTCAGTACAGAAGGTGACAAACAACAACACCAGGAAGAGCACAGGGAACTAAAGGCAGCAACACCCATGGCAGACAGACATCACGATTCTTCCCTGGTGAAAATACCTTACCCCGTCCCCTCTGCCATGTTAACCATCTCAGACATGAGACAGTGCCAGAGCCGGGATACTTATCTATGAGAGTAAAGGCAAAGGAACTCAAGATGGAAAATATGGTTTTTACACTGTTTTAAAGGAATGATGCAAAATGCAGGGAGCATAAAATGGTAAATTAGCACCATAGGACTAGGCAATAAATGGCTTAATACCTCCATGGCCTTCCTTCCCAGCATAACTTTGTGTAACAAAGCATAAGAGAACATTCATATGGACACTTGGGCCTGAACATGTGGAAGAGAAGGTTTTTAAAATCTCTACCACTCAGCTTTAAACCCCCTACAGAGCATACAGATACATATGGACAGATACACTGCATAAACTGTGTACTTCTTAAAACCCAGCTCAAACTGGGAGAGATTTCTAATGAAAAACATTGTAAAATTCCTAAAACAAGGTATGCCAATAGAATGAAACTTCCAATAGGAGCTGATGAGATGCTGAAACAGATAAATCAGATATCAGATGAGAGCACACTCAGCAATTCATATCTGTCCGTTTTTCAGAAGCAATTAATACTTGCATTAAGAAAATTTCAGAGTCAGATATAGTTTTGGTGTAGCATTCATGTGTTTGACAATCAAAATTTAGCTTTGTATGTCACACAACAATTTTAACATACTCTTATGCCTATGCTATACAATAAATGTTAGAGCAAAGAGGTCCACAGATCAGCTGATAGCAAAAAAAATTATGTAGAAAATAAGAATTTTGGTGCCCTTTAGTCAAAGGATTTGTAAGTTATGAAAGACCTGTGGGCAGCACATGCTTCATCTGTGGGAGTGTGAAAGAGTCTATTACTAAAGCAAGAATAATACTAAAGTACATTTTTTCACCCATGGACAAAGATAAGCTTATCAAATCCAAACTGTTAGTAAGGGGAAAATCTACAATATGCTCAGGAAAGAATTTGCAGTCATAGAAACTGATTATATTAAAGAGCTATTAAGTGATCTAGTCTTTCCTCTCGGAGTTAAGCCTTGTTTCTCGCAGTTCTTGCATAATAGTATCTTACCTGTAGGATTGCCACCCTATCCTTTGGTAAATTATTCTGAAGTCCTTTCTCTTTTCATCAGATACCATTTCCTGAAATTCAGTCTATAATTACCCATAACAACACTCTCATATTTAAGGACAGAAAAATATAGGTATCGAAACATGTTTTCCTTTGAGCATAGGATATCTCAAATCAAGTACAAATAAACTTCAATAAGAGAGAATTATTACCTAAGAAGCAGATTTGGTACCAATATTAAAAACTAAGTCCTCAGAGGAGGTCTAGTTAGGGGCATGAACAGAACAAATCTTTCACCAGGAGCCAGTAGAGATTCCCAGGGTCATGGCCTAGTCGAAATTAAGAGAAAAACTCCTACTGATTTCAATGGGGCAAGGATATGGTCCCCATATTTCATCCATAGTATATCATCACAAATGTA
Source organism: Callaeas wilsoni (assembly GCA_013398955.1). NCBI lineage: Eukaryota > Metazoa > Chordata > Aves > Passeriformes > Callaeidae > Callaeas > Callaeas wilsoni. The sequence continues at coordinate 115,801 of VWPU01004401.1, read as the reverse complement.
AACTACAAATGAAGCATCATGAGGTGAGGTGGCTATAATTCCTAATGTTTTCATCCACTGTAATAGCCAAGACCTCTCCCTGAACTCCAACGGAGGCAAATTAGTTCCACATGTCAGATAGCGACCATAATATTTTCCCTTACACTTGGTACACAATGAGGGGATGCAGTACAGCATACAGCAATTAATACATTTCTTTTTGTGAAATAATGCATGACAGAACAACTCAGAAAAGATGCCACTCACTTTAAGGTGGTGAGTTGCTAGCTCATGAAGAGTATAAGTAGAAAAAGCAATCAATGGAAAATAAGATAAATTAAGCCCCCCTTACTGTCCAACACCTTCCTAGTTGTTGCTTTACTTGCTTCATTTCAACCCCTCTTTCCTTGCAGGTCTCCAGGTACCCCTCATTTCCAACATCACCTCTGAATCCGGGATTACAGTCTGTCACAATCAAAACTGAACCAGATTTTACAGTTTCCTGAAAACAAAATCTAACATATAGGATAGGACTTCTAAGCATAGGCAACTCATGCATTTTGCATACCCTAAAGTATTCTGCCAAGGGTTCAGCTGCCATTCCAGATGGCTGCGGGTCTATTGCATGTTTTGTGTCATATTTACGAGTTCCATGTTTAAGTAACAAACTCTCACCTCAATATGTCTTTTACCACCAGTGAGAAAATAGTAAAAGAAAACCAAGGCCATTAGGCAGTACCTATTCATTGCACTGCACTTTGACCAGAGACTATGTATAATAATAATAATAGTAATAATATCATAAATAATATGCAAACCTTCCTCAAATCACTGTCCTGAAACCATTCTGTTAGGAAATAATCTTGGCTGTGGAAGGCTAACTAAGATATGCTCTTTGTGATGACACACGCACGGGGACTACAGAGCATACCTGTAGTCACAGGTAACAGTCACAACAGCCCAAGAATGCTTTGGAACAAAACTGTGACACGAATGAAAGCTCATTGAACACTGTAGCCCACTACAACAACTGGACTCATTAAGTACTCTGTTAAGTAAATACTAACACAGAGGAAGCCACCAAAACCAACAACAAGTCAAGGTGAAGTCAGACTTGGAATACCTGCCTGACTTCGCTTATATTAAACAGAAAAGTAACTATGAAGAACTTAATCAGGCCTTGTGGAAAAGAATGAAACCTACCTTACTCAAAGAAGCCACTCTCCTTTACCAGTACTACTCAGTGCTGCATGTGGCATCACTCAGAGTGGAGCATCACAGCAGACAGAAGCTGACATCCATGGAAAATGTTACTTTCCAGTCCTGTAAAATAAAAACAAATCACAGTTCTTTCAGAAACAAAGACTCTGTAAAAACACTGCACTGTATAATTCCAAGATTGTCTTAATTCAAGCCACCCTTGTTAAGTTTGGTGTTTCACAAGGAAGAAAAAATAATTAGAAAAACAACAACAAAAACAAATGGAAAAACAAGCAAAAAAAATCTTCCCCCGTCCTCAAGCTGGCAAACTCTACTTCTAGAGTTCAAGCCATGTTTTTATGGATTTTATTTATAAGTATAATAAAGTGCCTTTCTTTGAAAAACTGATTTTCACCATTTAGAACTAGAGAGTGTATAATAGTTTAAAAGTAGAACAAAGAGAAGTAAAAATTTTTAAGCTTTCATGGATTTGCCAAGTATCTAATGTATAATAGAATGTTGACTACCATGACAACAGTTTCAAAACATCCCACAGAACCATTTATCGTAGAAAACTAATCAGCACTTTGTCAACTGGACCATGGCACAGAGTGCCACACCTAGTTGCATCTTGAACACCTCAAGGAATGGTGACTCGACCACCTAACTGTAGAATTGTGAAGATAAGCATAGTAGAAATAGACAATAGCGAAGTAAAGAGATCTATGTTGGTCAAATTGATGGTCATATAACTGGAATTTCATTAATTTTTGTGACAATGCACTAACCAAAGTGGAAACCGCTCCTAAATCCACACAGACTTGTATACAATCAATATGAACACACATTGAAAGGGAAACTGGAGAGGGAGGAGCTGATTATTTTAGTGCAAGCTGAGACCACAAGAAAGATAAAGCCAATTTAAAAAAATATACAAAACATATAAACATTTCCTTCAGGCATTCTATTTTCAAAAGGTTTCGAACGTAATTCAAGATAGTTTGTAAACATGTATAACTTCAGGAGAGTGACAATCAAGTTTATGAGAGACTAATTTAAGACTTTATTGTATTAAGTACAAATTACTTCATATCTCTCTTACCCTCTTTGTCTGGAGTAGCAGAACTCCACTAGCACTCTATTTTATTTAAAGGTATGCAGATCACAGTTAAATTATACCATTTTAAGACAAGGAGAAAATATCTTGCAACAAATTGTCTTTTTGAGTTTGAAGTTCTTTCCATGATTGAAGACAGAAAATAAATATTTTTCAATATTTTTCAATAATCTTTTCTAAGAAGTGTGTGAACCAGGTGCTTACTGGCAGAATAGAAATAAAATATTTTTCCTTACAATTGATATATCTGAGATTAATTAATTATTTCTACAAGATAAATTTCTTTTTCAGTTGAAAGTAATTCATATTTTAGGTATGCACAATTACAAAGCAGAGGATCCCACAATAATATAAATCCCTCTCATGAATCTCAAATGTTAAATTATCATAGAATCATAGAATGGCCTGGGTTGGAAAGGGACCTTAATGATCATTTTGTTCCAACCCCCTGCCATGGGCAGGGACACCTTCCACTAGACCAGGTTGCTCTGAGCCCCATGCAACCTGGCCTTGAACACTTCCAGGCATGGGGCAGCCACAGCTTCTCTGGGAAACCTGTGCCAGTGCCTCACCACCCTCACAGTCAAGAATTTAGTCCTAATGTCTAATCTAAAACTGTTCTCTGTCAGTTTGAAGTCACTCTCCCTTGTCCTGTCATTCCAGGCCCTTGTAAATTGTTTCTCTCCATCTTTCCTGTAGGTTCCCTTCAGGTACGGGAAGGGACCAAGCAGGTCACCCCAAAGCCTGTTCCAGGCTGAACAATCCCAATTCTCTCAGCTTTCCTCATAGCAGGGCTGCTCCATCCCTCTGATCCCCTTGGTGGCCTCCGCTGGCCTGGCTCCAGCAGGTCCCTGTCCTTCCTGGGCTGGGAGCCCAGAGCTGGATGCAGCCCTGCAGGCGGGGTCTCAGCAGAGCGGGGCAGAGGGGCAGAATCCCCTCCCTGCCCTGCTGCCCACGGGGCTTTGGATGCAGCCCAGCACACGGGGGTTTCTGGGTTCCCAGCGCACACGGCCGGGGCAAGTCCAGCCTCTCACCCACCAGCACCCCCAAGTCCTTCTCCCAGGGCTGCTCTGGATCTGTTCAGTCCCAGCCTGGATTGGTACCAGGAGTTGCCCTGACCCAGGTGCAGCACCTTGGATTTGGTCTGTTGATCCTCATGGGATTCCCATGGGCCATTTCTTAAGGTTGTCCAGGTCTCTCTGGATGGCATCCCATCCTTCAGGTGTGTCACCCACACCCCTCAGCTTGGTGTCATCTCCAAACTTGCTGAAGGTGCACTTGATCCCTTTGTCATTAATGAATATATTAAATAACACTGGTCTCAACATGTTTGTCATGTCTGAGTACCTACTTACATGGATACAAGACTAAAACAAGAGACCCATGGTTCACACTGAAGATGAGATCCAAACCTGAAAACAACCCTGACATGCTTCTAATTAGTTTTCTTTATTAGCATACACAGATATCTCCACACACAAACCCATGCACAAGTAAAATTCTTGGGTTTCAGCTACTTTTTGCATAATATTTCTAGCCTTTGAAATATATATTTTAATGCCATCAGGCACTGGTGGGTTTTTTGCTATGTGGTTTAAGGACTAAATGGAAATTTCGGTCCCTCAACTGGTAGCCATTCAATACAAAACTTGTAGCACAGCAGGACATTCTCCTTCATTACCACTTTGCATAACCTGATGTCCCTATTCACATTCACAGTGGTAGTCACTCTCAATAAAAAGCACAGAATAACCTGAAACATGTACTTCTGCCCTAAAATAAATCAGATCTTTTGGGGGAAAAGCAGTTATGAAGAATACTGGATACAAATTCATCTGTGTCAAGGAACATTTGAATATGATGAAATGAGGTCCACCACCAGCACTCTCTACTTCATAGCTGAACAAACTTGGCATTTAATATATAAATTATGAAGATGGATCAAAGTCCACAGAATAAGAAGCTATAAGTTATGTTCAAAATTATAAAATCCAAGTCTTTAATAAGGGGCTGTAAAATACCTCTCTTAAATCAATATCTTGTGGGGTGTCAGAAGAAGAGCTACAATGGCAATCAAAATTTTTGTTCCTAAAGCAAAACAAAACCAAATTCTCTGAGAGACAATAGAGCTCATGGGATGGGAAAAAATACCAAAACAAAATTTTATGATACTGAGACATTAAGTGCTAAATGCTATTATAGTTCTTCCTTTGGATAGGGAATGGGAAGAATATCTTATTTAAAGTAAGTGTAATAGGAACAAACTACCATGAAATATCCATGGCCTACTGCCTTCCACACTAAGATAAAAGTTAAACAAGATCTTCAAACTCCGCCTAAGAATTCCATGGTTTGAACCATTTGCTAAAGGAAAGATGCAGTAAGGTTCTGCTCCCAGCCACGGTCCGACTTCAAACCATCTTGTGACCCGGTCCCGTATTAGCTGTTCCCTCGGAGAGGTGAACCCTCAACACCAGGTTCTCTGGGCTGCATCTTCTCAGCCAGTCCCTACACCAGCACCTGAGTGTCAGAGGCTGGGATTTTTCCAAAGTGTGCAGAAAAGAAAGGAAGATCACAGGTCTGTCCAAAAAATTGTGTATAAAATGGGGAAAAAGGGATATTCTGAAATACACATTTGGTGCAGTGCTGAACAGCCACCACTGGCTAAACAGGCAATATAGGGCTCTTGCTCTTTTCCAAGAGTCAGTGTGAAAGAGCCTTCGAAGCAGCATCAGCAGAGCCTGTGTTTCTGAGGAACAAGACTTCACTCTCAGAGGGTAGTGGGATGCTTAGATTCCATCCTCTGCTTTCAATATAACTTTATCCTTATCTAGATTTACAAAAGGCAGATACTATGATAGGATGGTGGTATGAACAAAGGGGACAAAGAGTATTCTGTCTGATTTTAAAGCAGGATCAGATTTTTGTCTAGCAAAAATTTAGGAATATAGAAAATAAATAATAATCTTTAAAGTTTTGAAAAGTCTACAATCCAAATGCTGAATTTAGCAGACTCAAATGGTGAAAATAGCATTTTGTTTGAATTAATAGTTGCTCACTTTTTATTTTGGTAAACTGAAACTTCAACTCCTACTTTCTGCTCTTTATTTTTAAAACAAATACGAATCTCTTTCACTGACCAAGACAGAGATGGCTAAAGTACTAGCCCTGATCTTCAAAGCACCTGGAGTTAATTTGAAAAGATGCAGGTAATTTTGATAGTTTTTAGAATGAAGGTCACAAACAGAATTCTGAATTTTTCAAAGATTAAAAAAAATTCCTAGAGTGCCAGTTTGCCCTGATAAGGGTCACTTCTCTCACATCATTAAGTCAGAAGCAGAAGTTCTGGGATTCTTTCCTAAAGGTGCTTGAGATGGTGTGACAAATGGAAAAAATAGTAAATAAATTATAGATTACTATAATTAGTCTATAATATATATAACATAATTTACAGACTATATACTTGATTTTATACCTACCACAGTCAAAGGAAACAAAAAAATATTGACTTTCAGGACTGTGCGTGATGGGTCTTTTTTTTTCTTTTTTTTCCTTCTCACAAAGGACTTAGAGCTGATGTAACTAATTGGGATAGGATATTAGCTATCTAAATAGATTTATTATCTCTTTAGGCTTTGTATTTACTATGTTATACTTAATGGTTTATTGTTATCATTACTATGGTTTAAAATTTAGAACAACAGCAAAGAAAGAAATGTTTTTTTGCTGAACAGAAATTAAGTGGGAGATCCAAAAAAGAAAAAAAAATAGCTGGAAAACTTATTCTGTAAACCTGGGGTCTAGTTCCCTTTTGAATACATCCTCAGCAATTGCCATTTGTTACCATTCAGTTTTATGACAACTGATTATTGCAGAAAATAAAGTTTGAAATTAATTTGAAATTAATTTTTCACCAGCCACAGTTCTGGCACGGAGCATTTTTCACCCTAACAAATGTGTACTAGAATTAATCTTCATATTGTACAAGGCTTCCCCGGTAGCTTCACACCAGAGCAGATCACAGAGAATTATCAGATTTATTATCTCTTTATTGATATTCCTGAGGCATTTGGATGGATTGATTCGGATGTGCTACTCCTTGGACATATTAGATAGATTACTTAACAAATTTCCCAGCAGCTGCCCGTGACCCGGTCAATATCTCCCAGGAAGTTCCTGCTCAAAAACACCCATCACTTGCCAGGAGCATGTCTGTCCTGTGATCTACAGCCGTCGTCTTGTGATATACAAACCACAGTACACACAGAGGCAGCTAAAGCACCCCGATCTTGCCTTTTGAATCTAGACTGTATTTGGGGCTTGATAACAACCCTCTTTGCATAAATGCTTTGAAAGATCTCTATAATTCCACTGTTATCTAATCATCAAAAGGAAATGTTTCTCAAGAGACAAATCATTCGTATATTACTACTTTTGGCTTTTAAAAATGCCAGCTTCTGACAAGACAGAGAGTCTTCTGCAGCATGTTTTAGTTTGAACTGTGGAGCAGAGCAGATGGAAGGACACTTAGGAATTTTTTAAGAGTTTCTACATGATAGAATCTGGTGATAGAACTTCTGGCTTACCACAGCAGATCCACAGCCTGGCACAGTTGTTCCCTATCCATGTTGAATACATCCCATCTCCTGATGGGAGAAAACTGCCCTCCCTGCAGATCTCATCCTACTGCCTGGTAATGACGGGCTGTTCCTGTTTTACCATTACTCGGGAGTCTTTATCCTCTACGGAGACAAAGGCTGTTTTCTGACCAGGACTGTGCATTTCTAAATCTGGAGTTTGACCCTACATTCACCTCCCTCTCATTCCTTAGGAGTGACCCAGCACAAACATCCTGAAATCGCAGGGTGGCACAGCAGGCTGAGCTACCTCACAGCTGCCAGTCGGATTCCCAGGAGGCCAAGCAAGCTGGAGCTGGGATGTTGCTGTACAGCAAGAGGTAACGCTCCCACGGCCAGGGATGGAAGAGCTTGTCTCAGGCCGAGGAAAAGGGTGAGGACTTCTCCTCCTTTCTGTCCTTCAGCAACACTCTAACAGAAGTAAAGGCTGGATGGGACAGAGGCAGGAAGGAAGAGAGGGAGATTGGAAGGAAGGGAGGGAGGGAAGAAGACAGTACCAAAGTCCTCGGCATGTTTATCAGATCCCTGTCTCCAGTTAGGCAATGGGGAATACTAAGGACATGACTTAATCCTATCTCTCATACGTTTCACTCGGAACTGTAGGAGGGCACCTTTTTTTTGGGAGATGATGTAGAGGGACCAGATTTCAGCAGTGTTTCTTTCCACCTTACCATTTTTACTTTACAAGTCATGCTAACCATGGAAGGGGAAGGGCAATGCCATTGGCTCATTCCTCCAACTCTTTTTTTCTTATTTTAAGTACAGAAATAGACTATTTGGCCAGCTGCTTAGACAGTATGATGGTTAAGCCATCTCTTTTCTGTGCATGAAGGGGTCAATACACACAAGTCCTTTTTCCAGAAAATGCTCCAACAGCCAGGGTGCAAAGTGATTCTGGCTACATCTTGGTACTGAGGACCTCATGCGCATGCTATGAACATTTCAACTCTAGTTTGCCTCTGTGGTTTGAATGCCTGGCTGGGGAGTGTTTCCACATTTCATTTCATCTGAAATGAAACTGGTTCATGTGCTCCAAAACCTGTAGCACAATAATATATTATTTTTTCCTGCAAGCGTGTTTCACATGGATCCATATGAACCGCTTCTGAAGTGAAGGAAGACTATGGATAAGGTAGAAACCACAAGAGTCAAGGAGCTGAGAAAGGTGGCTAAATTATTAGTCACATAATACGAAAAGTGAAGGTAACAAATATATTCAGTAAATTGTATTCACTGAAAATGTTTTTTCCCAGAAAAATTAGACTAATTAACTCAATATAAAAAGATAAAATAGTGACTGACTGTTAAGTTAGTCTGAATATTTTCCAGAGTAATTCAAGATAACAGTCCAAAGATAAATTTAGATCTCTAGAAAGAGGCAGAGATGGCAAGTACCTTTTCTGTTGGCAATAGAACCAAAAAAAAATATTTTTCAGTAAAGAGTCTTCACATCACAAATCTTTCCCAGTAAAAGGAGTTCTCTTACCTAAATTATGCAACTAATAAGAAAGAAAATTAAATCCTTAACACGTGGTCTTTTTCACAGAATTAGATGAACCCTAAAGACAAGCAAGAAGAAAAATTAAACTGAATTTACTCATTATGTGATATTCAAAAGTCCCTCTACCAGGTTTTCTAAGAATTCAAAGTTTACCTGAGAATGTTTAATTTCTTGTTATCTAGATCCATGTATTTCTGAAGAACTAGAAATTTAGAATCCACAATTCACTTCTTTCAGTGGTAAAAGAACAATAGATGCAACCCATGCATGCTGGGATTATCAAGGAAGCCTGAGGTAATAAAATGTTCAAATTACTTTTAAATTCAATGGGAGCAAGACTTCTAACTCCTTAAGGCTGCTGAAAATGATATTTTCCAATATCCTGGAACCAAAGAAATTAAAATTTTGATAACCCTTCTGTGAACTAGTAACTATTGATTATTTAATGGTTGATTAAACTTTCTTACTAACTGCCTCCAGAATTTCACATTAAGAACATTAGCACTCATATTTCTATTTTTCATAAATGTCAATTCTGTCTGACATTGTGTGTTATTCAACATGAAAGATATCTGGAAAATAATCCTGCATAGCAGTAGCATATGGCATAAAGGCAATCCACTGAATGCTACCAACAATGAACCAGTAAAAAAATTACTTACACAAGTAAAAATATGAGCGTTTCTTAACATATTTTATAAAGTAGAACTTCTTCATTTTCAGAAAAGAAAACAGAATTGGTGATTCAGATCTATACCCCTGCCCTGGTCATGCACAGCAGGTGGCATGAACAGGGTGGGATTCCAGTCCACCAGCTATTCCATGATGGTTTTTCTATTCCCATATGGTACACCCTTTATCCATGCGCTACACCAAAAGGCATGAAAACCTTGCTTCTGTTGCAATGAAATGCAAAAGCAAAATTAAACAGCACAAAACTATTTAATGAAAATAAATTCTTGGCTTTCAGTCAGCTCCAGTGAGTGGCTAAAGTCTAATACTTGATAAATGCACTCCCTGCAATGCCCCACGGAACAGGTCCAGCGCCAGTTCTTCTTCTGCCCAAGACAGGGATTGTTCATCCTCGACATTTCCTTTATTACTGACCCAGCAAAAGGCATTTTTATCAATACTTCTGAGAAGCTTTTAGCCAGTTGTAAACCATTTTTACAATCCATAGAACCTGAAGTCTCTGGTTGGGAAAATTTCATGCTCATATGCGATTATGCTGGAAGAGGTTTGGTGCGCACAGACTTCACTGGGAAGTTGCATGTGGTTTTTCAAATAGTAATTTTGAGAAGTGGAAACACCTAGAATGTATGAAGCCTGGAGATTTCTCTGTATAAACACTACAACGGGAAAAAGAGAAACTTGTGTTTGGTCTAATAATGATTAAATCTCTAATAGCAAATAAATTGTAGTATTTCAATGTAGGCACAAAGAACAGCACTACTTGTTTACATGCCAGGTCAATTTTATTCCTTTTTAAAATATGGAGAAATGAGGGCACTGGAAAACTGCAACTTCCCATCACCAAACGAGTAGGTATTAATTAAAGGCAAGATTCCTAATGTATATGTATCCTGCCTACAAATACCTTCATTGCTTTTCCTGCAGGGCACATGGGTTTTGTCCTTCAAAAATCTCTCTTGCATGAGACCTGAAACTCTCACCAAACAAGATACAAGAAGAACAATGGAAAAGGTCTTAAGAGGCCACATACAATATATCCAAACATGAAACGCTCCAAGTTTATAGAGAAAAGTAAACACTTTACAATATTTGTAATCAACATAGGGAGTCTTTTATTGCTTTGCAAAAATCTACGCCAAGAAAAAATTGCAGCTCTTTTATTTTTTAATGACACAGCATGCTGTTAATTTGGGTATAATGCCAAAAAGCTCCATAGTGTTATTTAGGAAAGAGTTGTCTGGAAACCCCTCAAAGCCATAGATGAAATTAAATCTGAATGGCTAAACCAATTTGAAAACAAATCAATTCAAAATTAATTTTATTCACAACATGCAGTTTTTTAACAAACGTCTTTCACTACAACAGAGCTACTAGAGACATCCTTAAGCCAAATACATTTATTCTGTTCCTGATGTTGCATACAAAACAGGAACACCTTTCTGGTACTGCTCAAACTACAGAGAAAAAAAATGCCTGAATCCTTCCTCTTTTGTTGTACCATTCCCATCACTAAAAACAAAGTCCTCCTCACAGCTAGGCAAACACCCTGGAATTTCTCCTGCCCTGACTTCCTGCCTATTCACCAAAACCATCCTCTTGCTTTCCCCAAAGCTCCACATGGAACGTGTCTTCTCTTCTGGCCTGAATAGGTCACCACTGGTTTGAAATCTCACACAAGAGACAAGTATTCTCATGCCTTTTGTACCCAGATGCTGCAGGTATGGGATTGGTCCTTCTTTTCAAGGAATAAATGAAAGGCCAAAACCTCCCAGAGCCCATCATACACTGACTTGATAAAACTGCTGCCACCTTCCACTAACACACCAAGAAAACAAACGTGACTGTATAAAGCAAAGCACAGGGGCAAGATACAGATCTCTCCCCTATTTTTTTTGGCTCTAACAACCAAGTATCAAAATAAGAACTTGCAGTAATAAGAAATGTAAGGGACAAAGGGCTGAGAAACAGAGAGGGTTATCTTACATAAAACTACTTGAATAATTAGCAACCTCAGTCTCCAGCTCTGAATTTGCACAGGAAACAATCTTGGAAAACGCATGAAAAAATCAAGCAAATAAATTGCATTGGTTGACAAAGCAAGGAATATATATTTTTTTTACTTAATCCCTATTAATGCCTCAAAAGATAGTATGTTGTGTCTTTCAAAAAAACCACATTAGCCCAGACAGAAAATGACTTGTCACTCTGTTTTCCTTCCCATAGTTATGGTCTGGCCCTGAACATTAATGTGAAGCAATATGAAGTTTCCTGTTATACTTTTTATTGCTTTTGCATTCAGCCTTAAAATTCACCTTAACCTTCAAAGTACTGCATTACTCACACCCTCGATTTTTGCATTGGAATAAGGAGAGCAAAAACATTAAAAAAAAAAGACTAAATAACTTAGAAAACCTGAAACAACACAATCTTTCGTAATCTCTACTCACCCTTTTATAATTACACTTCTACTAGTTCTCATTAAAAAAAAAGCCCTACTCAATTACAGTCCTTTCAAAGCAAGAATAAAAAAGGCATCTGAACAAATGCAAAAACACTTTTGTCCACTTTTGTGTTTAAATTTCAAAAGGAAGCACAGAACCAGGCTGTTCTTTCCTTTATTCTGAAGCATCCAGAAGCTGCTTTAAAATGTGTTTTCTGTTTTCTCATTAACTTTTAAAGCATCTTAAAATCACTTTGGAAAATAATAATAGTAATAGTAATAGTAATAACAAGAATAACAACAGGAATAATAATATCAATAGCAACAACAACAATAATAATAACAACAACAACAAAAACCACACCACCACAAGATAATAAGCTTAGTTCCTTTTCAGGAATTGAGAATTTGTTCTACTGTGTAGTGCATTGCTTCAGGGTTTTACTTCTTTGTCCTGTAAGGATTTTCTGTCCCTACAGTGAAGGAAAAAATATTACCTTGTCCCAGTATTTACAAAATTGTATCACTATTACAAATTCTTGAAGAATTGTTCAACAGTCTGAAAGCGTTAGAAAAGGAACATATTTCTTACACAACAAAGAATTTAAAGTAATTTCTATTAATATTATACAGAATATTTTTGGATCCATTCCTACTAAACCCTTGTTAAAATGTCCCATGGGACTGAAGTCACTCAGGATATTAATGATTTTTAATTTTGCAATTACAAAGACATTTAATTTGACCTGAAAGTTCAGCATTAAATTTCCAAACTGGATTGAAAAGTATAGGGTTTCCTACTGAACAGAAATACAGTTCTTCTAATAAATAAAATGGAACTATAAATGGTACATATATTTAAATACTGATAAGAGGAAAAAAACACAACAAACAAACAACAAAAATTGTTCTTTATTATAAGTTGATTGCCTATTTTAACAATAAATAGAATAAAACAGGCTGTCTTTTTAACGTGTTTGTATTATTTTCACAGAGGGAAGACACTGACGAAAGCCTTAAGTTTTTACTTCAGTTCATTCTGCCAATTGAACCCCTGCTTGTACAGAACGTCTTTTAAACAGATGCTTTATTCAGATGTTCTTAAAACTTCAAAAAGAAGACTTGAAGAAATTTAGAGACACTATCACAGTTATTAGAACACTTCTTTGTGTAGAATACATCCCACTGGAAAATAATATAACATAAAACTAATTGAAATGGTTTCATAAACCATTGCACATCCATCTCTCAAATTTTATGAGAGCTCTGTGGAGCTAAAAATCACTCCAGATTCATTCACCTCTGTCAACAAATAATGAAATTTTAAGGATTGTAAACAGTGATAAATTTAAATTTAAAGGCCTCCATTAATCTTGATAAAGAATATCAGCGCATAACTTAGTTTATGTATAACTAAATACATTCAAAATGTAAATGGTTTATAACCTCGTCACCAGACAGTCTTTAATAGCAGCATTCAGTGAATTCCTAGAACTGTACCTACACCAATGCTGAAGCACCTGAGCCTTAACTTTACTCTCATGTTTCAGTGGGACTGCTCCAGGAGTGAAGTTACTCCCCGTGTTAGCATCTGTTAAATGAGAGCCATAATTACAGCTGGCAGTTGGAAAACTGAAGCAAAAAATGAATTAGCATTTCAAATATTTCAGTATATATACTATTCCCATGTCACCAATTACAGTTCCATCTGTACAAAACTGTACCAAAAATACTTGTATTTTAATATGCTTCCCTTTCATCTCTAAATACTTCACTTGCATTGGAAAATAAATTTTAAATTTGGTTTTTTACCACCAACCAACCCACAGAATGGTCAGTATTGCTATCACCAGCAACAATGCATTACCATTGTACAAAATACTTCCTAACAGTGGAGTGAATTTATTTCCACAGCAGTATGGTTTTCATTATTTCTTAGTTGTTGACCATGATAAACATTACAAATTCTTTTATACATAGATAAAAAAATATTATGGGTATGGTATCAGATAGAAGTAAGCAAGAAGGTAAGTTATCTTAAAAGATGAGCTTTTTCTGTGAACTTGGGAGTATATGCTTTTTCCCCCTTTCTTTCTACTTTCCTGCTTCTGCAGAAATAATAATTCACTACAGTATTTGTAAAACTCAAAACAATAAAATCCTCAAATAATGCATGTGCTGTTAGAAAAAGAAAGTTGGAGCAGTCTCAGTTACTCTGGTTTTTTTTTTTAAGAAAACTTTTCTTGAGGGCAAAAGCAGTCCAGAAGTATATGGCATTTAATATTTTACAGAATATATGTCTACAGAATATACTCTGTGTTTCTGAAGAATAAATCTCTCTCTACTGAAATACTTGTGTCTTGCCAAAGAGCCTGAGAAAATGATAGTAGTTCAATCCAAGGTAGCCTAGATAATCATTTTGTTCGATGAAATGGAAAAAATCATAATACTATGTACTCTGTCATATTTATTTTTTAGTTTCCAGACACACACTCTAGTATTATCAGAAATACAAAAAGTCTTAGTATAAGAGAGAAATTTTGCAAATTATCATAGAACATGCTCTATCTCTGGTAAAGTAGAGAAAAAACTCTGACGTGAGAAAGAAAAAATAAAAAAGGATATTTTTATCTGTTTTAAGAAAGTCCTGAGACCATCTAATTTACTGGTTCTCTATACAACTTTAAGAAAAGAGTATAAAACTCTCTGGACTCAGTAACAAAAGAAAAATAGAATGTAAGATCTGTAATCAGAATTGAAATAGACATGTAAAAAAGAATCATAGAGTATTTTTATCTAAGAACTATTCTGTTAAATTAGAACTAAAATAATTTTATTTCATTAAAACTGATACCTTTAAGGTTTGTACAAAGGTAAATAATTTACAAACACACCTAGGAACTGTTCTTCTAAAACTGGCAATTCTGTCAAGTTTCAGAGAAGTTTGAGAAAAATATTATGGTCATGAATAAAGAAACAAAAACAATACTTCAATCTGTTTCCCAATACAAAGCTTTATTTTACACTATTAATTTAAAATGTAATGATGTATAAGAAATTGAAAGGTTTCGATTCCACAAGAGCTTGCTCCCAGGAGTCCTACCACTTTGAATATATTTTCTCAGACAAATAGAACTATCTACAAGTATAGTCATGTGAAGAACCAGGCATCCCCCCTGCCTCCAATATTTATGAAATATATTAAAACATCAGACAAGCCCTGCCTGGGTATGGCACTTCTGTCATGACGCAGTACTTTTACTTTATAGCATTGTACTTAAAAGCCTGTGTCATGGTAAAGCTCTTTTCTAAATTGCTGTGGAAAAGTATTTTAAAGTATTCCTCAAATCCTATGAACTATTAAAAAAACCCAAATACTGATCGCAGGCACTACTATGAATTACATTTTCCAGTACCAGAAATCTGTCCAATAACATCAACTTACAACGCTTATTACGAGACTGAACATTAGTCATGTGAATAAATTTAATCGCAAGTAGTCTCTTCACAAGTTGGAGAAAGTGGGGGTTTATATTACAAAATCTTAAAATTTTATGCAAGATTTGTAGGTAACTGATAACCCAGCTGTTGGAGATGAATACTCATAAAAGTGATTGCATGTTTCAAATACCAGCTATAAATCATATTGTATTAGGGATATATGTATGTGGAACCACTGGATAATCAGCATTCAAGTACATCTGAAATATTGTGTTTCCATGTATGAAATAGTTGAGGGGAACAGGCAAAAATGCCGGAAGGGGTTACATGGATTCTAATGCTTCCTCCCTTTCATTCATGGCTGAAAACGTAAAGCTGTAAGACATGTAGCTCATCAAACATGACACTAAGAAAAAAAAAGAACAAACAAAAATAAACCAATACAGGGAAAGCAGTAAAATGTAATAGCTTATTCACTCGATGACACGTAAGATTCTGAAGAAGGAATACTTTTAACAACCTGGTATTCCTTTAACAGAGACAATCGCTGCATCAGAAGTGACACAAAGTAAGGATGGCAAGATGACCATTTCTCTCCACACAGGATAAACAAAAAATCAAACAAAACCAAGCCCCCAAACCATTATCATGTGGAACAGAAAAGACCTTCTTGAAACGCAAAGTCAACAGAGGGACAAGCAGGTGTTTGCATTCTCTGCAGTTTAACTCATGGGCTTCATTATGTGCTTCACAGAAAGAAAAACAGTTTCATTTGTGGATCTTGCAGGGAAACAAAGAATTTCAACAAGGAGTCTCGATAAACATCTTACGCTGTTAAACATCTTCACCGGGAGAGAGAGAAAAATCTCCCCCGCTGCAAGCAACCGTGGACATCTTTTGTTCCCTGATAAATATTTGCTTTTGTCTTTTGTGATAAGGTCTGCTGCCTTCGCCTCGCGCACAAAAAGGGCCCGCTTGTTTCTGTACAGAAAACATTTAATTAAGATCATTTCCGATTTTCAAGCCGCCCGTGCGCTGAGGAAAAGGACGAGCGAAAGGGGAGAAAACCCGACCCCCGCTGGCCGGGCGGAGGGGCCGGGGAGCTCTGCGCCGAGTCCGGCCGGGACCCGCCGGGGGACGCGGGCAGGGAAGGGCCGGGGAAGGCCAGAGAAGGCCGGGAAAGGCCGGGAAAGGCCGGGAAAGGCCGGGAAAGGCCAGGAAAAGCCGGGAAAGGCCGGGAAAGGCCGGGAAAGGCCGAGAGCCCAGCCTGGCCGCTGTGCTCCGCTCCGTCCCTCCGCGCCTGGCAGCGCCGGCGGCAGCACCGCCCCGCCCGGAGCGCAGGGGCTGCGCCTCCGGCACCGCGCTGTCCGAGCCGCCAAACACAGGCCGGCCAGCGGGACCAGAGGCTTCCGTTTGCTGAAGGAGCGGGGAAGAACATTACTTTGGTTGTTCCGAGCTTTTTCGTGGGTTTTCTTTCTTTTTTTTTTTTTTTTCTTTTTTTTTTTTTTAAAAAAATTTTTCTCCACATGGGATTAGACTGACTTGCTCTTCCCACTACACTTTTGTTTTTAAATCCTTTAAAGAGCAACGTACAGTTTGGGGTTTGCCTCTTTGTCACAATTCAAAGCTCACTAAAACATCAAAACCTTCTTACCAAAGTGAAGAAAAAGAGCAGCTTTAATCATGATCTCAAATATTCTATCTTAAACAAACAAAAAAGCAATGCCAGGCACATTGTTATGGACATATCTATGGACTCTGCAGTGTTAGTTCTCTGAGGACTTCACCTGTTTTAAGTACTAGAGTTGGAATACACGAATTGTTTTCCCAATGCTGTGGTAGTTTGAAACACTGAAAGGAAAATCTAGGAGACAAAATCATTACAAAGTGTTTATGCACACAAAAGCAGTACACGACTACCAAAGATCTTAGTCCTTATGTGTATGTTCATTTACTGGAATTAATCCCCTTTATCATGTTGACTGCCTGCAGGACCCAATCCTGGAATATTCTTGTGTGCCAGGTGCTAGGAACAATATTATTAGATGAGATTTCACTTCCAGTCTAAGGCACACGGCAGTTACTTCCATGCATACCTCAGGACAACACTTCCACTCATAACCAGAGACTTATTACTTGAGTCTGTATGAAATTTTGTTAGGAAATATTGACAAAAAAACCTGGTCTGAAATAGAGAGAATTATAATGCAAAATTTAAACCCACGTGATATGAGTAAGAAGAAATACAGCAAAGATATTCCACTAGGAAATATGCACAGAGTTGCAAGAAAGAATCATTCCTGCAATACAAATATAAACCACAGGAGATTAACCCATACTGTGGACTGGACATAGTCATGAGAGGTCTTCCTTTGGTTAAATATTCAGAGCACAAAGTGGCATTTTTTTCCTTCAAAACTTAGCACAATAAACTACATTTCTATAGTATTTGTACCATGTTTCAGAGGGCACAATTTATTTTTTTTTCTCCAAGACTATCAAAGTTTTTATTTCATGAATGAATTTGTATGACACTAAAGACAACACCATAAACAGAAGAAAAAAAATTGTTAATGCAAATAAATCAATTTCATTCTATCCTTCTCTGGCCATCTGTCTCCGCATGAATACACATGCGAAAAATAGAATTTGCTAAAAGCAGCTATTTTAAGTCTATCACATTATTGTTCCAAGTAGAAGAAACAAGAGCAGAAAGTGCTAACAGTATCATCTTACCTGCCTTTTAAGCAAAAGTGTAAAAACACAACACACAAGAAAGCCTGCAAGCTGACAAAGACTCTGGATTAGCAATAGCAATTGACACAGTGAAAATGAATCAGACTCTCTTCTTTTTTTTTTTTTTTTAATGAGACAGATTACTTCCCTACATATTGACACATCAAAAAATTACGATTACAGATCAACTTGATATTACAGTGCATACCATACACTTCTATGCTCTTAGCAGGTTTTCTCATCAAAGCACTCATTCAACAAGAAGCATTTTTTATGATCCCATAAATGATGTGCTAATAGTTTTGAACTGAGATAGGTAAATGCACCTGCTTTGCATAGACTCATTTCATAAGCTCTCTAGGAGCTGTCAGGTAAAAGCCACATTATTTTTAGCCTCTTGAACATCTTAAAACTCCAGTGTGAAACTAAAGTTAATTTTGTTAACAGCACCACAAATTTGACAGGTTTGTTTCAAGTAACCATACACATATTACTACGTGTAAGATCAGTGCCTAAAAGACAATATTTTTTAAAAATCTTTGGTGTGTCTGTTTTGTGTGTCTGTGACCAGTGGAATGCAATGAGGGACACGTTTACATTCTTTTAGGGGAGGAATTCTATAATAAATTATAATGATAGTACCACAAACAGAATAATGTCTTTTACAGTTTGTGTGAATTTGATGAAGAAGAAAGCCATAAACGAGACCAAAGTGTGTAATGGGATTAATCCAAGATTATCTTAATTGATCCTCATCATAAATACAGTGAAAACACATCCACTTAAGAGAATTCAAGAGGATAATAAGTAAGCAGGAATTACCCAACTTTGACGTCAGCATTGGGCTGACAATATCAAACAACCATGCAGAATACTGGACACAAACTAAGTTAAGATAAAGATTAAAAGCTTCTGTCACTTACAGAAGGACCAACAAGAGATCTACCTGTGCATCAGCTTTTGTTTATGTAGGCAGAACAGACAAAGATATCTGTAAACTTGAGACTACTTCAGTATGCCAGGGATATGCTTCTTAGCATATGCTTATACTCTAAAAGTGTGAGATAAAGCCTTTTCCAAAGGCAATCTGGGTTATTTTTCTGCCTACAAAGTCTGGGGCCAAGAGAAAGACATTTTTATTTATCAAACAAAATGTGGTAGGACTATTTGTAAGTGGTTCAAACATATTTAAGATATACTGAAGTGCACTTAGTACCTACTTCAATATCTGGCCATTGTTTAAATAACACATGACTAAAAACGTTAATTGTTGATAATCAGAGAAAGCTGGAAACTTTACTTAAGGAGCTAGAGATCATAAATTAACCTTGTCTTTATCTTTAGGAAGAAGAAGGAAACAAAGGCAAATATGTAACAAACAACATGCTGCCTATCACCCACTGGCAGTTCAAGCATGTTCCATACAGAACATGAAAAAATATCTAGGTAAAGTTTTTCCTGGAAAGAAAATTTTATTTCTACATCAAAGTCATTACCAGGTAAAGTTTTTCCTGGAAAGAAAATTTTATTTCTACATCAAAGTCATTACCAGGTAAAGTTTTTCCTGGAAAGAAAATTTTATTTCTACATCAAAGTCATTACCATTATATTTGTTGTGTTGGACATTTATGTTATGGAGGGGTTTGGGGTGCTTAGTTTTAACATCAATCATCCTTCACATCATATATTTTCAACAGTCCAAATTTATGTTTTCTGATTTTAAGATATACATAAAGAAACTACCTGAGTGTTCAGAGACAGGATTGGAAAAGCCAAAACCAACTGGATTTGAGTCTGGTGTGGAATGTGGAGGACAGCAAGAAGGGCTCCTACAGGTACATCCACAGCAAAAGAAAGAGAAAATGTGGGCCCACAGTGAAAACGGAGAGGGAGAATTGGTGACAGGGGGCATGGAAAATACCAAGATGTTCAATGTCTTCTTCCTCTCTGTCCTTCCTCATTAAGGTAGGAATCCCAGGCCCCCAAGACAGGGGAAATCTGGAGCAGGGAAGTCTTAGACTCATTGGGGGGGATCAGGTTAGGGAACATTTAACAGAACTAAAGTAGACATAAGCAAATCCCTGAGACCTGATGGGATCTACCCATGAGTGCTGAGTGAGTGGGCTGATATCTCTGCAAGGACACTCTCAGTAATCTCTGACAGGTGGTTGTGACTTGAACAGGTTCCAGAGGACTGGAAAACAAGTATCAGCCCCATCTTTCAATAGGGTCAGTCCAGGGACCTACGGGCCGCTCAGCCTCACCTCAGACCCAGGGACAAATCCACCAGAAAAACATTCCAGGTGTATTGCAGACAACGAAATGATAGACATGATAAGCACAGGAAAAGGGAAAATCATGCTGGACTGACCTGACAGCCTCCTATGATGAAATGAGCTGTGAATGTTCATCGTGGTTTTACATGGCCTCTCATAAAATCCCCGTAGACAAAGGAATGGACTAGGTAAGTGGACAGTGAGGTTGGACTGAAAGCTGGCTGAACTGCCAAGCTTCAAGGGTTGTAATCAGCACAAAGTCCATCTGGAGGACAGTCCCCAGTGGTCTGCCCCTGGGGCTGATCTCGAGGATAACATTTTTTAATTCTCTTCCTCTATGACATAGGTGGTGAGACAGAACACACACACAGGGAGTTTGCTGATGATGCAAAACTGGCAGAAGAGGCTGATATGCCAAAGAGTTGTGCCATTCAGAGGGAAGCAGAGAAATGGGCCAAGAGGAACCTCATGAAGTTCAACAATGGAAAACACAAAGTCCAGAACCTGGGGAGGAATAACCCCAGACAGTACTACACTCTGCAGCTTGACCAACTTGAAGGGAGCTCTGCAGGAAAGAACCTTGTCACCTGATGGACACTAAACCGATCGTGAGCCAGCAGTGTGCCCTTGCCACACACTGATGTCCTGGGTTGTACTAGGATAAGCATCGCTACCAGAACTGTTTCTAGTAAATTATCCAGGCTGGAGGACAAAGAAAAGAAATCAAAACCAATTTGAAGTTAGATAAGTGTATATATATCCGCAAGAGAAAGCTATAAAGTGAAGACAGATGTGTATCATCCACAAAAAAAAAAAAAAAGAAAAAAAGAAGAGGCTTAGTGAGCTGAGCCTCTTCAGCCCACAAGACAGAAGGCT
Organism: Callaeas wilsoni; assembly: GCA_013398955.1. Taxonomy (NCBI): domain Eukaryota; kingdom Metazoa; phylum Chordata; class Aves; order Passeriformes; family Callaeidae; genus Callaeas; species Callaeas wilsoni. The sequence continues at coordinate 94,905 of VWPU01004401.1, read as the reverse complement.
CAGAGGAGAACATATTTCTGTCTACAACTGTCTGACCAGAGGATACAGAGAAGACAGGGCCAGACTCTTCTTGCAGCTTCACAGTGGAATTACAACAATCATAAGTCAGAACATGGGAAATTCTGATTATATATATCAACTTTTTTTGTTTGTTGTTTTACCATGAGAGTAGTCAAACACTGACACAGGGTGTCCAGACAGGCTGCAGAATCTCCTCATGAAGGAATTCAGTGGAGGAATTCAAGACACAACTGGATAGAGCTCTGAGCAACCAGATCTAATTAGATCTGTTTCTGGAGGTCCCTTCCAGTCTCTTTTTTACTGTGATGCTGTGATCACAATGACTGCGGAAAGACTGAGTATGTATTTCTTAGGCAACTCTCCAAGCATAAGTACATGGAGTACAGGAGCTTGTAACTGCTTTGCTGTTGATGAAAGTTAAAAGAATAAAAGAATGAATGTCACAAAATACAACAAGTTTCTCCTCTTTCAAACTGGTTACTCTGCAAAACTATCAGCAAGAAGTTACCTTAGTTATCAAAGATTGCTTTGGAAGATTACCATAACTGATGCTTACTTTACATTTGTTTTATTAAGTACATAACAAGCTACACAAATACGACAGCAAGACTTTCACTTCTGCAGTCACATGTCATTTATACCTTTCACTGTTACTCTGTCAACACAGTGGGTTGTTTTCCTCACAGACACACATAACCAAGTGTTATCTAACTCCTGGTGAAGGTTCTTGGATGTACTGCAAGATATATCAGTATTATTAAGAGAACTTACACCAACGAAACAAAGAAAACAAAAAGTTATTAATGCCAGAGAAGAATCCTGAAAATATTTAGCAAATATGTGTTGGGTGGTGGCCTGGGGAGGGGCAGAACATGAAGCTGGTTGTTGCAATATCCTTCTAACATTTGTTGAGTAATTACAGCAACCGCTGCAAGTACAACACCGTGCTGGACACCCTCACTGATGGCAGAACCCCAAGGGCAAGGGGATGTGATCAGCAGATATTTGAAATCAGCTCAGCTGCTGCCTGGCCACAGCTCCGTCCATAAGTACAATGCCAATGCAAGCAAAGCCTTCCTCGCTTCAACCTTGGCACAACCACTGAATCACAGAAACAATTAGGTTGGAAAAGACCTCTGAGATCATCAAGTCCAACCTGTGACTGAGCACCACCACGTCAGTTAGACCATGTCCCTCACTGCCACATCCAGTCTTTCCTTAAATACCTCCAGGGACAGTGACTCCATCACCTCCCTGGGAAGTCCATTCCAGCGTCTAATCACCGTTTCTGTGAAGAAAATCTTCTTAGTGTCCAACTTGAACCTCCCCAGGCACAACTCAAGGCTCTGTCCTCTCTTCCTGTCAATATAAAGGAAGATCCCCTTCTCCCACAGGAATGCCAGGAAGCCTGCACAGCACCGTGCTGGGTGGACAAGAAACTGGCAGTGGAGCTTCCTTTGCACTTTAACCAGTTCCACAGTACAGACATGCCCTGCAACCACAGGAGTTAGATCTCAAATCAACGTCTACCTCTGGCATGCTCATGCTGGGACCTCCTCCCCTCAGACCAGACGTGGAATTACTGCTTCCATAAATACCTCAACTGATTCCACTTACATCCAGGTTTTCTCCCACTGGGACTGATAACAGAGCAGTCAGTGATGAGAATAAACCCCTCAGAGTGCTATGCTATTTGTTCACAGTGGAAAAAATTGGAGCAAACAGGTCTGAAATAGATTCACATGCTTCCCTACTTTTCCTTGAACTTTACCATTCCTTGAATCCTCTTAAAGACCACTTGTCTGTTCCAGGTCCTTTCCCTAGATAAACACTGGCATTGAACAATCCCCCACATAAAAGGGAATTTTAACTGTTTACTGATCCTTTATGCTCTAGATGCCAAGTGGACAGAAGTGGTGTGCCCCTTTACATTGGATTCGACATACTATATGAACTGTTACTTTGGTTTCTCAAAAAAATTTAAGGACCAAATTCACATTAAAAAAAAAAATCAACTGTATAAGAAAACATTTTTGGTAGAAATTACTCTAAAAGGAAATTAAACGACAAACATTCACAGGAGTTTTCATAGTACACTCTTACTGGTATAAATGGAAACAGCACTTCTTGGCACTGTGCTTGATGATATACAAATTTATTAGAAAAGATTTTGCTGCCCTGAAGACTTCATATATTTTTTAGCTATCCGAGAAACCTCTAAATCAGTGGTTTAATTCACTGGCTAGTGTTTAGAGAGTTCCTACGAGCCATAGGAGTTAATTTTCTTCAGGGCATGAGTTTTAGGTTACATTTTTTGTTTGAGAGAAATAAATTCCAAATGTCATCCATGTGCTTTCCTCTGCATAGCAATCCCTTGCAGGCATCATCCTGCACATCTTTTACTAGGGAGTTAAGATGGGCATCTTCATTCTTTCCTATTGGGCTTTTCTTCCAAAAGATTAATTTCCAGCCTTTCTTGTTTGCTTTATACTGGGCTTGTATTCCCAGGCTACTTCTGTAGGAAATTGCATGTTTCAGACTATCTTTAATATCTAAGAAGCCTCTTTGAAAGGACCAGCTTGTCCTGAAACAAGATTCAAGATAAATTGGGTAGCCAGAAGCTTCATATACAAGCACCCAAAGGAGAAGGTCAGATATTTTATTCTTAAAAATCAATTGGAGGCATCTACTCTCTGTGGATGTTTAATAACATTTTTAGGACACTTGCATGAAATTTTTTCTTTTAATCCTTTTCACCCTAAACTTCTAAATGGACCCTTATTTGTACTGCTAATTTATACAGTAAGTGATATGAATAAACCAGTTGTAATCACTTAGGCAACTGATTTTGCCATTCCTTATCTCTGTTAGCCTTTCTTTTCTATCTTTTGCTCATCCTTTCACTCAGACGTAAGTTAAAGAAATAGCCGAAGGTTCTGGACCTTGTTTCCTCAGTTTTGCCCTGACTGGTGGGCTGGTTACACTGGAGAGATCAGAGAGCTGGTGTCAGAGTTCACCATGGTATGCCCAGGCCATAAAGGGGAACATGAAAAATGCCAGTTTCTCTGAAGTATTCAGAAACCCACTGAAATCTAAAAGAGACCAACTGACGCCCTGCAAGACCTACTGAAATATGAAATTAAAAGTCAAGAACACTTTTATGAAGTACCACAGCAGACCCCCTTGGAAATCCATGGACTACTTTTCCTCCAGTAAATTTGAAATTAATCTGAAACAATGAGGAACGATCTGTACTCTTCACGGATATTACTGCTTGCCAGTTGTTCAAGCTTCAGTGTATTGAAGCTCTGCTATTTTATACCAATGCTGTAATTATCACCATACTGAACTGAAAACCTACACCCAGTGAGTGCTACAAATAACTACAATTAATTGTGTGCTATAAATAATTGCAATTAATTCTGAAGGAAAATAATCTGATTTTTGGTTCAGAGTAATTGTAATAAATACAGATTTCTCTTTCTAAGGACAGCCTTAATTTTATGTACTCTTGTACTTGTCAGTTCCTTAAACAGAACTGCAGTTCTGGGGCCCCTTTCCATGCATAATTATCTTTCAAATGATACCAACCCAATTAACCTCCTTCTGTGTCTAGTTTGCACTCGAGCCAAACCCAGAAGCACAGTCACTCAGAGCCCAGGAAAGGTACAGTCAACCTGCTTTTGGTTTGGGACTTCTACGCCAAAATTCAAATTTGCCTGAAGCAGGTCCTGATTGATGCAGCAAATTTTCTGCTCAGTCCTAAGTTGTTTTTATAATGTGGAAAGAATACAAACTCTTCAGTTGCAGAGGTCTAGTGCTCTCTGCTTCAGTTTTTACATGCTCAGTTATTCTGAACGCTTGACACCTGGGCAGATCTGAGAAATTTTTGCAGGAATATGAAAGACACCTTCCCTTCTGCCCTGCTGCATCAAAAGAAGGGCAGAATATACTTTCTGGTATGGGCTGCCTGAATATTGCCAGAAAGATGGGTTTCCTGTAAATTTTGTGGAAAGGGAAGCAAAGGAGCAAAGAAGATGGATCATTTTAACTAAAAAATTCACAGTTTTCCAGAAATAGATTGAAAGTAAGAATTTAGAATGGAAAAGGCTAGATGCCATTCAGAGACAACACTTGTCACCCCGAAGGCAAAGTCATTGCAAACTTGGACAGGACAAAAAAAAGTCCTAAGGAAGCATATACAGAATATTGTAAAACATTAAATATATAAAAAGTAGAAATGTATAAGACAGAAAGTCCGTATACAAGGTGCAAGAATAGTGGTGAATTCAACGAGAGCAGTTAAATCTCTATACCTCCTTTGGCAGCAAGCTCAGAGTTATAAGCATGGAAGTGTTTAAAAACTGTGCTTTAATTTATATGATTTTTTAAAAAGTGTTCATTGGGGTATATATTGACTTAAAGCACAAAAGTTCCAAGCAAAGAAACTAGAACTGATTCCCTCCATCCAAGTCATCAGCTTCACACTAATTGAGTAATAATCACACAGTAAGTAATGCAGCTACCCCTTACCATTCAAGGTGTAGACTTATGTTTAAATGGGGATTTGTTTTTCCAGATATGCAGTGTAAAATCCCTAAAGACCTAGAAAAGGAAGGCAATAAAAGGCAGTTAGAAAAGCATATGTTTTTTCACTGAGTTTGACTGGAGATCTGTTAATTTTGTGTGATTTCTGGTTTGAGATCTAGATGAACACATCCGTGGGAGGTTATTTAAACGAGGCTGGAATTGACACCTTCTGAATTTTCAACACTATTGCACTCATAAAGGGTAACCTGGAAGCATTAAAACATCAAGTCACATGCCAGAAGTTGTGTTCACAGTTACCTTCAAGTGTTTGGGCTGAACTCACCCCGACAATGCTGTTTAGGAACGAGGCATTCCCACGTTGCTTCAATGTCCCCCTTGTTGAGAAGGCACTGATAATACTCCTTTGCATTCATTCACTTCTTTTAGCACAGACAGTTCTAAGGCTACTAGTGAACAATTAATTTGAATGTTAAACTACCCCATATCTACTTACTCAGTTAACACATTCCTCATATTTCTTTTTGTAAACTTACATATTAAAGTAGGTGAGATGGGGTGCACCAAAGTTAAGAGCACTTTTGACTATTGCTCTTTTCCTGACCCTTCTTCTCAGTGCAAAAAAAAATTGATTTTAAAGTTCATGTTGTTTAAGGTTTCATCTGGTTTAATATTGAAAATTTCTCAACTTACTACTTTACACTGAGAGGAACAATACTTCCATTATCACTTGAAACAATGATTAAGGTTGTCTCCACTGCAGATTCTGATTATAAAATCTCTTTAGTTACAAGATAAATACATTGACCTACAATCTTTTTATAGCGTATCAGAACATCTCTTTTATCCACACAATAGTCTAAGCTAATGAGTCTCACAGAGTAGAGAGGGATAAGACTCCAAAAGAAGCTACAATATAATTGTTGTTCCTTATACACTTTCAAAACCTAAACTCTGTTTTGGGACATGCATAGCGGGGAGGCTGGAACTCGGGGCATCCAAAAGGCTAAAGAGGCAGAAAAATCAAAAGTAGAGAAAAATATTTATAGTTCTGATGGCAATTGTTGTACAAACCCAGTGTTTCTGTTTGTTTTTATTTTTAAACTGGGGGTATATTTCAAGTAATCTATAAGAGATTTTAAACAGCAATTTGGACTCTTAATACTGTATAATTAAAGCAATAACTGTAACAGCTTATATTTAAAATTATTCTCTGCCTTTCTTAAATCAGCATTTTACTTGTGATGTTCAGCAGATGTTATTCCCCCTAAGCAGCAAGGGATGCACAACCAATAACTGAAGTCAAATAAATTGAAGGAGAATTAATCAAAAATAACTATAATTTCTATTAAAGCTTTAATTCTTCTTATGTAGCTGTAATACTTATAGATAATGATTAGCTACAAGGACAAGGAATGCACACACACCAACACACACACACCCCCCATTTCCAGAATCCATAAGAAATTATCACAGCGTGATCTCCACTTATGTACTTGTGGAGCGCTAACACTACTTATAATGGAGACTGTGGAGAGGAAATATCAAGAAATACCAGCAAAGATCAACCATGTAAATCTTCCTCCAAGCACTGGAACTGACACAGCTAATTAAACTGGTTTGTGTAAGAAACAGGCAAGTCCATAAACACAGTAGAAAGGCAAGTAACTCAGTAGTTAATTCGCATAACAAAAGCAAGTCCATAAAGTTGTTTCCAATTCAACGCTGCCCTTAAGAAGTGTGGTGTCTTCCAGAGGGAGCGTGTAGAGGCAGTAAGGGTCATCAACTCAGCATCAGACAGTGCGTGTCCTGGGCAGCAATCAGGTATCTGCTCCCAAGGAGAAACAGGCTAAAACTTTGTGGAAGGGACAGGAGGAGTCCTCTAGTCACTGCTCAGGTCTCTCTCTACCAACTTCTGCCTCCCTAGTATTCCTGGATGTATTAAAAAGAAATCAAAATCCACTGCAAGAAACCCACAGCAAAGGCTCCAAAGCAAGCTATTAATTTCTCACCTCACCTCTCTGCTTTAGAGAATTCAAAATATACACTCTTAGTAAGACACGTATGAATAAAAATCCACTGTTTGGAATTTCCAAGTGTCAGTTCTCCAAAGAGTCACTTGATAAGAAGGTGGAGCTTTTTGGTTTATTTATTCAACTGAATGAATTTATTATTCCTCCTGCACATTTTACTTAAGTAATCACACTGTAAAGACTTATTCTACCAACCCCTTCCAAAGTAAAGTGAAAAGTAATTTCATTTTCATGTTGGTTTCAGTATTGGAACTAGCACAACTACTGGCATTGCTCCTTATTACAGGCTTTGTCTTTCTTCAAAGACAACTTTGTTAATATTATTGAAATAAGAACCTCTGGAGTGATTTTTCTGACTAAGCAAAAGTTTAAAACAGTTTTGGGAGAGTGTGAGGGTACTTACTGGGAGAAGAGTGACAAGAAGTACAGAAAAAGGAAACAAAAGGCCCAGCTAGAAGAGCTGCAGAGTACTTTACTGAAGGTCCAAATGTCAACTAGGCTCAAACAGAATATAAAATTGTAAGGGTTGGGTAGGACTGGATTTTTTCAGGATGTTTTCACATTGAGCTTGGAGAAAAGGAACAGGAAGATGGCCAGAGATGTAGGCAGTCTGCCGTACACACAACTTCCAGTTTCATTCTGGTTTATACATCGGTCTCACGCTAAATTAAAAACTCTTTGTGATCAGCTCCATTCTCACCAAAAAAAATGGGTTTGTAATAACCAGCTGCTTTAGTTTTCCACATCTCTTCCTCATCAACAGCTAAGCCAGCTGTCCAGTGAATGCATCCAATACTTCCATGAAGCAGAGGAAGAAGAAGAAGAAGAAAATAAAAATGCTGCTCCTGTGCTCCAATTGGAAAGTTTCACTGCTGTCTTGGGCACTGCGTTTTGTGAGTGCCAACTTGGGTTTTATATGTGATCCCTGCCAGCCATCCTGCTCTTTCCTATCAGTCTAGGAGGAACAGATGGAGCAAAATCAGGTCTTCTGCAGGGGTTTTAGTGACAAGTTACTGTATTTCCAGTTAAAAAAAAAAAAAACAAAAAACCAACAAAACACAAATGTCAAAGAGAAGTCTAATGAAATGTGCTTGTTCATAAATGCACGCTGAAGTGAACAAGAGAAAGAAATGTTGCCAGTGGCAAAAGAAGATATACAAATAATGTTTAAATACAGAGTCTCAGTGTCCTGTGAAATAGCATACATATATATTTAAAAAAAAAAAAAGGCAGAAAAGAGTTAACACTGCAATTGCTTGGAAGCCCATCTTGCTGGACATATGTAGGTTGGGGTTTTTTCCCTCAGTTATTCAAATATTATTTTCAAATGCCCTAGTTGCAACTTTGGAAAACATAATCCAAGAGATTCAAGATATCTACTGGACTGCAAAAAAGACTGCAGAAAAGACTGCAAAAATCTACAAAAATTCTATTCAGGGATAGAGCACAAATCTTTATTTTATTAATATCTGCAAATGAGAAATTATTTTGGGAAGTAAAGTATGGATACCGCAGTATCAGAGCTGGTTTTGACCCAATAGCTTGAATAACTTACTGAGGGACATGTCTACTTGCAAAATGAAAAAAATATAACTGAATAGAAACTTCTTTCATAAATAAAAAATACAATCAGTTTCAGGAAAATTATAACTTGTAGGTTACCCCTGTAAAGCATATTCTAAGCCATTTAAAGATAATTTTGGTGAAGTTTGTAAGTCATCTGTACCTAAAGCTCGGACACAGAGTGGTCCCTCGAATTGCCAATGTCTTGATTTGCATGAAGTAAACCATATTTGTTTTCAAAGTAAGATGTTTTCAAAATATTTTGCTTAAGGTAATAGAACAAACAGAGAGCCTGTTATGGATCTCAAAGACATTGCCCTGGGGCTATTTTATTCCACAGCCATCTAATATAGGGACTTCTAAGCTCGTAAGCACCTGGAACTGGCTGCCGTCACAGAAAACATATTGAGCAGATGGCCTGCAACCTGTTTCAGCTTGCAATCTCCATGGCCCTAAAACATTAATTTCAGTAAAATATGTAGTGAAACCTCACCAAAATGTGTGATATTTGTAAAGTAGGATCTCATTTTGAAACTCTCTCGAATCAACCAAGTTTAATTTGCATTTCATTGTGCTAACCTAGTATATGTCAGGCACATAACCCTACCCATATCAGAACATCATATGCACCTGCTGACAGAGAAAAAACTCACGTATTAAATAAATTTTTTAAAAAGAGCAAAATAAAAAAGGGTGGGGCTGGTATCTTATGAAAAATATACCCTCTCATCATAAATGAACATTCAGTACATAGAACTAGATCAAACCTAGTAAAGTAAAAACCTCAGAAGTGTCCCCACATGTGGACACCAGGCCCTCAGCGCAAAACATTTTGCTTTTCAGATTTGCTTCTATTGCACTCTAATATTTGCTAATGTAAACAAACAAACTGACACATCCAATTTTAACTGTGATTTATTCTGAAGAGCTACATTTAAAATTTTAGGATGTTGATAAGTGTTCAGCATAGTGCAGCTGTTCCCATAAAGATGTAGTGCAAGTGTACTGCCAAATCTTTAGTTTGGTTTCAGACATATGAAGCAAACATAAGAGGTTGAAACAAATGGACATTTATTAAAGTTTACTCAAGGGTGATTCGGACTGAAATATCACTAGGATCCAGTGGTACTTCTTGGTGTGGGCAACCATCATGTTTCTGGCATAGCCCACTGAAACCTCACCACAAAAATATGAACAAAAATCCTGAGGCCATCAGCTATGTAAGTCAAACTGAATAGAAGCGAGATTTTTGAAATTAATATTCAGTGATTTCCTAGCTTTTTACAAACATATTTTTGAAAGTGTTTCTTTTCTGATAGCCAGAATTACAGCCTTAACTATACGTAAGTCATTTGTAAAGATATCTGTATGCCAAACATCTGGAACAAACAGGATTTCAGCCAGGCAGGAACAACTCACTGCATGAAGGTGCTCTGGACTCCCCACAGGGCAGCCAGCTGACCTACACAGAGTTCTGGCTGCCAAATTGTGTCCTTTAAACAAGTTACACAGCAAAGGAGACTCATTCCACTCCCGCACTCCCCAAATATTTATCCATTCTCCTTAATCCGCATCCTGCAGCCAACAGCTCTTTGGCAAGATGCAAGACCAAAGATGTCAGCCCTCAGCTGTCTCTGGGAGGCCCACATGAGCTGCAGCCACTTTATTTTTTTCTGTCCTCATAAAATCCCCTCTGACTTTTGGGTTGGGAACCAACCCATACCCTTTGTAAGCATTTCCACACATGTAAAGTGACAAGCTGCACAAATTCCCTCTGTTGTGGTCCTTCTCTTCTGGAAAGACACCAGGTGACTCAGGGATCAGCAGGTGTTGCTCTGGAGAAGAGCCACCAATGACCAAAGGTAGTTCTAAAGAAATGTACTGCTCACAAAACAAGAACCAGAGAGAGACCTCTTGGGAGACCAGGGAAAAAGCTGCACTAGGACTGATTTAGAAGAAAAGAAATACATATCAAAGGAACAAGGTTTCTGATTCTACAGTGAGGTTAGTCAACTGCACTGATTTTTACCTGTATCTCAGATTTAGCTCCTCTCAAATTTCTGATTGTTGGCAGTTTGTGTACATTTTCTATTACATTAGACTTTTCATGCAGTTCTCCAAAGTTATCAAACTTTTGTGGTACACCAGCAAAGTAAAATTTGCTTTCATAGCATGTCTATAGGCGTGCCTATCTCCTCTACTTTGTTGGTGTTATGACAAGTCAAACACACACAGTCTCAGAAAACAGACCTGTTCTATAAAGTACTTTTCCTTAGTTTTAAAACAGAAACTTTTTGTTATCCTTAGATGTGAGGACAGATTACTACATAAGTTACATCAAGAGGCGTAAATTATTCCATGGCAGCAAATCCCAGTTACAAAATGTGAACAGTAGTCAAATGATGCAAAAACTTTAGATTGTATGAATAGATATGCTTGACTCTTCTATTAAACATTGGTGCCATGAATGAAGTCACTAGATAGGCTGTTCTGCAGAGTTAGGACCTTGTAATAGGACTATTTATTATTCTATGATAAACTGTAAGGAGGAGCAATGATGAGTTTTAAAAAGCAAAACCTCTACCTGAGCCCTTGGTATGCTTTACATTTTCTGCTGATGCCTCCTTCCAGTTACCTTTCTAATTCCTACAGTTCTGACAAATTCTGCCTTTCCAACATGCGGGAAACTACATCTATGAGTATGCTTAGCAGACTTTTTAGCTGAGCAGTTTGAATGTTTATCATTAAACTCTACTGTCCACATTTAGTAGTTTACAATGCACTGAAATAAAACCCAGTCTCATTATGAACAGTTACAGAATTCCCTGTCAAAACTGGTTCATCTCTTCCCTGTTTTAGCTGCAGAAATTTTCAAAACGCAGGTTAAAAAAAAAAAAGGCAAAAAAACCACAAAGTAACTGTTAAAATATTATATTTTTCTCCCTTGTCTCCGAATCAGAGATGCTATAATTATTATCCAATTTCTTCCCTAAAGCCAAACCAAAACAAACAAAAAATCTAAATCAAATAACCAACAGCAACAAAACATCACTTTCTAAAGCAAAAAACACTTCAGTCTCTGACCTTCGCAGAAGTTATAACCCCTCGAATACTGTATCTAAAGGGAAAAACTGGAAAACTTATCAAATTTGTGTTACCTCTATTGCATTCACAACAACAGTGTATCTTTCAGGAAGGGTGTTAGAGGTGTGTTATCTTAAGTTCCACACCAAGAGCGTATGCTGAAAATTTTAAAGCTACTTCCAACAAATAGGGGAAAAGGAGTAGCTTTACTTTGTCTCTTACATTGACCTATTTAAAAAGAGCTTTCACAGTAATTTAAAAGTAATCAATCACTTAAGGACAAGACAATCTTTCTATTTACCCAAGCTAGACAAGGATTGCTCTTCTAATTTCATAAGGACTCATTACCTGATAGATGAAAAACAAAACATAAACCTAAAGTATTAAAAAAAAAACCAAAAAACAAACAAACAAACAAACAAACAAACAAACCACCTGAGGGTTTTTTAAATTCAGTTTAACATATAGTCTGGAAAGCAGATTTACAACCTTGAAAACTTCCTGCTTCTCAATAGCGTAAAATACATTTTTGCATTCCTCAAAAAGCCAACAACTTTGTATTAACTAATGCCATCTCTTTCAATTGTTCATCTCCCTAACCTGCTTTGCTCCAATGAGTCATTTTAATCCTCCAATTGCTTCTGCTGCACTTACACCATATCACATAGATACCATCTGCTTTTCAGCTCAAGAACTGCTACAAGAAATCACTTCACACCCACCAGCCCAGTACCTGAGATATTTTACAAGAGGCTGCTGCTCTTGCTCTTCCCAAAACACCTTGCACTGATCATTGTGTTCCCCTCCTGAAACGGTCCAGGTCAGAGCAGGGGGATATGGAGGTTTGGCCCCTGCCCTGCAGGGCGAAGAGGGAGACTGTCCCATTGCGGCTCCCTGCATTGTGGCCAGCAGAGCCAGCACATGCTGGGAGCACTTTTGGCTGCCGCTGAGGCTGCTGAAGGTGTTTCCAGGCTGGCCCCAGCACTGCGGGCCTGATGCCCGTCACAGGGCCCAGGATGCCTCACGGCCGCCGCCTGGAACCCCCTGAGGGAGCACGGCCCGGGGCTGTGGCGGCCTGTCACAGGCCTGGCCCCAGGGCACTCCTCCAGACCCAGCAGGGAACGTGCCTGAGCTCCACCACAGCCCTGCCACCTCTCCATCGTCCCCGTCAGCCACCACCAGAAGGACCCAGAGGGAACGATCCAAACTCCGGGTGATGAGCACCCATGTCACACTGCTCCGGGGCGTGGCACGGCTGTCTTCACCATCCTCATGACGAGAAGCAGCGGGGCAGGCACTGATCTCTTCACTCTTGTGACTGGTGATGGGACTCAAGCAAATGGCAGGAAATCATGTCAGGGAAGGTTTAGGTTAGATATCAGAAAAAGGTTCTTGCCCCAAAGGGAGGTTGGGCTGTGGAACAGGCTCCCCAGGGCAGTGATCACAGCACCAAACCTGACCGAGTTCAAGAAGTGTTTGGACAACACTCTTGGGCAAATGGTGGGATTCTTGGGGTGTCCTGTGCAGGGCCAGGAGTTGGACTCGATGATCCTGATGGACCCTTTTCAACTTTACATATTTTATGATTCTAAGAGGCCCATTAGCCTCACATATCTGGAGACTTTCCTGCTTCCCCTCAGCACAGCAGCTCTTCCTCCCCTTCCACGCCCATGAACTCCTTCATGGCACAAGCCAGTAGCCCTGGTGAAGTTTCAACCCTGCTGTTGCTGGAAAGTGCATAACCACATGCAACAATTCTGTCCCTCCAGCAGCCAGAGACCTTGAAGTTCATCACGGATGTCAGGTGGCCAGGAACAGGGAGTCATTGCCCACATCAGGTGCCACACTGCTGCCTGTGATGCTGGCACAACTCCCTGCTGGCCACACTCACTGCCTGGCCACTTGGTAAGACCCAGCACAGCTGCAACCCCTATAACTCACACCGGACAACCACTTTAGTGAAGGATTTCAAGAGAAAATTATAACTAAAAGTAATAGAAGAGGCCACCTTCCTTTCAAGAAAGGTGAACAACAGTTGAAAAAATTCTTGAGAATACCTACTGACATCAAGTTAGTTCAGCTCTTCTTCGGATTTGTTTCTGCTTTAACATACAATTTGATATCTTGAAGAATCAGGTCATTTTGTTTTGGTTTGGGGTATTTTTTCTAATAAAACACATTCTCCTTTCACATAGAAGCTTTTAAACACAGAGTAATCCTAAAAAAAGTCTTTCTCTTCTACTCAGCATCAGGGAATAGTTTTCTTACATCTAGAAAGGGAAACAATAGCTTCTGCCCCTGGTGTAAGAGTATCATGCTGGTAACATTGATCCATTTTAAGAAGACGGGGTGCTCTCTTCCTCCTCTGTAGCCAGCCCAGGAAGTAGATTTCAGGTTCAAGCCCCTTTTTCATGAAATAATTCATTTTTTGATCCACTTTTTAAAAGCAGAAGCATTTGAAATAGGCATAACCAGAGTCATCCCTGGAAAAAGGGTTGGGCTGCTAATGAATATTCCAAACCAGCATGATATCAGCTCTCCAGAGATAGCAGAGAAGGAGTACCACCCTGAACAGGGCTCGGCAGCAATGAAGGAAATTTAATCTTAAATTAAACAAGATGGAAGGCATTTCATAATGTACTTGAGATGAATATTTTATTAATCACACAACTACAGGAAATAATTAACCCCATAGATAACATTTTATAGTAATAATAATAAACATGGTTAGAGAAACAGCATTATCACAATGCAATCCCTAAAGTATAGTCTGTTCACCAGATGAAACTAGATAAAATCTAAAAGAAAGAGCATGTACAGCCTTGGCACATGAAGAAGAAAAATGCAAATATCCAATCACACAAAGTACAGGGGAAGAAACAAATAAATTACCATTGGCAAGGACACAGTATGATATTTAGGAGTCTGATTGCTCCTCCCAGACTCTGTGAGCCTCTGGGTATGTCCCTTCACTCTGATAACCAATTTATATATCTAAAAATTAAACAAGAGAGTAGGGTTCTCTTGGCAGAGTGAGAGAGTTTGTGCTGGGGGCAACATTTCTTAAAAAGGCTTGGCACTAAGCGTGGACACGGCTCCGCCAAACATGAGTTCCCGATGCACTGTCGGGCTGAGGGGAAAAATGCATCCCCAGAGGCCTCCGTGGAAGAAGCCTGAAAAGGACTGAAGAACTTGGATTAACTGTATACTTGGCACTCAAGCATCTGGTTTTGGGAGGCTATATCAATATCTGGTGTGCACAGTTGAAGGAACACACTAAAGAGCCTCATAGGTAAATGACCCGAAGAAACTCTTTAACGCAGTTCCATTTATCCTCAAAAATTATGTCTGAATGGATCTAAATCAGTTTTGACAGGAAGTTCTTACAGGTAAAAGACAACACTACAAACAAGTTCCAGCAGTAGAATTCAGATGATATAAATAGATATAGACAGATATATATGATGCAGGTACACAGGGTACCTGTTGTACCACAGCAGTACTTCATCACTGGAACAGCTTCCCAAGGATGATGACATGTTCTCTGTCCTTTACCCTTTTAAATCAAGATTGGACTTTGCATTCTGAAAATCATGCTTCAAACAGGAATTCGTTTAGATTACATATGGTGTTAACCTGAGTGATCTCACTTTTCTGGTTCTGCTTTTTCTTTTTATTCTACAAGCATCCACTACATATAATGATATTTATGCATGATATCATAGGCTTATGCAATTCAATAGGTAGAACAGTCTTAAAAGCCTAATGAGAAGTCACAGTTGAAAAGAACTGTTCATGAGAATACTGGCTCCTTAATATGACGTGGTTTTCATATTGGTGAGTTGAGTATCAAAGATAACATTTTTCTTCTTATGTTCTAAGTTAATGGAATGGAAAAGAATACCATACGTAGTGAAATTACAGCATACCAAACATGGCATACACTGCACAATTGAGACTCATATATACAGATGTGGAAAAGGGGTGGATGAGAAGATGTAAGAGTGAGTGACCAAATAAAAGCTCTTGAGGAAAAACTCTGTGTAGGAGCAGCTACCAACAAGGTAAAGCTTCACAAACCCAGCTGCGGATTTTCTCCTCATCTAAAACTTCCCTGTCAGGTCCCTGTTTATACTTTCCAGCTGCTGCCTCCTTTCCTTGCCACTCGAGGCCTTTCCCAGCTGTTCACTTCTCATCCTGAGTCTCCAGCACCTACATGCTCCAGCTGCTAGATTATTCAGATGGATGCTATGGGCCAAGCAGTCTATAACCAGTTAGTTAACTCAAAAAACTTCTTAATTTACAGGGAGGGAGAAGACCATCCAACATGTGGGGCATGTTGCTTCTAGACACAAAGCACTCCGATTACTTTATGTTATTCAGGTTTGTTATTTCAAAAATGGAAAAACAACAGACTGCTTTCATTGACATGTATGGATTGTTGCATCACTCCAGTAACACAAAGCACTAATAAATCCTCTTTAATTGGTGTTTTAGGGCAGGTTTATGGCTACGAGCATTGCTAAAACTTTGCAAAGCAGAAGCAGAACTAAACCTTTCCCCATTATCCCAGACACCACAAACATCAACAGATATTTACACTGTGGTCTAGGTATTGACTAAATTGACAATTGCCATTTTCTGCTCTCTCACTTCTGCTCCTTTTAGCACATGTTCAGCTACCTTCAGCTAGCAAGGACCATAGAAACCAGATGACTTTTTGAGAGGATCTTTTTGAGATGATCTCTTGCTTTCATTTATCTATCTATCTATCTACACAGTATATATATTTCTATCAAGGACATCTACATTGGGCTAAAATTCATGCTCTAAATGGATACACAATAAGATATGGTTGTAGATAGAAGATAGAAAAAGAAGAATAATGAAAAAAAATCTGAAAACATCTCTTATAGATCTTGCACCAAGTACAACTGACTGAAGGTACTTACAGAAGGACTTCATATGTTTCTCTGAATATATACTACACAAGCAGACAACATCAGGGATGGATTCAGACTTCCAG
Source organism: Callaeas wilsoni (assembly GCA_013398955.1). Classification (NCBI taxonomy): domain Eukaryota; kingdom Metazoa; phylum Chordata; class Aves; order Passeriformes; family Callaeidae; genus Callaeas; species Callaeas wilsoni. The sequence continues at coordinate 78,630 of VWPU01004401.1, read as the reverse complement.
ATTATGTTTGTCTTTGTTCTATTACCATGACTCACCCTTAAAAAGGATGAAGTTTCAAACAAGCAATGGTTCCTTCCTTATTACAAGACCAGGTTTGGGTGAAAAGGATTATAATATCATGACTGCATTTGAATTAAATACATTTCCCAAGTGCTTCAGTTACATATATAAATATATAACTGGGAGCACACTTTTGCATATACTCTCTGTACTTATATTTAGCTTTATTGTCATCAACAGTATGACAGCAGGATACTGTTCAAAGGAGCTGCTTTATAGATGCAATCAAGGATTTCAAATGGAGGCTGTTTTAATCACAAATTCTGCCTTCATCAAAACCAACTTTTCTATTTATGGAAACGCACTGGTTTCAATTTAAATGCCACTGATGCACAAAGGCTAATGCGAGACTCTAGCTGAAAAGATTTTAAGTGTTTCAATCTTATTGCAATAAATATTTTTGCTCCATTTTTTTTTAATTCAGCATGTTTAATTACCAGGCTTCTGTTATTTCTGCTCTTTATAGAGTAATTCTAGGAACACACTTCTAAGAGGGCTAAAATTACTCTCTATATAATCTGCCCGCAGGGCCGTGATCTGAATAGAATCTGTGTTACTTGATTCACTGCACAGTACGTTTCTGTTGTGCATGTTTTTCTCTGTCACCATATGACAGAAGTACTGGCACAGTTCTTTCCAGTTTATCAACATTTGAGATGCCCCAAGTGAACCAAATAAATTCTTCTTTTTTTAAAACTCAAGCAGCACGAAGCCAAGACTGAGTTCATTTTACCACATTTAAGTTATTCAGATAAATTATGGGCATTTCTATGCATTTCTCACACAGACCTTGGGGTTTTTTAAGATTTCCTCAAGCTACCAACAAATGCCCCTGCATGGCATGACCTGAGCAGACTTTGGCATCAATCTGTTTCTGATTATCCCAATTTATTGTTGACTATGGATATATATATATATATAAAGTTACGATTCTTTTTCTCAGCCTTCGCTCACTGAATCTTTACAAAATATTCCAATTTTATCTTTGTGAAAAGCTTCCATGTCCTTGATTTGTTCATCATATGAAGTTCTGAGAACTTTTAGCTGTCTCAAAGCCTCCACTTCTTCCAGAAAACCTATTAGGTACCTATCTCATGGCTTTCCTATTTTTCACGACACTCAAAGGCCTCTTCTCTCACACCCCAGGAGATTTTCAAGAGGGGCTCCACACCATAAAATAAGCAGTTTCATCTCTCAGTCACCACCCACACTCGAGGGATGTTACATAGAGCTGCTTTATGTTTACCACCTTTATATACAGGTCTTTTTGAGCTACCAAAAAACCCAGAATTAGCAAAAGGGGAACTTCTGGTGTTTTATTGTGCTAATGATTCCTGCTTGGAAAGGAAAAATGTGTGCAGCACAAGTAGGACTGAGCCTTGTACGATGCCAACAGGTGCTTCACCTACCTCATACGCACTTTCTGTTAGTTATGGATTTATGTGGGAAAGTCACCTCACCCTTTTCCTGTGGCCTGCTTCCCTTAGGGGCATTTCTTGTGCCCAGCAGAACTGCCTGGTGGGAAAACAGCAAGGACCTCTGGATAAGGGATGCCATGAACAGACATGAAGAGGGAAAAAGGAAATTTAATAAAGTAATTTTACCTGCTGTATTGGCACAGACAGTGCACTTGCATGAGGATATCCTAAGCCAGAACACATTAGTCTCACTCTGTGTGCATCAGTGTACCTTGCAGAGATATATGGGAGTCCTAAGCACATAACCAGCCTCTCTGATTGACTGGGTGCTTCATCTACCTTTGGTGAGGGCCAGCTGAAGCATGAGTAGATGTCTGATTCATAGAGGAGGAAGAAGGAGAAAGAAAAGCATTTTCTCTTGCAATGGGACTTTTCACATTACTAAGCTACTGTAAGTATTGCAGTAACTGTGGCTGAACACCTCTGAGAAAACCTGCAGCCTGAACCCCCTGACTTCCAACATCCCAAACTAGAGCTTTTGGAAGTCACACACAAAGTCACACATGAATTTCAAGGCTGTTGGATGCAGGCCTTTCCCGTTTATTGGTGCAGAAGCACGTGCAGTAAGCTGTAACCAAATATGTGCTTACATATGGAAGCACTTTAAAAAATGTGATTAAAATATGAAAGACATATGAAACACATGATTTTGCAGGAAGTTCTAACATCACAACATGCTGCTAAAAGGAAAAGCACACTACTGGTCTGGCCCATGGTTACTGAGTGGACAAGAAATGGGAGAGCCCTGAAAGGGAAAATAACTCGTTGCTTGAAAGCAGTAATCGGCTACTGCGTGTACACAGAATCTTTTCCTTCAGAGAATTGCCAGGATTTATCCAAAAAAAACGATGTTCAGAAGTACTCAAAAAAGGAGCAACAGAAAGACCTTCATATGCCACAGAGGCTTTTATGCTCTGCTTTGCCAGGTGCAAGAATGGAAGATGCTCCAAGGAAGTCCCTCAAACTCTAAAAGCCCTGAAGAAGGGAAAAGACTGGTGTGCCGAGCACTGAACTTGTATGCATGGCAGGTACTGGAGAATGGCCACTGTGGCTCAATCCATCTGTTATCCAGCATTTCAAAATACAGAGGACCTCCTAATTGCTGGCAACCTTTTAAATTCAGCTGCAAATTCCATCCACAAGTTGTTGCTGGATGGACTTCCGCCTGCAGTGACCCGAATCATTAAGATTTCCTGTCGCTACCAGTAACATTCCCATTTCTTGAAAAATGAATATTGAGAAGTAGCACCATTCCAAAAGAGTCCATAAAAGACACTGTTCCTCAAATGTGAAATGTTTCTATTTTTCTCTAATAAATAAACTAGTTATTGCTGATGATCAACATCTGGCATTGATGCTCATTCAGCTTGTAAAACAAAAAGCATAGTAATGAAAATGAGTTGGTGTTTTCCCTTATCTTGAATGACATTAGGAGAAGGAAAATTATCTTACATGAGCTACAGCATTTTAGAAAACCAAATCCATATAATCAATAACATCATAAAAGGCAGTAGTGATTAATTTCCATTGATGAACCTTGTTTGGCTCAGAAATAAAATGCTCATTAAAAATATTATTTAAGTAACAATAATAGGCAAGAATTAATACTTTCAGTATTAACATTCTCATCTTTAGAAAAGACCAATCTCAAGTTTACAGAAGCAATTTGCCCAGGGTAAATTGGCATATGTAGGCATTTTAAATGTAAACAAATATAAAATACTGAACTGCTTTAAAATCAAGTTTTTATCCTCTTCTAAACACATCTATGCTGACTTCAACAGAGCCAAGTAAAGAACCAAGTTCTGGCTAAATTCACATTTGGAAAAAGTACGTTTCCTCCAATTTAAAGTTTATTACCATATTTCATACCTCGGCATCCCTATTTTACTATTTATACAGAATTTAACTGCAGTTGGCCATCTCATATGAAAGATTAGTAGGAATCTCATGTGTTCAGTGCAGTTTGTGATGACTGAAATAGTATGTGATTTTTCCATGCACTATAAAATGTTCAGTAAATAGAAAAAAAAAAGCAAACAAGATGTTCTTGTTTGCCTATAGCAAGCAATTTACATCCTTTTAAGATCTTCTGGCATTTGGTCCTTTATTCTTTTGCAATAGCAAACCCAAGGTGTCCTGTAAGCACCAGATTGGATGAAACCTGTTTTCCTACAGATTTCTGCTCTTTGCTCTGTAACTCCACATTCTTCTCACTGCAAATGGCCATATCTCTCCACATTGCTTATTACACTATCACCTGGCAGGAGAAACTGTTCTGTGATGAGTCTGGGGCTGCACACATTTTGTTTGGCCACTGAGCCACTGCCAAACAGAATGTATAACAGCTATGTTCTGCCTGCCTCTTCCTCAAAATTGGCACCAATCGTGGGTTTTTTTCCTGCATACACTCACAGATTTTCATAAAACATGATATTCATTGAGAACTTCGCCTTTCAGACTTAACTGAGAGACACAAAAGGGTTCAAAACACATAAGGGAGGGAACGAAAAAAGGAGAACATACAAACCTTAGTAGAAGTCTCACTTAAAAATGAGAGTAACAACAAATATTTAAGAACAATACTGTTGGGAATATGACAACTCTGTGAAATCCAGTTTGGGTTATTTGGGTTTTTTTTAAAAGATTCTAAGATTAGGCTCTTAAATCTGTCTGAAGAACTGAGGTGAGTGACCCTGCTTCCAATATAGCAGGAATACAGCATCTTACTTTAAAGTGTGATGTGCACCTTAATTAGCACTTTAAACTACAGGACTCTGACTTCCTGACTTTAGATATTCCAATGATCACCTACAAATGCATCCAACCAGATGTAAAAAACTACTCAGAGAGCACAGGTAAATAGACCTGCAAAGTTAAAAAAAAAAAAAACCACCCTTCTAGATGGATACTTTCAAGTTAATGTACTTGCAGCTAAAAAGAAACACATTCATTTATAAAATAAATAGAAATACTAAAACTATTTCAGCAGTAAGAAGTTACATGTTTTAAGTGATTTACACAAAGGTACAAAGAAGTTAGATGCCGCCTTGAGATTTTTATATCCAGAGGTAGATTGAAACTTTTAGGACTTCTTAACTCTGTGGTAAACTCTGAATGAACCCAGAATGGCAGAGATGGACACAATGCCACTGTGTACTATGTTTCTGTAACTAAATCTCCATTAAATGGTTAACTTTTCAAACATTTAAACTGAAATTAAGCTGTTCAGCCATGCCAATGTCTGAAGTTGGAAGTTCTTTCCATCGATTCATAATTGGACTGTCTTAAGAACAAATTCCTTCACCTGAAAATCAGTTGGACGTGCAACTGTACATATGTAGCTCAATGTAGATAAAAGAGTCAAATTTTCATCCAAAGTTTTTGATGTTTCAGTTTGGCCAGGTCAAAAAAACTGCCGTAATGCTTTCCTTTTCAGAGTCCATCCCCAGTGACTGAACACTGTCATGCATTGCTTTTGCTCATCATCTTTTTTGAGTTTTTTTCCAAATAGACATGCTTTGGAAAGGAGCAGTTTTGGCCAAATTTTACGCAAAAGAGTGGTGGATTCAATAAAGGAAATAAAGCATGCCACCAAAAAAAAGTCTGACAAGACTGAATTCCCAATGATATAAAATAATAGATGGAATAGATGGAATGAAGTCGAGATTCTGGGTGTCACAAACATGCTGTTCCCTAATACATAAATATTAATCATAAATAAGTATTGCTGCAGAGGTTTTCTATAGAATTTTCTGTAGTTCTATTCAAAAAACAATTCAAAAACTGTATATGTTATGACCTGCCTGTATGCAAAAATAAAATGTGTATATACTCCATAATCTTGCAGTTCATGGCTTGATTTTTAAAAACAAAACAAAACAAAACAAAAAACCAATAGGTTTTTGAATATAAGTGGATGATTAAAAGAAAGAAACTTAAAACAGTGCTAGCTTTGAGTTAAAAGTTGGGAGGTGGCTACTGCTTGTCCTGCCAGAGAGTATACAGGGCCAGTTAGCTGAGCTATGTCTACCAAGGAGCCATAGAAGCACAGAATCATGAAGGGACCTGAAGGATCCTCTAGTCCCAACCCCCTGCCATGTGCAGGGTCACCTTCTACCAGATCAGGTTGCTCAAGGCCTTATCCAACCTGGCCTTGAACACTTCCAGGTTTGCAACATCCACCGGGGCTGGCAACATCCACCGAGGCTGGCAACCTCCGGGGGCAACCTGTTGCAGCCTCTCACCACCCTCGCGGTAAACAATTTATTTTTTTAATCTAACCTAAATTTCTCCTCTTTCAGTTGTACCCATCAGTTCACAGCACTGTTGTGAATCAACTGGTGGTAATGTCAGGGAAGATGCAGAAGTTGTTGAGTTATTGCAATTATTTATATAGTGCAGAAGATAAAGAGGAGAAAAAAAAAAACCAACACATCAGTACATTTTTAATTAACACAGGCTGGTGTTGCTGAAACTACAGTCTAGGAAGGCTTCATGAAAAATAAGATGGAGAGAGCATTCATTCCTTGTTCATGTGAGGTGCTCCAAGATGGCAATCTTGCTTCCTGTGTTTTTACTTCCCAGCATCCAGCTAAGCCAACCATGGATACATGGTCATGCCAAGCTCTTGCAGCATGATGGTCTCTAAGGACAGGACACTCAGTGCTATCTATCTGCAATGTCGAGCTTATTTTAAGATCCTCACAGTAAATAAAAAAACCCAGTCTCTACCTTCACATCTACTGCCAAAACACATGTAATAAGTCACTATAATTTACCATCTCCGATATATAACAACTTAGATCTCTTTTTATGTCAAGCCCCTTAAAAATAGTCCACAAACCACCTGTTGTTCACTTTGTTCCAAAGGCTGTTTTTAAAGACTTCTGTTGAGTTGGTTTTGTTTACTTCATTTTTAAAAGGAAAAAATATAATGCATTCCTACTTCTGCTGCTTAAAATAATTTCAATATACTTCCTTTAACAGGCAAAAAAAAAAGAAAACAAACAAAAGAATCACCTGTGGTTTGGGACTACACAATGGAAAATTTCAGGCCAAAAAATACAGTTAAAAGAAGAGTAAAGTGATAGAAAGCAAATGGTCTGATATAATTTAAAACATGATTAAGTTACCAGATCCTGCCAAATTTCTTGGTTTTCTTCCAAACACTGGCAGTAGATTATAAATGAAGAGGAAAAACAAACTAAAAAGGAAAGAATTTGAGGAATACTATTTTCTCTGTAGCATGAACTATCAATTTTTACAGTTTTTGCCTGACACTGATGTAATTTTTCTTGATGTCAGTGGAAGGATAGTTGGACCTACACTGGGTACTTCTGGAAAAAACCTTCCTTGTGAATTTTCAGCCAGAGCTTGAAAGAAGCTTTATGGGGCTCATAGAAAGTGAATTCTGATTTCCACATGATTCAAAGGTATTTCCAACACAGGCTGATTCTGTCATGCTGCTGTGTCATATTTTGTATGTTTTTTGAATAAAGTTCTGTGCCGATCAGTTTCTCTTCCATTTTCATCATTTATATGTTATAACTTACTCTCCCCTACGAAGGGCACAGATTTTTATTTCAGGAATTTATTATACGCAGGCTGAAATAACAGATGCTCTGTAACAACCAGGGCACAGTCATGAACAACTTATAAAATACAGACCAAAACCCCAGGCAGTATTTTCAGAGGACATTGATCCTCAATCCAAAGGGACTGCAAAGTCATGTCACCTTAGGAAAGGTAGTTTGAAGGTACTTCCACCAGCCTGGCCATAACAACATACACAGGTTTGGTTAGCAGAGAAGTGGGAGAAGAAGCAGTGAGAGAGCACTGGAATACCTCCAACCAGCTCTGCCACAAAGGACTATTCCTAGGAGGATGTCTTCAGCTGGTGCTGCTTTTTGGAAAAAATGAACATTCCCAAAAACAAAGGGATATGTATTTCAGAATAGGGCCTTCTCTTTAATTTATCTTTCCCTTTATCATTTAACACCATTAAATGTGCACTGCTCAAAACTGGATCAATTGCAGGTCTTTCACAGGCAATTTATGGTCCATGGAATATCTTTTGGGTTAAGAGGAGATGTGGACAGTTGATACAAATGGAATACTGTCACTTGAAATGGCCTAAAAGAGGGAGAAGAGAGTACTTTTTGCAGTACTTGAAGCTGTATTTGTTACCTACCTCTATCCTATTGCTAAATAAACTGAGATTACATAATTAATATTACCACAGTATTGGAGTTTTAAAGGTAATATCGGAATTGGAAAGTTCATCTAGTTGTTGCCTGAATCACCAAACATTTCTGTAACAGAGGCAGGTATTTCAGAAACTGGAGATAGCACTTGTGTGGTTGTCGAGTCTGGTGTGGTTTCCAGGAATCTTAAACCATTATGGTGCCACATTCATACACTGAAAATCATTGTGAACACGGTTTTGAACTCCTCCACTGGCCTCACCCAATCCCTACCAAAGTCAGTAAGATCTTTGACAGAGTCCTGAACAAAGCCATGGGTGACAAAAAGAATTTAAGGTGGATGGCTTGGTCAGAGGAGAGGCAGAGGAAAGTCCATTGATATTTCTTACCCATCTCCTCCAGACCCAAGAATCAGAATTGCCAGAAGTCCTTCCAAAGGATTGCTGAAAGTCCTTCCAAAGGACAAGAAATTTTAAAAAGTTATAGGGTCTTGTTGGAGTTGAAAAAAGAAACTTAACCTGTGCTCAAAAAACAGTCATAACAGATGTAACCATCCACCCTCACCTCTACCTTCACTGCTAGACAGAGGGAATTATATAAGAGGATAAAGAAATATAAGAGGACGTTAGATGGAAAAGAGAGGCTCCATCTCACATCCCCCTCTCTGAAGTGCTGTGTTAATTTTGGAAGGAACAGCCTACTTTCTCGGGTGAATTTATAACTTCAGGTATAAAACTGGCTGCCAGCAGTGGAAGTGCTTCCGAACAAACCCAGAGAAAGACAGCAAAATTCCCAAGGCTCATCTCAGTGACTGACAAATCATTTTAGACAGGGTGGGTTTCCTCTCTCATGCCATGCTCCTTCTACTTTTAGATCTCCTCTGGCTTGCTTTTTAAGTTCTGCCTCTCTTATTACTGCTCCTACCCTCACTTCTGCTTCTTCTCTGTGATCATTTGCTTTTACCCACGCGTTACAATCACTTAAATCACTTCATAGGCCAAATGTTTCTCCTTTCATGTGTTTTTCTTTCACCTTCATCATCACCTTCTGGGACAGTCTTCTACTGATGGTTTGAATAAGTTGTTGGAAAGTAAAAGCGACCTCAAAATTAATTTAGGTATTCCAAAGACCACATGCCATGTGATCATGAGTTGTGGCTGAGAATAAGAAAGAAACTTTTTTCTTCATTTTTTTAACATTCTTTAAAAAAATCTTTCAAAATTACTAGTATATAACTTAGAGATTTTTGGTGCTTTTATTTTTTAATTTGCCTTAACAACACTTTGATTCACTAACTCCATGAATACTACAATTCTGTTATACCTGCCAATTTTCCTTCATCTATGGTTATGGACATCACCTTGTCATCTCAGCATAAACTAGTTCCTCTGTTTGAAAGAAAAATCAACTATTAGTCTTGAATTTCCGTGATTTCTCATGTGACTCTAAAGATATCCATAGGTGCCATGCAGACCTGTTTCTGTTAATATACAGATATCAATAAAAGGAACAGATCTAGTAAATAAAGGGTTTCCTTCTTCCATACAGAACAACAGAACAAACCTAAAAGTGACCCCTCTCCAAAATCACTTTCTGTGTAACTCACAAAACAAATCTAGTTACTCCTTGAAAAACATTAATGATGTTAAAGACAAACCTTTCAAGCATTTTAACCTTTTCAGAACTATGGGTTTTTTCTCTAACTGCTGTTAGAGAGAACTAAAAAAGATTGCATAATTATTTTAGTCTGAGCTCATGATTCTTTGACTTTCTCTAAGAGAGAATAGTAGTATTTGGAGATATAGTATTGATGTTTAAGCTTCCTCCCTGTCACATTAAGTTGTGCCAGTCCTAAGACATTCAGAACACCACATTTAATCATCAATATTGCCGGGTTTCCTTGAATCACAGAACACAACTACTGTGAGCAGATATTCTGCTTTTAATAATGGATATAGGCATAAAATCCTCAGTAAATTCTTCTCTTCCTCATTAAACCTTTTCCCCTTCATCAGGCTGATCATCAGAGCATGAAGAAATGTTTCATAATCCTCCAGTCTGGTGTCACAACAGCAATGGTGCATTATTTTCCAGTCAGAGCCCGGAGCACAGAAAGGATTGATCCTCTGCTCGTGTGCTGATGGAGGAGGCGGCCCCACGTGAGCGCCCACCTTTCCCTGCTCCCCAAGTGCCTCGTGACCACCAGGAGGTGGGTGAGACCCCACCCCACCAGGCCTCCAAAGCTGGGAGGAGACCACCTCCTCAAAGTTTCTTTTACTTTCAGTTTTTAAAGGTGTAAAGATCACTTCAGCAGGTATTCCTCCCTCACAGCATAGCCAAGAAGGAACTTGTACATTTATGTTACTGAAGAGAACATATTTCTTTCCCTCAGAGCAAGGCTGAAACTCCTAAAAGAAAAGAACACCCTTAACTGAACTAAGAACACAGTCAAAGATTTTCCTGTGGAAAGTAATGTTTAGCCTAAGTCAGAATATACAGAAATTCAATTCACAATAAAAAACCACAAAGTGTGAGGTCCACTTAGATCACCTTATATTGTAGAATTGCATTCAAATCTTTATTTCTTAGCATTTCTCTGGCACAATCCCCCCCTTTCTATTTAAAAGCATTTTCAAAATTGATGGGTAAACTCAAGATCTCAAACTGGCAAGTAAGAAAGGATGCAATAGGTGAACAACATGAACTCCTGCACCTGCAAGGGACTGTAACGTCAAGATCAACTCAGATCTGAAACATTACCTTATTTTTTTAAGCAAGCATTCTGCTAATTGTTAGGTGAGCATAAAAACAGAAAGACAGATCAAGAAACAAGTGGTAACATACCCTCTGTGCAGAGTTCATCTGACCAACTTCTCACATTGCATATTAGAACTATTCTATCAAACGGGCATTTTCCATTTAGCTCTGAATAACTGCTACATAATTTTAAGATTTTCATGCACCTGAATTATATGATGAAAATAATTTTGTACAGAATCATACTTCTGCTGGAGGAAAACCAGACTCTCCTCTAAATTACAGACATCGTAAAACCTCACATACAGAGTAAGTTTGACATGCCTTGATGATTTATTACTCTAAATTTCATACACTCAACAGTTTTCACAAACATATTTCTAACATCACTGTCAACATGCAATGTTTAATTCTGTTGCTGTGCTAATGAAACAGCTTTTTCAAACTCAGTAACTGAAATAACATCATAGCTCAGATCATATTTATTACCATTACACTAGACAACTAGTGTATCTAACACAATCTGTTCAAGAACTTATCCACAAGTATTGTATTTCCCTCCTTAATCGAGTCAAATGTTATAAAAGCTTTATCTTCTGTATAATTGTGCAACTTACCTAAAATTTAGATACCTCTCTGGTAATTTTGGAAATAAGTATCAGAGGATAAATCCTTTTTCTCTCAGCAGAAATCAGAATCTCAGAATATTGTTTTAAGAAAAAAATATGTGCATCACAACAAAGGAATTCAGAAAAACTGCAGGAAAGCTTGAATAAATAAAATAAATATGGATAGAATAAAACTGGCTTTCTCCCAAACCCCGAGTTTGTCAAAAGAACAAAGCACACACAGACAGCATGTAAAACCTGAATTCAAAATACATTTATAAAAAAGGGATGAGGACACATGTTTTTTCTATTTCAGCTTGAAAAATAAAGGGACACGGCAATGAGTCTTGCTGGCAGGCAGATAACTCATAGGCCCTGACCCTTCGACTCACCAGGAATTCAAACACAAAGCTCTTTTCATAGTGACCGTGCCATACATTCTCAAGATAAGGCAGCGAAATAAGGAGCAATGGAGAGGTGCCACAAAGCTCAAACTGCAGAAAACTGCACAGAAATTATGTTCACTTATCCACCTCCATGCAGCTGCACACCGAGTGCTAGCTGCAAAACTATTTCTTTCCAAATCAGAAGCCATGCAGTGTGCTTTTAGAAACAGGACCTGTCTCCTGAAGCAAGAAAAGCACGAGAGAGAGCAAGCAGCAAGGAAAGGGCTATCCCTGTGCATTTCTGTATCGTTCAGAACTGAAGTGCACATCCGGACAAATACTCTGGAACACAATGAGCTCTGCAGAAGGATCGCTGTGGTAAAACGGAAGGGTTTTTAGAGACAACAAAAATAGCTACATTTCAAACAACATTTCAAATCTGGACTCACCATGAACAAGCAACAGTTGCCTGAAGTTAGTGTGTTATTTTCTGCCCTGTTCCATTGCACTTTTTGCCTAGTTGTCCAACACTTGGTAGCTCAGAGCTGCCACACAGAGGCCCCTTCCGTGATCTGGCTTATTTGCCTGTCAGTTTGAGTCTCAGCTTCTGTATGATGCAGCTGTGCACTTTGCTGAAGGTCTGATATAATTTCCATAAGCTTTCTCCCTGCCTGGAGCAAGCAGTTTGTTCTCTCTGCTCAATAAATACTCAGATCACTTTTCTGGTACTCACAGGGATAAAGCTTTAAGTTGTTAAGGAGTTCTTACTAAGTAGTGGGTGGAGAACATAAGCTCAGTACAAGGAAACTCTGCGCATAATCAGAAACTGAGAAACTTCCTCCCTTTCCCCCAACCCCTCCTCTCACCAGGCGAAGCTGCCAGTGCCTCCTTTACAGAAATTTAGGAATGTAAAGGGAGGACTCAAAGGGGCCCAGTCAGACAAGCCTTTCTCAATCAATTAGCTTGCAGCCATTACTTGTGACCCTAGGTCACACAACATAAGTGTGTGGGGTGTGCCTTTAGGGGTACACCACAGCTACTTATTAAAACTTACATAACCAAAAGTGTTCAAAATCAAATAAACTCCAAAAGCTGGAAAATACTTTCCATGTACGACGGTTTTGAAGGAAGAAGGGTTTTGTGCAAAGAAATGTTGCTTTGCTTTTCCAGTAGATGCAGGAAACTAATTTTTTTTATACTAAAAAAAAAAAAAAGAACAGAAATGTGAGATACATAAGTAGACTTTCAAGCAGTATTTGTTTTATGATTATGCAAAAACTAAATAATACTGGCCTGAGTGATATTTGATGAAGCATGTGGTCATATTTCTTAAAATAAGACTATTGTGTGTAGCTGCAAAGGCATACATGTTTATAGGATTATTTAATTAATTAATGAAGTTCATCCCCTGTTTTTCAATTCTCTACAAGAAACCAGTTCTCAGCATTCAGATTCCATTTTTCATTTTAATATTCCAATATAACAAATCAAACAATTTACTTTTAGAAAAGGTCTGGAATATTTGAACGCTGCATTAAGTTATCCTGCCCTGAACACACAGGGAAGAGAGGGTGTAACTTGTCACGATTCCCACACAACACGTATACACCCCTTGGTGTGAAGGAAAACTTCAAAAAGACCCTCAGCTTCATATCCTGCCAACCCAATGACATGGAGATGATGCCTTGGAAAAACCCATGAGGGAGTCCTGATTTGAAAAGCAGATCTATGACAACCCCTTTCTGGGCCAGGCGAGATCAATGCACTGCAGGGGCGACGCACTTTAATCTCAAGGTGCGTCGCAAAGCGTCTTTAAGGAGTGCCACAGATCGAGGCTTATACACAGAAGAAAAAAACAGTTCATCCCAAACTTCACCATCTACTGAAGGTACCTGAGCAACAGCTACACAAAAGCTCATAGAGGTCTCAGGTAAACACATAACCATGTAGGAAAGTAGTGGCAATGTAGTGAAGTTGAGCGAGGGTGCTGTAGACAACCTGCAATCTCCATATCCCTTCCCTAGTAAAATCCCAGCCAAACTCTCAGAGCAGGCAGCAGGGCTCATGTTAGTTCAGACATTCATTCAAGAGATCAGATTGCAGGATCAAATCCACTGAGTAAGTGCCCTGGGGTAAAGATTTTGCTTCTGTCTTGCACGTAAAACATCATTTAATAAATTAGGTCACATTTTAATCCTTGTAAAGCCCTGGCAGTAAAAATAATAATCGTGGAAACTTTAATTTTGAAAGAAAAAATGGGTTCAGGATTAAGATGCTGGACTAGAATTTAGCATATTTGGGTTCTGTTCCCATTTGTGTTTCAAATGGCCCAAATGATTTGGGAGACATTGCTTCAACTATTGCATTTATGTCAAATTGCGCTTGTCTTGCAGCTGTAGAGCCTTCATCTCCTCAAACTTTATCAATAAAAAAATGGATCATGATAATAATCTTCAGTATGCAAATCCCTTCAATACTGGTTCTCAACACATGCTCTGCATAGCGGAATGAAAGCAGGATTGAATATAAAATATTTACTGACACTGGACTTCTCAGTAACTGAAAACAAGAAAACTATCTACATCAAATCTTCTGAAATCTCATTCAAATCCATCATAGCCTTCAATATCTGTGCAATCTCCAGGACATAAAAACAAGTCCATACATATGAATAACAGTACAGGCTTCATTCTTCCCCCTTTAGCCCTCTAAGTGTAAGGCTCCTGGAAAGCTCACAGGGTTGGGTGCTTAAAACTCAAAAGGTTGGACTCCCTTGTAGTAGAAAAAAATGAGAAGACAGTGCCTGTGAGAAGACAGGCTGTCTAGAGTGCTGCTCCCAGCAGGTGTTAAGAAAAGCAGAACTCATTCCATCTTTGGCCAGTCTCTGTGAACTTCCAGGCTAAATCAGAGGAATTACCATTGATTTCAGGTTTCCCTTTAACCCACAATTTCTAAAGCAAGATGCATCCCAAGCAGCCCACTTCCATATACATTCACACCTTTCTTTTGGAAAAGTTATGGAAAATTTACAACACAAACAACAAAGAAATGTAAAGGATGTTTTTAATGTAACTTAAAACAATGCTTTCACACTAGAAATAATAATAGAATAATGGCTCCTCCTGGCACTGTTGACTCCCCTGGCTAAGGACTCTTCCTTTTCCTGATTGCTGGCTGTAAAATTACCCCTTCATTGGCTCCACTCCATTGCTGCCACATTTCAGCCATGCAAAGGCAATGTGAGCCATTTCAAAATTATCTCTAACAAAGAAAGACGCAAAGTTTGAAGAGGAATGAGATATTCCGACCAAAGATGGCAACCAGGAATATCCACAACTTCTTTCGCATTCTCAGAGTGCTGTGCTATGAGCAGGAGTCCTTTTAATTAATGGAAGTAATCACCACCTTTAGTGTTTCCACATTCACATTCGAATAAAGATCAGCCCAGAACAGACTATTTCAAAAAAGGATAATAGAAGTTTTCATATATTTTTCCACATTCTGCTCTTTTTTCTCAAAAGTAATGGAATTTGGAGAGATCTACCTTAACTAGCCACCTTTTTTTCCCCCTTATTTGTCACATGTTCTTTTAGACTAAGTAAATGCTCAGCTCCTTGCATCAAGGTGTTCTCACACTTACTAACTCAGAGCTAGCAAGGAGATTAAATGTGCAAGAATTTTACAAGTTCTTCTTTGCATATGCAGACCCTTAGACCTGGAATACACCCAAGTTCAATGTGATCAATATATGATCATGCTACATTAAGGGATCCTCTGAGAATAAAAGGCATTTCTTGTTATTTGGAAGTTGTTTTTCTGCACTGGTCAATAGGAAATGCAACATTAATTCACAGAACTAGCTCTCCTCCTCTGTTATGCTCTTAAATGGGATTAAATTCATTTTCGTTAGAAAGACAAACGAACTGTGCAAAACACTTGTGGCGGAATCACATGTGCAAAGTTTATAGTGTTGATAGTGGTGCTCAGCAGACATTCATATCTTAAGTCATACTCTAAACACTCGACATTAAAAGCAACTGCTTCTTTAAGAAAAGAAATAAAACTCATTCTATTAAAAAAAAAAAAGAAAAAAAAAAAAAAAGCTTGCAAATACACTACAGTACTTTGAAACAGATCCTCCACTCTTTAAGCCTTCTTCCCCTGCATACCCCCACCCCCTTTTCCTTTCAGGAAACAAAACTCAAGAAGAAAAAGAGAGAGAGAGTCAAAAGGTTACAGCCGGCTTGTAAGTGCAAAGAACGTGAGAGGCCCATTCTTCCCCTTAACACCTGACATCCCAGGGTACATTTTCCCCAGTGCCAAGGCTGCTGGATTAGCCATGCAGCTCCTGGTGATAATGGAAGCTGTGCATCTCATTCGCCATGCACTGCTACTTAAAGTTCATCTCCTACCCCGCTCCTGTAAATTGTTCTCATTCCTGCTACACAATTACAAACTTAACTAATGGCAATTTGCATTTTGCCATGGTTAGACTCATTTAAATACCTTTTCTGAGTCCCAGATAACACATAAGAATTCATTCCTGAAATTCTGAAGTTTGAAAAAGTTGCAGTGAAATGAATAAAATTACACATTTATTCTTAATCACAAATAAAACTCAAGAGAGAATGTGACACAGAGATAATAAATGTTAAAGCTTTGATTAAAAAAAGAATACTGATCAATAACCTTTGTGACAGCATTATAACATTCATGCTGCCATTCCTTGGCTCAGAACACCCAGGTTTCCATGATTTCCCACAGCTTAATGTAGCAGGTGAAACCCATCTAGGGCGTGTTTGTCACAGGTACAGAACAATGAACATGCCAGAGAGAAATACTAAATTACCAAAGTCTTTCCTGCACTTTTTCTAGGATGGAGGTTCCTCGTATCCCTCAGAGGTAGCTGAGATCTCCTGGCTTGGCTGATGCTGTAGGAACAAGGAAACAATTACCTCTAATTAGGTGCATAATCATGCACAAAATGGAAAAGGTCTGAGAACAAAGTTAATTCTAAACACCAAAAGTCTTCAGGCTAAAGGACAAAAGAGAAACAAGATTAATTAGCATGGAAAAGGTAGAGTTCACAAAAATCAACATCTAGCTCCAATAAAAAATAGGAGGAGAAAGAAGGACAATATAATTACTTGGAATTTCCTGCTATTAATAAATGCTATGTTCTAATTTAAAGATAACTTAATCTCAAAAAGGATCCAGATTCCGAGGTGAATCAGAGTAAAAACTTTAGCAGTTAATTAATAAAATGCTGGAAGTGAGAACATGGCAGAAAATGTGAGTTGCTCTAGGGGGGTAGCTCTGGGATGTTTCTCACCAGCTGCAACCAAAAACGTCAGTCCGTGCTTCCTCTCACCCCTCACCTACCCCATCCTAAACACCAGCCAAGTGCTTTCTGCTGCATATGCAAGGCACTTGTTCAAGTTTGAAGGTACAGGTTTTCACTTTTTCTTTATAGTGCAAAGAATATTATAAGTTTTGTTTCATGGATTTTGCAAAATATCTTAGTCCAGTCACTACTAAGAGAGAATGTCAGAAGTATTGCAGGAGGAATCTGAGAAGGGGAAAAAAAATAAATCAAAGAGGCAAATGAAAATTCTGGTAATTGATAGCCAGGCTTTCAAAAACATACTGAGACAACTCAAACATTTAGGACTCAAATGTGTAAAAAATCCATGAGAACAACCCAAAGAAGGTTTAAAGGAAGACTACACAGCTGTGCAGATCCTTTAAGAAGATTTTATAACCAGCAGAATAAAATTTTCCTGAAGAAATAGTTTCTTACAACTTGTCAAGATGCGCTGTGGTACAAAACTTGCTTCAGCTGGTTTGATTTCCTAGAAATGATAACAAGCGGGTGTGAATTTGTCATTTGGTACCTTATTGAAGGACTAAGGTTAAAAACTTATTTTTTAAGTCACTTGGGTCTTAGAGGTATGAGTGACATAGACTAAAGAGAGTGCAGTCATTCCAGAGACAAGCATTAAATGAGATTTTAATGGGGTCTGTCCATCACCTCACCGGTAACCTGCCAGGTAACACCACAAAAGCCCTCACTAGACCTGCCCACTGGCCAGGATGGTTTGATTCAGCTTTGTTGTTCAGGTGAGAGGTGCTATTCATTTGGACCACAGAACCAGACCTGATGTATACACAGGCACTACTTATTTTAGCTGTATTTATATTTGTAAAAAGCAGACCTATAAAACAAATCTAGTGCCAAAAAAGACCTTGAAGGGAAAGATACAAAAACAAATGCCAAGCACCCCTGCCAATATAGCAACAATATAATGTTTGTGTACAAAAACTGTGCCAGGCTGACTGGGGGGTGGGTGAATATAGGTTAGACAAAGTTTAGGGTGTAACTCTAGCCTTGCATGTCCAGCCACAGACCCTAGAGTTTAAAAAGAAGCATTTAGCTCTACCTGACATGAATGAAGACTTCCTAAAGCACTTGTCTGGTGGAGATCCTGCATCTTCACACACATCTTATTACATTAATCCTTTCATGTCTGCAAACCCCATCCCACATTGCCAATGTGGACAAGCAATGAATCTGTTCTTGAAAAAATCTGAATGTCCTAAAAAATGTTACAGAAGTTTTAAAATTTAATCTCATAACATACGTGAAAACACATTGATGGATAAAACCTTTTTCTGCCATTGCCCACACCAGCATTTAACATTTCTTTCAGAAGAAAAGTCTGGAATTTTTACCTACTGCATATCTAGGCACACCTCCCTGACAGAGAACTACAATGGGAAAAAGCTTGGTAATACTTGCTCCGAGTTATTTTCTCTGAAGTTAATGCTACTACTTTGTCTGTGAACTTTTTTACTTTTTTTTTTAAGTGTCATGAAAAACATGACCTTGCTGAAGCTTCTGAGTTAAAAATGAATTCTCAGTAGAAAAATATCCCTAAAGTAGATTCTCTCTCTTACCAGGGAATGCTCCAGCAGTCAACTTCAATTTGCCTTAAAGACAAAAAGGCATCTCTCTAGGGATAAAAATCAATCCCCAAACTGTCAGCAGCAACACACAAAGTTTAAAAATGTGCTTAATTCAGCACAAACAAATGCTTGTAAATTGTCAAGCCAATATGTGAGAAGTGTCTCTTCCATTAAATAAAATCATGAGCTAAACGAAAAAACTAAAAAGGGGACAAAGACACTGCAAGTAGATATATTTTATCCACCTGATATCTATCAAGCACACTTGTACAGAATAATAAGAAACCAGTCTTTACTAATAGAGTGCTGATTAAGTTGAAAATTATTTTAATTGCTACTGATTTTTTTAAGGTTTCCATTACTGTGGTGCTCCAGTGCATGCAAAAGCACACCTTCTCCATTCCACTTGGCAATGTGCAGCAGTTTGGGACAATATCAACTTAGATTTGCAATCTGAAGGTGATTCACGCTCAGTGAGAAGGAGATCAGTTTTCCAGCTTGGAGATGTCATCCCAAACTGCAACAACTGCAGAAATGACTGCAGCCAGTCATGGGCTGGGCTTCAGATGTGCAGCAGGGGTGCCCTTGTCCTCCTGTGCCCTTGTCTTCCTCCGCTCAAGGCCAGAGCAAGGTTACAAGCCCCAGCTGGAAGTCCTTGTGTCCTCTTCTTCTGCACCTTGTGGCTCCTGTGGAAACTGCTCCCACCTCCTGCCCTCCTGAGGTGACCCTGCTACCTGGCAGCACTCTGACATCCTGGGACCTGCCTCCACACCCCCCACAGCAAAAAGGTAAGGTGCAGGGGCTGGTTGGAATTTGTGTGGGCAGGCGTGGACCTTCCTCATCTGTCCATTCTGAGAGCCTGCAGGGGCTCTGGAGACAGGGATGGGACTGTTTGGTGGGTTTAGTACAAGTCTTTACCACATTCCTGGATGCCATTGATCACAACAGGGGAGAGGCAGAACATCCCAGAACAAAAGAAATAATACAGCCATGACAGCTGTTACCCTAATTTCTCCCCAGGACAATGAGAACTTGGACTGTTCCCCCTATAACTATTTATCATACCCTAGCAGATGAGCCCACGATGATCTACACTTGTAAGAAACACGCTCAAGATTTGCACAGAGCTCCACCCCTGGTCTCCTTAATCTTCAATGAAACAACTTAATCTTTCTGTACCCTGGTTTCTGATCTGAAAATCTCCATCTCGAGTATATACTATATACATCATTCTCAAATAGGTTTTATGCAATAACCAGCAAAAGCCTTTCAATTTTGTTCTCAGGTGTGGCTGTACACATCACAAAGTCCTGAAAAAAGAAAGCACTATTCAGTGTAAACAAGAAGGTGTTTTGCAAAAAAGTAGTCTGTGTTTTACCTAAAAAAACCAAACTTGCAATGACCCAAAAATAAAATTAAAAAACCTCGTCATCCTCAGAAAGGATCTAACACAGACTTAAAGATCAAGTTTCAGTGACTTCTGCAAAATTGCACCAAAACCTCCATATGTGTTGCAAATGGAAAGGCAAGATCTACAGTATTGAAAAATCCACCATAAATCAGTTAAAATACATAACCATAAATACATATGAAAACATAAAGTGAATGGACAGTGCAAAAACCAGGAAGTTTTCAGTCTTTTCTTTGGGCCTTAATTAGAACCTCTCAGATTTTGCAGACATGGAGAATGTCACCACTTGCAATATCACAAGGTGGACAGGATTACTGGGATTGAGCCAGCAGTTCTCAAGGAATTGTCAGTGTTTCACAGTTTTGATTTAATACCTTGGGAGAAGAGTTCCTGATTCTGTAAGCCAGGCTAATCCAGCCCCATGCCTTGAGGAGCTGATGGGATGGGGGAGTCCAGGGACAGGGTACGATTAGAATTTGTGGGAATGTTGCTGGAGAAGGAGTCACAGGAAGGGTACAGCTGGGACCTGCAGCAGTTTTGCTGGCAGCCTCAGAGGAACCTGCTGGGGTTTCTGTTTCGGCAGCCAGGGATCTGAGCTACCCTGCAATAACTACATCCCCTCAATTAAGAGCTAAAGTGGCAACACCACCTCGGTTGCTGGCAAACCACTTACAGCTCCAGTGTGGCAGCCTGGGCACTGCTAGGTTTACATTAACGAGGTACTGGCAGCTAAAGCAAAAAGGAAAACCTGATCTTGTCCTTTTCACACAGTTTCATTCCCATGTCCCAGTCTTTCACGTTCTGCAGTCTGCTCATCACTGTGCTGGACCCTACTGCAGCAGGGAGGGCAACGAGGATTGTGACCCGAAACCTTACACCAAAGGTCTATGAGCACAACAGGCTGAAGATTCCCTGAGGGAAATCCTTGCCTGGGCTTCCTAAGAGGTAACTAGAGAGCTGCTGTGCCTTCCCTGTCCCACTGCATGAGAGCCAGACAGTGTCTGAACAATTACTATTTGATTTGGGTTAAGAGTCAGACACCACCCGGGGCAACGTCCAGACTGCAGCCAGGGATACTGTTTCCGGAAACAGAAACAACAGGTGGGAATTTGCAAATGGTAACGCTTTATACACTCAGAGCACCACTGTGTTTCAGTGCAGACCATTAAAACACAAGCATACAACATTTTTCAGGGTGATTTTTTGCATTGTGTTGTTGCAGTGTTGAGAGTAGAGTATATCGCCGAACTCCCTGACCTTTTGTAACAGCCGATGATCCCAAACTCAGGGATGCAAGGGCTGCCTTGCTTTCTTTGCTGTTCCAGTTCGTGTCTGTCAGATGAATGTGCACCACATGATGCAGTGAGAGAGCATGGAGGTAGTGAAAGGGGGCTGCTGCATGACTGGAAAAGGGTGTTACTTTCAGATCTCCATCATTTCAGTTATGGCTGTAATCTTGATTTCTGTAGCTATCTGACAGAGCGGGAGAAAAATTGCAGCAGGTCATTGGTGACTCCAATCATGCAAAGCTATAAAGGAAAAAAGTATACTTTGATTTCTGGAAGTATACATGCTCTATGCAGGCCTTCCTGTCATCTCTATGAGTACAGACAATACCTGGATGGACAAAAATTGCTCTCTGAAGACATCAAATGTTTTGTGACACAAACTAACCTCCATCGCACAAACCTATTTTTTCTTCTTAGCAGACATCCACAGTCAAAAATTTGTCATTGCTGATCCTTATTAATTTGTATGTTCAAGAGAAAATTTGCTCAACTTCTGAGTCAGACAATATATTTTATCACCTCAGACTTAAAATACTAGGTAGGTACATCACTCATTTCTTCATTTAGTCCTTCTTCACTGAACCTATTCATGTTGAATGGACAGGAGGCTTCATGACATTATTTCCACCTTGCCTGAATGACTGAAACTATGCAAACAGAACAACAAAACAAGAAATAGACTTCTTAAATGCAAGGCTATTGGGAAGATAATACCCATAATAAACTTGCTGTAATTATCATGGTCTGGGAACAATTCCAAGTGTAGGAAGACTGTGTGTTACAATGCTTTTATAATGAATAGAACTTCGCAATCCTACTCATGAAAAAAAATATTTTTAATATTTAAGCAGCACTAATTTATAACCTTTCTGAGGCAAACAGGTGAAAAAAAATTGGCAGAGCAAAAGTACTTATGCACATTGGGCACGGACATGAAAAAGTTTTGTCTTGAAAGAATACGCGCTCCTGCTCTTTCCCTTTTCCAGTGAAATCCCTCAGCTGGACTGGTTGTCACCTGACACCTCAGACTATCAGGTTAATGCTTAGTGAATGCTCCGTTCATGTTTATACCTGAAGGAAAGCTGAAGTGATTTGAGGGTTTAAAAAGCCCTGTGGCATTCAAAATGCCCTATGAACCCTCTGGGAAGCTCAGTTCCCAAGCCACAGCTCCGGTCTAGCACCGCAAGAGGCGCAGCAAAATTCCGCGTATGACATTACAAACGTGCCCTAAACCCTGCCCCAGAGGGAGCATCCTTGAGGCTGAGAGCCCTTCGGTCTCAGCTCCCCTGCAGACCTTTGGCTCTGGCTGAGGCTGCTACACAGGGTGCCAATTAGTGCCAGCCGATTGCTCCTGTGATGTGCACACCTCTCTGGGAGCCGGACTGAAGCTCCCAGCTCGTTTCCTATAGGTCACTGGTTGTTGACAACTCTGTCCAAGATTGACTAAGGCCCAATTTGGATTACAATTTAGCAGGAAGGTCCTGTGTTACACTGCCCTCCAACCTCTCTCATGTAAGCAATTTGAATACAGCGACTTCTCGGCTGCAAATTGACTACAGTTTCAGAGGGAGGGATGTTAGAAAACTCCAGAAGCAAGTACATTTACGAAGCCTGCCGTAAAGTGTTATTGGGAAATTAAACTGTGCCTTGCCCCCTTCACCTCTTGCTATGTCAACTGCATTTAAAGGATTTCATTAGGGCCAGAGGCCAGAGCTTACATTTCTGTTGCCAAGTGAAATGAATCATGGAAGAAATTGATTTAACTGGGGATTCCAATAAAATACTGGGTTTAAAACCAGGGAGTCAACAAATATTTGGCCACTTCAAAATTTTTAAGACATGAGCAGGAAATCTGTATGTGTTTTAGAATAACAAAATATTCGTAGTTATAAAGCTGCCTTAAATCTAATTTAATAAACCCATCTCGACATAACGAAGAGAAAAAGGTGAGTCTTACTTGAAAAGTATGCAGCATTGTAGACCATAGGCCATAGGATACCTGCAGTAGGTAAACTTTCACTGCTGTTAGTACTTTAAAGTGTATTCTGTGGTATTCCAATGTATATCTGCCTTAAGCTGCAATCAGTTTTACTAGCTAAACTTCTGCCAAACACTTACCATAGATCCTACAGAACTGACTCCAGTGCCAGTCACTACCACTGGGAGCATCATCCTGTGATTGTTCCTTTTCCCTACATTCTCATTCCTGATGCTGCTATGGAATGGAAATGGGATGCAGTGTGTATGGACTCCTCCTTCTCAGACTGATTTCTTACCTAATCCTCAAGTGGCACAATAGTTTTTTTTACCACATTAAATGAGCACAACCACAGTGCACACACAGTTGTGCCTGGCATAAGACAACATCATGACTGCACCCATGGAAGGAATTGCAAAGGAATTGTATGTATAGGTCATAGCAGTTGTTAAAATTGTGTCATTTTCATATACAATCAGAACTGCTGTTATTCTAAGACGAAGAAGGTGTTACAAACTTTCTGTGCATCTAATTCAGCTCAGCCACATCTGTACTCTAGAGGTATGTAAACACTCAGCAAAAATAGAAGGATATCTGCAACAATGTCAGCCACTTGAGGTGCTCCATTTCCTTGACTCCCGCTCATCTTTGACAGATGATTGTAATGCAGTATCTCAAAGGAGATAGGAAACAGGAGATTGAGACACCCCTGCAGGGCTCCACTGAGTTTCAAAGGTGCCAGCAGCAAGAAACACAGCAAATTAAAAAGCTAGAGTGACAAGAACTGCAATCTTCAGGGCTGAATATATATTGTATGTTGTATGAAGAGCCACAATGTAATGGGCTCCTACTGGAGAATAGATGTACAGTAAAGACAGATATCTATGACTTAAATTGGCTAAGTTAATAAATAAAGATGTAATAAAAGGTAAAGCTTTCTGAATGTGTGCCACATGCAGAAGGGCATGAGAAAGCAGTTGGGGACTTTCGTGTTTCCCTTGCTCCTGACACTCAAAGCACCCCATAGCCAAGCAAAACCAGGAGGTGCTCCTTGCTTGTATTGGGGCGAAGTTTAAGACAACTCAAAGGGACACATGAAAATTGGAACATTCTATTTGTTGTAATCCTGTCCATTCCAGCATGACATGATTGACAGAATTCCTGGGCTTTACAAGTGGAGCTGAGTCTGCTCTTTGTGGCATCTGATGTACCCACTTTGCTGGTGATTCATGATGCTATCCCAGCATTTTACATCTATCTTTGCTAAGATATCAGGCAACAAAGAATGAAAATCAAAAGGATTTTATTATTCTTGTTTCTTGATGACTGAGCTGAGGAGAGCTGTTCCAATGCCTTTTATACAGAAAGAAGGCACAGGAACTGTCATGCTGAATTGCAGCCTTTGGGACTGGTCTTTGCTCACACAGATGGGAGAAGCCCACCAATTTTCTTGGATATTTGTACTTCACAAGGAGGACTTCACTATATCATAAAAAAGAGGGATGTCTTCCTACCAGATCACAGTCTATATATAAGAGAGAGCTGTATATATTAAAAAATAAATTTAATCCAGTCAATGAGTACCTTCTGCTATGTAGGTGGCAAAACACCACTTATAGAAAATAATTTGTTGCAAGACAAAACTGGACAAATTCCTATTAGAGGAATGACATTTTTGACACAAAGAACATATTTTAATTAAAGCTGCCTGTTTAAGGACATGCCAGATAAATCCTGAAAGTCTTTAAGTCAAACCTGATCATCTTTTTAAACTCTGTGTTAGAGCCCAACAGAAGTGATAAGCTTGAGACAGCTTTATTTAGTGTGGCTCTATGGCCTTTGGTGGGTCATGGGGTCAGAGAATATCAGTCACCACGGCTGCCTTTTCTGATGACTTTAATCTTTAAAACCTTCCAGCGAAGCTGTGTGACCCATCGTTAGCAAAACTCATAAAAAATGGCCAAAGTGCATATTTGGTTGCACATGACATCATAAATTACCAACAGGATCATTCTGACCAAGGAGTTTTCCCTCAATTAACCAAGAAAAAAATGGGGAAACCGGGCTCCCACTGTCACCACTGCCTATCAGCAGACACCACCAGGATGAGCTGATGCCATGGTGCCCCAGCCAGGTCTCTGCCCCCAAGCAGTCACTCACCTCTGCCAGAGGTGAAATCTTCTTGAAATCACTTTGACTGAGCTCCCCAAACAACACATTTGTAAAAAAACAGCACTAACATCTTACCCTGGGAAGTACAAGGCAGTGCTGACTGTGTTTGATCCCATGCTCCCCTCTGCCTCACTATCTTTCACAGCTCCAAGACCCTGAAGAGGACCCAATTTCCGTTCCATATATCCTTTCACAAAAGTTTCACTTGATTAGAGTAAAGGTTGTTCAAATACTTTTACTCATAAAAAATGGACATGTTAAAAAAAAAGACATTATTAAAGATTTATTCAACCTCAAGCCAAGACACTGAAATCAAACCAAACATAAAAGACCGGGGAAACACACTGTAACTCACTCAATAATGTAACAAAATGCTATCACTGCAGAAAAAACACAAAAGTAATAAAAGTAACTTTGACCTTAGTAGCTTTCAAAGTGTTAGGTACTGATAGAAATTTCCTAACCCGATTTATGAAATCTATTCTGCTCTGCAGTCTCCTTATTTTTTTTCCTCTGTGATGTGAAATTTCAAAAGCCTCCAGCACTTTTTCTAATTCTAAGTTGAAGTTCAAGGACTGAATCTACAATTTGATGAAAAATTACTTTAAATAATAACAATATTTTAATAAGTCCCACAGTCACCAGCATTCTTTTACACCTCTTAGAAAGGCTTCCTGACAAGTGGGACTGAATCAGGAGCTAAATGTCTTTGTAAATGCAAGTTGAGCAGTGAATTAGAGTATGGTTCCTAAATCACTTGAGAAGATAAATTCAGCTTCTTGATTACTTGGTCTCCTAACATTTTTATTTATCTCTATTTAGATTGCAGGTATATTCCAGTTTATTTTTATACCAAAAGGCAAGCAGCTGTAATGGAAGCTCAGGAACCCCCTTTAAAATTATAACTTGTTTTGTTTACAGGCAGTGAAACACAGAAATAAGGGACAGGAACACAGGAACTCTATCCCTCTTCATTAGAAACATCATGTTACAAATAGTGACAGGTTCCTCAACCTGAGAAAACAGACCAATTCCTACATAAGTTTTTGCTCTAAAAACAGCCAAGTTCTTTCATCCCTGTAGTAGGAAATTGATTTCACTTTTATACAACTTACTCAAGGAACTAAATAGAAGAGGAAAAAATTGTAATTAAACTATATTTTAGACACTTACCTGGAGCTGCACAAACACAAACTTCCTTACTAGAAAATATTAGCGTCCTGTTAGTGAGGGTCCTTGGATTGTTTTTTTTTTTTTTTTCTCTACACACACCATTAAGCAATATCAGTCCAGATACAGAACCCAATATGTACGTATTTGGAAATTGCAGAATTAATGTGCAATTTAAACTCAGCCTAAATGCTTATCTAGGCTTGATTAATAAATAGCTTATGATAGTCTTTAACACACAGCACTAATGTTGCTTCATTTACTGCACAAGAGACAATGCTCATTTTAAGAGCAGTTCACTACTTTGGTTTGTTCCATTACTCATATCGCAATCCTTCGTAGCGCCCTTTATTACCTATATGTGGCTCAAAACCTTCTCTGAAGACAAATTTATTTACTTTGCCCAGGCAGTTGTTTGGTGCTCATCATCAGAGGATACAAGTGATTCAGCCCTATTATTTTAACTGCAGCCTGGAAGAAATCAGCATCCGTCTTGTACAGATGACAAAAGATGCAGGGAGAGAGACACAGTTACACCAAATCTGAGACATCTGGCACATGAGCTGCAACAGTAGATAGCACTACTCATTATTCTGTAGGCTCGAAACAACTCTCTAGTGACTTCAGGAGTAGATGTGGGTGTTCAAGCTTCTGATTAATCAGAGTGTAGGATCTCGCAGTCAGCACGCAGAAGCTGGGGAATACACGCATGATATGAAAAATTTACTGACTTTGCTAAACATAGTGGCAGGGACAAGACTACAGCCCTATTTTTCAGTCTTATCTAGCTTTTCACCTACATATTTCCTTTTCTATAATCTTTGATTTATCTACCATACGCCGTCCAACCGCATGGACAGAAATGAACAGTCTCTTCCACTGCACAAGCCTAGGTATCCCTGGGCAGGTCTAACTTGGGGTCTGGATGAGGCAGAAATGCCATGGGAGGTGAGGATATGGGGAGAGAGAAAGAGGCAGTAGATAATTACAGGGTTAAAGACTCTGCTCTAGTGCATGTGAACAAATGAGCCATCTTAAATGACCTCAAATCTGCCATTTTTTTAACCTTTGAGTACTCCACTTTGGTACCTTAAAAATACTCTTTCAACATTTTTTTTTCATGCTTCTGCCATATAAAATCCTGTGCTTTATGTGCCAGAGAACTTGTTTATGCTCCAACAGAATTTTGGAAAGGCAATAGAGGGAAATAGAGACATGAGGGAAATTTCCATATATAACATTTTTAACTTCATGCTTTACTTTTTACTTAAAGGCTATGTTGATTTGGTTAGTTTTTTGTTTGATTGGTTACGGGTTTTGGGGGGGGGAGGATATTTGTTGTGTTTTATTTAAAACATGGAATTAATTTCATGTGTGCCTTTCTTGAAAAACTACACATTCTAAATAGTCTCTTTTTTCTTTTTCTTTATTAAGAATGTATTTTCCATGATATTTATTGAAAAATAAGCCTCAAGCCTCATTTAAGCACTGAGATTTGGATCACTTAAAAAGACTAGACAAAAAATGAAAGCTAGCTGAACATCTAAATCACATGCAGAGTGGGACCACGCACAGCAGGACTCTGATACTGTGGGGCACGCTGCAAACATGCCATGAATAGTGTCACGTAAATAAGCCCAAGAACTTCACCATAAGAAACATACTCAAATTCCTACAGTGTGGTTCTCTGACTGGCATTAGCATTTTGCAGTTTTGCCTGTGAAGTAGACGGATTTTCTTTCCCAGTTGGACAGTGGAACCATCCCGGCTCTCCGCAGCACAAAGGTGCGGTTTGTACAGCCCGGGCTGTGCGGGACAGGCGATGTCCTCTCCGCGGAGCCGGGCTGGAGCCGTGCCGGGAGGAGGAGGATGCCCGGCCCGGGCACGCTGCTCTCCAGCGCCGGACCAGGAGCATCCTCTAGCGGCCAGCGCCTCGGGAAGCCCCTGCGTCCCCCAGGAACGAGAATCTTCTGGAAGACGGAGGGGAATCAGCAGCCAGGGGAAACGGGCAGAAGCCAGAAGGCTGCTAAGAAGATGAAGGATATTTTCCTGGTCTCATTTACACCTCCGTGTCAGACTGAATGGGAGACAGTTCTCTCCTAGGTTCTGAGTGGCACAGAGTCTCCTTTCCCTCTCTGCTCTGGAACGCCCTCATCATCAGCTGTGCTTTGGCATGTAAGAAAACAACAACCCCCTCCATCCCAAACATACAAACAAAAAAAAACCCCAAACACCACAATACTCCCCAAGCACCCACAAAAAACTCCGAAGGAAAACAAACGAAAACATCCTACAAATCCAACCAGTTTGAAAGGACTGTGTACACAACTCTGAA
This sequence comes from Callaeas wilsoni, assembly GCA_013398955.1. Taxonomy (NCBI): domain Eukaryota; kingdom Metazoa; phylum Chordata; class Aves; order Passeriformes; family Callaeidae; genus Callaeas; species Callaeas wilsoni. The sequence goes on along the minus strand of VWPU01004401.1, from coordinate 49,814 downwards.
GTGTGTTACATTTGCATTAAACTTGTAGCCACTTCACTTAAACAACAGCCACATTACATTCTAGTCAGCCTACGGTGCAAAAAAAAGGGACAAATGCAAGAAAAAAAAGAGCAATCACATGAACTTGCCATTTCCCCAGACCATAAAATAACCTCATTGTGGCTAAAAATAAACAAATAAATAACCAACCAACCAAAAAAATAAACCATCAATCAAACAAATAAATAAATATATAGAAAAATAGATAAAGGAAGACTTCCCCAGTTTAACTGCTTAGGAACTTTAGAGAATTTGTTACAGATGTGCACTTAAATTTGGGTCTCTGTACTATTATTATGAGCTGGGATTGAGGCACGTAAAAAGCCTATGGTGGGTACACACCGGCTGAAAACATAAATTAGTTTGTTAGGGCATAAATCACACAGCAAGGTCAAGGAACTAGAAGGCAAAGCACAAGTGCCTAATGTTTTACAGCCCATGAAGATTGCACCTGGGATCAGAAATCGTCGCCTTAGGAGCTGCAGGACAAGGAACATGGCCAGGACACACTGGGTTTGGTGGGGAGGATGGCTCTTGGGAGACTTCCAGGCTCACAAGGGCAGTCTTTTCTCTTTTCCTTTGGCCGGCTGCCTTCTCTCAGGCAGCATTTGCCCTCCAAACACATCAAAACAGAGCACATTCACCTGGACTACCCTTAACAGTCTAAAACATTCCAACCATGCTTGGATTAGGAAGAAAAGTTGCATATTTTGACAGGTATGACAGCAATATGGTCAAGTGCAGCCAGTATATTTATAACAGTGACTATGTTTGACTCCCAGGCAAAGCTTAAAATTAGTCATGTCCTGATGGGTAATATTTTGAAATAAAATTTTCAAATTTACCCTGGGTTTCTACAGAGGATAATTTTAGGGAAGCTTTGCCATGTTTTAAAGCAGACTGTATTTGCCTGTCTTCTCATGAAAGGAAAGTGTGACGCAGTTTTCTCCCATTTCTGCCTGGATGCAGTCAGACACAGGAGAGCACCGTGCCAGCAGCAGTGACTAAGCCACCACGTGTCTGTGGATTAGCCATGACCTGGCCACCATGAGTGGCACTCTGGCAATCTCAGACTCTGCTGCCTGAGGGTGCTGGCCCTGATGTACCCACCACTGAAGAGAAGTAGATAAAGAAATTTAAGTGTTCCTGATGTCCACTCGACCTGCAAGACACACGCCAAGTGCAGTGTGTTGGCAGCAGTTGTCTGTCACATTGCTCTAGATGGAGCAAACAAAAAATTCACAGGAAAACAAACAAAATTACTTCTGCAGTGAGAACTATCCTTCAAGCATTTAACCTGCACTCCTATCAAAGAACCCCAAAGCCTAATTTTTAAACATGTGGCACAGATCACAGGCATTGCTGAGGTAGTCTCACAAACCTTTTATATTTCAGTGCAGTGAAAATCAAGAGACACTTCTGGTAAAGACACAGTGTGTCAGGAGACCAAACATTTACTCTCAAATTTCAATCAGACTTCAAATGAGGTCATGACATAGCACATATACATTTTAAAGCATATAGATCTATATCTATATACATATATTTATATAAATGTATACATACCCCGTGTACCTAATTAAATATAAACACATTAAATGATGCAATCTTAATTGGCTATTACAACTTAAGACAGTTATTGTCTACGCACCTATAAGAATACAAACATATGCTCGGGGGAGGCAAAAAGACAAATGGAATACTAGAAACTTAAAAGAAAAAGAATAAGGAACAAAAGACATGATAAAGTCCAGGCACAATTCTGGTAACTTTGCCAAAAAAGAGTGTACCAGAAGTCTACAAGAGAAAAGCAAAGACGATGACCTATGGTGTAAGAACGTAAAATAAACTAGAAAGCTACAAAATTACGAGCAGGATAGAGAATGTGGTACTGATGATTCCCTCTTTCCCTTTAGGGAGCCTCAAATACAACTATCAGGCAGCAGCTTTAAAACCTACTATAGAAGTACATTTCCACACAGCTCATATCTAGATCCTGGAACTCATTGCCACAGAACACTTCATTAAGTGTAAATGTTACCAAGAAAAAGGTTGCAAATATATGCAAGAAGGTAAATCACAGCCTATTAACACAAAGATACAGACACGACCTCTGGCTTAGGACAGTAAACTGCTTGATCCATAAAGAATGAGCAAGTACAAAAAGGATGGAGAAACATCACCGTTTACCTGCCCAATTCTTCATGTTTTCCATTCTTTAGCACTGTAGGGTTTTATTTTACTTGTCTTCTCCATGTAAGCTTATGTCTGTAGCCAGCGAATTACTTTACCCGTCACAAATGCTTTATACTTTATTGCTACCCTAACCTGCCAATTCCTACAAAATTCAGTGATGCTCTTTCAGCATCCCAGAGTAATCCAAGAAAAGTGTTTGTATTTATTCCTTTCTAAATCACTCGGTAATTTTCACCTGGTGGATTTTACATTTTCTTATTACCTTTATATTTCACCATTCAATACTGAACTTCTAAGACTTTTAGAAATGGAGAAGTGAAAAAAGCACAACTTATAAATATTACTATGATAATCCTATACACATAACAATGAAATGAAGAACTGAACAGCACTTTATAACCACTGTTTTATCTTACTGACACTGATTTGCTGAAAAATGCATTTACAGATTGATTCTTAACAAATTATTAATGCTATTGGTAGCATGACCTATTATTTCTCCAGTAGGAATAGAGCAAAGAGAATAATTTAAAATTAAGAGGGAAAAAAATACATAAAAAACCACATTTTTACATGCAGTTGATTTTCAATTTTAGTTCACAATAATTTTATAACCCCAAAGAATGTATATTTTATTCTCAAAATATAAATATCCATTGTTAACTTTGACAAGTCTGCAGTCTTTTCTCAGCCAGATGAGAAATGAGAGGAGGCAGAAAAGGAAGCAGAAGAGAGTACAGAAGGAGTTTTTAAACATTCAGACTTAAGTTCTAAACTGTTATATTTCAAATTCAGACCATTTTTCTATTGAGCAAATTCAAGAAAAAAGAAAAATAATAAAAATTGTGTTCTTTAACATGATTTGAGGGGGTTGTCGGTAAAATTACATTCTGAGTACGTTTAAGCAAAGATTGCATGAGTACATGAATGAAATACAGAGTTGGTTGGCAAAAAATTAGTTTAATCTGCATAGTCCAGTTTCAGTAGCAAGTGTTGACTGCCTTTCCCTTAAGAATGGGTTCAGAAGCTTGGTCTTTCCTGAGCCTGCTGGACAGACCCGAAGGCCAGGCTGCCTTTGCCTTGCAGGGAGAGGTTCCAGCATAAAGGTAAAAATTCTGAGCTGCTGCACTCACTGTCACCATGTTAGGCATGACATGGCACTGCCAAAATAAACATGCCCCAATGAAAAGTTCACAGGTGCCCATAGATGGGTTGGAGTCCCTGTCAAAAAGTTAAAATGGCTCCATATTCGAGTCCACATCGCTGCACTTTTGCCAGCCAACCAGGGCAGAGCTAAGCACCATTCGTTAGAGTTCTTGCAAGCTCCCCAGAGATTAAGGAATTATAGAAACTTAAAAAGAGTTTCTAACTGAAATTTTTATGGCCTTTACTACAGTGGAGTATAAACCTTCATGGCTGAGGTTTGTAACTGTTACCAGAATGTTGCAGAACAACAGGAGGATCATTACCAAAACCAGCAGCTGAAGAAAGCAATGCACCAAAACCATAAAGCAATAACTCATGCCTGCCCACAGAAAGACTAGCTCATCATTCCATTACATACAAAGGACATCTTAGCCATGACTGCAACCCAGTGTTAAGCCAAATACAGTCAATAATCACTGAAATATTGCTATTATTGCTTTTTGTTTACATAAATATGTTGTGAACATAATCTCCTGAAAGCAAACTGATACCTTTTCACAGGAAGGGATCCAGTACCTTCAAAATATTATCATCCAAGTGTAAAACTACAGATACTTTAAACTATCTTCTGGGTTGTTGTGGTTTTTTTGGGGGGTTTTTTGGGGGTTTTTTGGTGGTTTTTTTTAAATTCTGTTTTTGGGCTTTTGGGGGGTTTTTTGTTTGTTTGGTTGGGGTTTTATTTTGTGTCTTTTCTTTTTTATTTTTCCTTATCAGTAAAGATACAATTCTACTTTCTCAAAGTTTGACAAAGACTGGACAAACTTATCCTTTTAATACAAGAATGGTTAACAGAAACTTAGTTTTGTAACAGACTTAATTTGATGCTGGTCTGATGAAGTCGGGAAAACTTCAAGTACAAAATTTCCAATATAAAATGGAACGTTCATGGTTCCTACTGACTCTGCAGAGCAGACAGGCTGACACACTTTATTGCTGCCTAGCAAATATTAGACATATTCTACCTGCTTTGGCAAAGGAAATTTTACCCCATATTCTGTAACAACAACAAAATAATATCTGTATAGTAAATGACTAAGAAAACAGTCAGTCCCATGAATACTAAAAGCAAACTAATTCAATCTCCTTGTGAATAGACATTACACTGAATTTTATATGGTTGCCATCTCATATCCCATCTGCTTCTGTTCTTCTCACCAAAAAAAACTTTCCCAAATGTGTGAGTATTCCATTGACTTAGTAAAGAGTTTTACACATTTTTCAAGAGTGTAGGGGTATGCCATGGTCTCAGTACTGGGACTGGGAATTTTGTTAAACAGAAAAAAAGTTTTCTGTGTCTTCACTGAATGTAATGAAAGCTGTACAGCTTGGCCTTTATTAATGAACACCTCTACTACCCCCATATTACCTCAGCTTTAATCAATATTCCATGACCCTGCCTTCACAAGGCTAATATTGTCTTAAATCACCCATTTATAGGGATCACAGTTATAGGTTCTCCTGTCTTCACCAAAGGGGGATGTTCCATCACAAGCTTTTCCCACTAGAATATGTGACATACTACTTTTTGTATATTTACCCAGATCAGAAATAGGACAGGACTTACAGGCCTTTGGTTTGTTTTTTTTGGTCTGGGCTCTTTTCTTACATACGACATACCAAATTCAACTTAGACCCAAACAAAAAAACTTGATCAAATTATTCCTTAAAAAAAAACAAGTAGTAAAAACATTTTTAAAAGATATGCTAAAATATTTTGGGAATTGGAAACATTCTTCAAAAACCTACAAAAATATAGCACGTTTTCAAAATATAATGTGTTAAAATATCCATACTTTTCACAATGCGGTTTTGCTACTTTGGGAAATCTGCACAAGCTTGCTACCATTTCATCTTCTATTCAGATGGCTAGATATTGTCCTGCATATATGTAATATGTTTAAGTACGTGTAACAAAATCCTCAAGAGTACACCTGAAGGAAAAGTTTGAGCAGGGAAAAGTTCAAGCTCTAGAGTTGTTCAGGCTGAACTATGCAAATAATATCTGGGAAATCTCCCATCCGTTATGACAGGAGAGCCATATGCCTCTAAAACTGCTTAAAATAAACCCAGATACTCTAAAGTTTATATGTATTGCAAGAGAACAGAAAGTGAAGCTAGAGTAGCTTTTTCAAGGAACTACTGACAAAAAAGGGAACTGCATTATATCATTGGGAAAACTTTTTTTTGTCATAGAAGTGGAAGAAATACAAACTGTAATAAATTAAAAACATAAAATTAATATTTAAAAAGCCCTTTATGCAATTGTTTCATCTCAGAGCAAGTGCCAAATAGGCTGCTTTCATTATAAATGTGCTGCATTTCATGATGTTAATTTAAAGTTATGCACTGTAAAGCTTTGGACAAAGACATTACCTGTGTCTGAACTAATGCAGTTCTATTTGTGAGGTATACTGAGGTCTGACAAAGGCAGCCAGACAGGAGAAACTATTGCATTTCTCATATTTGCATGTAGTAAAATGATCCAGCCATGGACATCTGTGGCTCCAAAGTATGGCTGTATTTCGCTTATATAAAAGACATGGAATAACACCCTTTATCTGCTCTTGTCAAGGGTGTAATCCTTGTAACTGCCTGCAATTCATAAGATGTAGAGGTGCCAGAAGAAGCACATAAAAGCATAGAAAAGTATATTTATGTGTTTGAAGGTTATGTGTTTAAAGCGCTTTCCAAAGCATCGAAAACACCCTCTCAAATTCAGGTTCTCCACTTTTCCACTGAAAGTCACTGAGACCATCTCTCCAAAATTATTTTTTATTATGAGTTTTAACATCATTAGGTGCTTTTTTAGTGCTTCACTTCAGTCTAATAGATCTTTTGGAAGCTACTTATCAGTTAGGAGTTATTAGAAACAAATCTATGCTCTTGCTTAGACTCTCAAAACTGGTTCACCCACTCAACAGATTTTGGATTTTGAGATCCACAGCAGACAAAGAAAAATACTATCTGCTTCCAGTGCCAGGTTTGCCCATACTATTCATGGGAACAGATAGTACAATTCTAAGACAACGTGCAGCTTACAGTTTCAGGCAGCTGGGTTTCATTCGTAGCTAGATTCTGCACCTTTCTGAAAAGGATTCTGTTAGGAAATAATTCTGAGTTGCAGGTCTTCTCCTTAGCCAGGTTCTGAGGCCTGATGGCTGTCCTTGCACACAGCTACTCTGTGACTGCACTGCAAAAAGCCATTAGTAAGCTTTTTCTCACTCCCTAGCATCAACACCTGGGTTCAACTATTGCTCATTTAGGTGATGCAAATTCTTGGGTGATCCAACTGGCAATCAATATGAATTTCTAGAACATGCACCCCTTACCTTGTCAAAAGCAAATTTCGTTAAGTGGCAACTTGCTTCTGCTGACCACTCATCATTCAATAAAGGAATAAAAACCACCTTCGACACAGCGAGGAAAGATGCACTTAGGAAGTGCATTAACTTATCAAGTTCTGCTCAGGTTTTCTCCTGGCCTATCTTTTGGATTACTGCATAGAGCTTAATAGCAGGACCCAGCTGGATTCACTGCTCCACAGACTGGAGAAGAATCAGTTTATAAATGATTGCTTATGACAACTGAATTATCCAGAAGTTTAGAGTTAAGTATTTGCTGTGCTGATCATTTAAAAGATAAGATGGGCATCATTTAATGGAATCTGAAGCATGACGTGGCTGAGGAGATTATAGTTTATAATCTACAGTTTCATTACCAGAATAGCATTTAACATAGTATTCCACAGAAGGAATGGCATAGAAAATACTGTAAAAGGGATAGCTGCATATGCACAATTTCACCTGCTTTTATGCAGTACTGGTGTTACGTAATGTAAAACAAATGTATGTTAATGCCTTCCAAAACCAGCCAGGGATTAAAACCTGTGAAGCAATATACATATAGAGACATTCAATAATTAAAACAGGGCCATTCTCATGAACCCAAGTTTTTCAAAAACAGTTAAAAATAATTATTAAAAGGCAAGGGCAATGGTAACAGACAGTGCCTGTTTTCAAGCACATGCCAGGTAAAGCATTTTCCTTGCAAGAGAAAAGTTAAAGCAATTGTGAAACTCTCTCAGTAGCATTTCCATCCTTAGGCAACATTTTGCAGCTATTGCTCATGCTGTGCTTCTGGCAGGCAAATGTCATTTTTAAATAACATGGGAGGAATGCAGAGCTGGAGTCAGAGTTCACCAGGAAGATGAGCACAGGGCTCCGGGTTTAGTATACAGGTCACTTGGAACCAGCAGCCATACACTTTCTCAGTAATCTCTCTTAGTTAGAGATCACTGTGGTTCACAACAAAGACAGAATGTCTGTCTGTCCGGTACGACAGGTATATAACAGCTCTCAAAACCAGACACTCTCAAAAAAGACACTAATTTAGTCTCAAGCAGCATACCAGATAGTCAGACAGAAGGAATCAGTTTTAAATTGTGATCTTTCTCTGACAATTCCCATCTTGCAGAAAATGTAGCACCAGGTCATCCTCTGCCATTAAGCTGTAGGCAAAAAAGTGAATGACAGAATAATGGTTCATCCTTGGCAAAAACCAATGATGAGAGAACCCAGTTTTCTAGGTTAAAGTCCAGTTATGAAATATTTTGAAAAGTAGAAGACATCTATTAAGCTTGGTCTTTAAAACTAATATGCAAAGCTTTTCCCTGAGGAAATTTCTGTTGAAAATGGATCTTTGAATACTTTCTTGCAAGGCTTCAGGATTTGACTAATTACAAAGCAGTTTTGTTTTGCTTAGTGAATTATTCTAGCTCTATTCCTGAAGCAGCAATAAGGAATGAAAAGATAAGAAGCACCCTAATAGTATTGCAGCTTATCAGGAGAAATCTTCATCAACTTCAGATGAGCAAAGTCCATAGAACAGGCACACTTTTCCTTTTTTTATTTTCTTCTTCACTTAGATAAAAGTAAGATGATTGAATCACCTCAGAGTTTGTAAGACAAGCTCCTTATTGCCTGTGAAGAAAGACGGCCTCTGAAGTCTGGGAAGCAAAACGCATCTACCTCTTTACTAATACTAAAAATTAGATGTGAATAGAACTTAACAGACTTGTTTTCTTTTCTCTTTCCTATGTTAAACTACAGATGATGTATTTACACTGAGAGTCTCTAAGGCAGAATTTACTCAATTTTTGAAGTAAAATATTGTTTTATGTTTTTTGTTGATCAGATCTGCTCAGGTAGCACAAAAATAGAACCTTCCAGAGTTGCTAGTTCTTTCTCAGAAGTGATGCTTCAAGTGACTGGGGCAGTTGCCATGGGTAAACTCCTGGCCTCATTAAAGTTTTCACACAGTTTTCAACAACAGTTTGCTGGTCTAAATGCATTCTACTAGTACTGCTGAAATGAAATGCTCCAAGTAAAAACTCATGGCATTTTTCCACAATTGCTATTGAATATTAATAGTACACTCTCTTTCTTCCTACCTCACACTTAAAATTAAAATACATTTTCAAATGCAACAAAATTTAAAAAAAAGAACAGCTCACGGACCATACAAAATATCCAACTGGAAAGATTTTGTGACAGTTTTGTTTATTGCATATTTCTTTATCTCAGCCTTGCCATTCCTACTTCAATGTCACTAAGTGCGTATTAAGATGAGTGACACTAGCCATGACCCAAAACCATTGAAAGTGAGTAATGATGGGCAGCTGAGCTCCAAGTTGAAAAGCTGTTGACAACCCCCCCTGCTCCTCCTCCCTCACTTTTTCCCAACCTTTTGGCCAGATCTAATTTAAATGTGAATACCTTAAGTAATTGCCAATATTTGTAAAGTCACTATATGCAACTGCATTAAAGACAACAGATTTCTGTGTACTGTTTTGCAAGGATTTTTTTGTTTTGTTTTGTTTTAATGCCCTGCAGTTGCTGGGAAGGTGCTGGGTAAAACTTGCCTCAGTTGGTGCACAATTGTTTTATACACTTTCCCCTTACTTCATTCTTTAGTGAACATCTCTGGAATAAGTAATTACTGTGGGAACACTTCTTTACAGCAATTCTCAAACAGCAAAATTGGCAGAGGTTGGTTTTATAAAGTTCACAAACTGAATGGTGCCTTATTGCCATAAACAAAGGGATTTTAACTACTAGCATTAAAATACTCTAAGAATAACAGATAAGTGAATCTGTGAATAAAGATAAGTCCTTAATTGACAAGAAAATGAAGGATTAAGCTAATGCAGCATTATAGCAATATGCCAGGGATTCAAACTTCGGCCTACATCACCATTTTGGACTAAATGATTATTCTGAATGACAGAAAGCAGGACTCCCCTGAGAATTTTTCTGCCTAAAATTTGTCAAAATGAGTGCAACTCGCACTAAGCCTCAATATAGGGTCTCTAAATGAATACATAATGTATTTAGTTACTTAAGATAATTGAAGTCTTGCCAATTTAATTAAAAATAAGCCATGTAGTGAAAGGAAAAGATATTTCAGAATCTCACAACTACTGGTACCACTGGATGAATTTGATGAATGTGGTTTTTTATATTCTGCCTACTGGCTTTACCTGAGAAATCAAAGATCTTTTGCCTGAAAAGACAGTTCAGGCAAAAGTTCAGGAATCAAATCCAGAAGTCATAATGGCCTTAACTGAATAAGAACTGCTAGCCTTGAACTGCACTGGGTGTACATAAATATGTATGTTGCTCTAAATTCCATCTAGACAGAATCTTAAAAATCTCTTTGCTTTTCCATTTGTCCCTGACACCCTTCATAGCCTTTGTAAAATAAATAAATAACTAAAATTAAAAACTAAAAGTAAAAAGAACCAAGTGAAACCTGAAGAGTTAAATCTTCAAGAGGTATTTCAAGCTGATCTTCCTTTTGAATTGAACTAGTGGGTGAACACCTAAAGTAAGATAAATAAACTTTTTGTTGATTACACTGAAATCAAGAATGTGAGAGAACAAGTCCAGGTCATTACCAGTGGAAAAGGATTTATTCAGACACACTTGTATAATTTCGATAACTGTAGCAAAAGAGAAGATGAGACACCCTATACCTATTAATAAGTGCATAATGGCATAAGTTACTCCATGTACAGTCAAAAATATGCCAATTTTTTTTAATTAGGACTGCTGGGTACAGATATGATTCTCCTCTTCTGGGTCTCATGAAACCATCTCTAAAATCTACAAGAATGTCACATGGGAGTGGCTCTGAGACCCAGTTTGTCCTAAGCAGTTAGAAATTGTATTTTCTCCTGGCACAACTAGAGCATTTAAGAACATGAAAACTGAAGTTCTATGTTGGATTGAAATCAAACAAAAGAATTGTAGAATGGTTTGGGTTGAAAGGGACCTTTAAAGGTCATTTAGTCCGACTTGCAATGAGCAGGGGCATCTTCAGCTAAACCAGGTTGCTCACAGCCTCGTCCAACCTGACCTTGAATTTTTCCTGGGATGGAACATCAATGACCTCTCTGGGCAACCTGTTCTAGTGGTTCACCAAAAGCATTTATCCTTCATGTTTGAAGCAATCTATAAAGACATTTCACTACACAGGCATGCCCAGGTGTCTGTGTAAAAGCCTTGCCTTACCCATAATTCTTCTTGAGTCAGTCTGAGCTTAGAGAGGAGAAAAGCATTACCCACTGTAGATAAAGGCAGTACTCAACTCCAACACTGGTTTTTCCACCTTTCTTATTTCTACAATATCCTTCCCTCCCCGACAGCATACAAAGCACATAAAAATGAAACTATATCTGAAAGAGTGGACCTTATTTAGTGGCACCCATTACTAGGAGATGAATGGCAGCTTCCACTCTGATAACGGATCGTGTTCAGAAGCCCCACAAACCTACAAAATTGTTTTGAATCCCTTCATTACAGAAGAACCGAGTCATATTTGGAACTTTTCATTCTAACCTCGAACTGTGACAGAACATCGCCAGTAATCTTTTGGAATCTGTCAGAAATTATTCTTATAGAAAGATTCTGTTATTTTCTAGAACTTTTGTTGAAATTTAAACAAAAAATAGGATTTAACCCTGCTTTGAGCAGATAAGTTGGACTAACTGACCTCAGGAGATCCCTTTCAAGCTGTACTATATTATATATCTATGATAAAGTTATCAGCAACTGCAACGATCTTGTGAACAATCCCTTCTCTAAACTCACAGATCAGGTGTTTTTCAGTTTCTGGGGTTTGATTAATTTTTAGACTTATTGGATGAAACAAAGACCAACCTGCAATTAGAGCAATATCCTTTTAGAATCCTATGAGTTCAATTCATGCATTTGTACCATAATACAACTTGAGTTTTTTAGCAATATGTTAATTCAAATGAATTGAACAGGTATGCAAATTTTTATTTATTTGCAATAAAAAATAACCTAGTGAAGTTTTAATTTTACTATTACTCCCTCTCCTTCCAAAGTGGGATGAATTCTACGCAGCTATCCACAGACCTAAAGATTTACAGACAAGTCCTTAAGTGTCAAACAGATAAACTGTTTTAAGAGTGAAATAGCCAAGGCAGAATCTTCTGCAGCATATTAACTATTGTCTGGCCCCTAAAAGAGAAGAGGAAATAATTTTTTTTAAAAAAAGGAGGGGGATAAACTAGACATCCAGTTGCTAAATTTGAATTGCAAAGCCCACAGTCTGGAGAAGACTCTGAGGAAGTGTTACCCACACAAAATACTTAAAATGTAACCAGAGAAAGATGAGCCAAAGGAAGACTACTAAAGAAATTGAATTGACAAGGAAAGCAAGTTTACGTTCAAATAAAGTGAGCAAGTTCAAGTAGAAACAGATCTGGAAAAGCATTTCACAGTAATTTGTGGGATCTATTTCTTTCTCTAGAGATTGACAAGCTCCAAAAGAGCAGAAGGATGCTGTGAATGGAAGTCAGCGTTTAAGAGGGCTCAGAGCCATCTCTGATTTATTATATAGTTTACCTTTAAAATTTGCTCAAAGCCAGTGTTGATATGTCATGCCACATATAAACAGAGCTCAAAATATTGATTTTACTCTGAATTTCAAAGTGAAGTGCAGAAAATGGATGACTTTATAGTAGATCTATTTTTTTAGAGAAAAACTTATATAGAACTTTAAATAACAAAGGAAAACATTCTTTGATAATAAAAGAATCCCTGTGCTAAAATTAAAAGCAGAATGCTCCCTTGATGGTACAAAAGTGAAGTGATGGTGTTATGGAGAAACAGGTCTATACATAAGGAGATTGTCTCTGATTTGAAACAAGAGTCATACAAATGTATGTGGAGTGAAATTGCAGCAGGAAAGAAAATGTGGCAGCAATCACGTGTCAGCCTTAAAAATCTGCAAGGGTTTTGATTTGTTTTCTTTCATTGGATTTTTGAGGATCTAATTTAAATAGTTCCATTTCCCAGCATGTTCATTACTCGTTCACTGAGACATTTCTCCTAGAAAACATTTCTCCTAGAAGTATATTCCAAGACAGCATCTGTAGATTACTCTTTATGTTCATTGTAAGGAGTTATGGAGAATATGACAGAACAATGTGAAAAAATTGTGATTGAAAGCTGTCCAAATCAGAGGCAATTAACTGCTAATAAAATGTTACTTCAGAAAAAACGGGAAATATAATGAAAGCTTAGAATTAAACCTAATACGGACGTATCAGTAGAACTTAGAGACCCTGCTGCTATGCACAAGTCATCACAGTTAGTGCTTGGACTGTGCATCCAGGAGAAATTAACCAATGCTGCATGAACACAGGTGCAACATGGGAACAAAGTTCCAAGCTCATCTGCTGAGCATTTCCCCTCGAGTGGGGAACCTGAATCTGAGCACTTACTGTCTGTTTCAGGGCAAAGTTCCAATCAAAAGTTTGCTAAAAGCACTGTCAATACAGCCACAGGAGTTAGAAGACAACTTCTGTAATGAGAAGCAAGCAAAGAATGCAATGGGTCACATTCTAACATAATTAAAGTCAATGCAGAACCATTTATAACAAATTTACCATCTTATTTCCTGTGACAGCTTGGTTTGGACATCAAAAATCCCAAATTTCTTTCAATTCTGTTACCTAACATAAACATGATGTTTCCTGGGCATAGTTCTGCTCTTAACACATCAGTTTAAATGGTGCATAAGAGGTCCTAATTTTATACTTACATACGTAATGACCTGAATAAAATTCTCCACAGTTAAACCTTGGCAGGTTGGCATCCATGTTGAGAAAAAAAGATAAGCAAATTTTCTTTACTCATTAAGTTTAGCATTACTTATATATCTATGTTATAGTTCCAAAGCAAAGGACTTTGTTTCCTGCTGGAAAAGCCATACATGTTCATGATGTTCAGCCTTTATTCATGAAGTTTATGGAACTTAAAACACTACTTTAATGGTATCACATTCTTTTGTAAGGTATTTTACAGGTGACTTTTAAACAGGTTACTGCATATAATCAACATCTAGATATAGATTCTTGTCACATTATGGAAACGTAAAAATCTGGGAACTTGATTAAAGTTTCTCGTACCACATTTAAAACAGTACTGCTTAAACTTGAAAATCAAGTGGAAACTACTTCATTTCTGAGTCAAACTGCTGTTTAAAATCTTTTAGGAGCTGTGGATGGTCAACATCTCTGATAGTCTAACATTCATCTAAGCTGTAACTAACTTTAAACCTTGATGTTTGAAATACTTTGTGGATTTGATTGTTTTGTTTGCATTTCTTTTTTTTAAATTATTTTTAGTACATTATTATATTTCTTATCCTTTCCTCTCAGGGAGTTGATCATAGAGGAGGGGTGGGTGTTTTTCTTTTTCCCCACCATTTTGCAAAGCTACTTGGCTGTAAAATTCATATACTTTTTTGGAAGACAGACTGGCTCAAGTCTTCTGTCCTTTCAGAAAAAACCGTTCAGTTCAGTTACAATGCCAGATACAGTGCTATGGCAATTCTATTGGGTGAGCCTAAATGAGCTGGCATTCAGTGCTGGAGATGGGTTTATCTCCACGATGTAGAGCAAGGCCTAATTTGTTCTACTGCGTTTTCTCACTCATTTGATGTTGTCTAGAAAATGGCAGAAATTATTTTCTAGCAGCAAATAGACTTTCCCATGTTTAGGTAAGATAGCTGGTGGTCTCAGATCTATAACACGAAAATTATCATTTCTGTGAAGTTGCTTTGCTTGCTGGCACTCTCTATTCAAAAATCAATAACCTGAAGAGAATACTTTATCACACTCTCAGCAGGACTGTCATGAGATGAGTAATGTTGCTGTTTGGAATTGCAAAAGGAAACAGAAATTCCTTAAAAAAACAAATTATGAAAGCAAAGTAGCTTAAATGAAAACAAACAAACAAACAAACAAAACTCTACCAAAACACCATGAATTTAAACAGACTTTTGAGGAAGTGCAAGATGATTTCTAACAATTCCTTGGAAGGGTCCTATGTAAAAAAACCCCCTTGGATTTGAAGCTCTGTGCTGTTGATCAAGAAGCCTGGAAGACAACTCAAGCCTAGCCTTTACCCTGACAGCCCAGCCTGTTAGCTCCGTGAGAGGGGTACTGAAACACCAAAGGAAGCATTGCATTGTCTCTGTGGGAAAGCCTGAGCTCCAGAGGACAGAACGGCGAGACACACAACTGTACTGTTAATTCTGGTCACTAAAAATAGGATGCATATCCATACTGCCATATCAGATTACTAGGCTTGTGCTATTGCTTAAGACAGATTGAGCCACAGGCCAAAACTGTGTCAGGGAGCACACAAACAATTAAACAGCACAGACAATTGTATTCCTGAACTAAAAATAACAACCCAATCCTATTTCTTTTTTTAATATGGACATAAAGTTTAAAAGTTGAAAATTACCTCCCTGCCAGCAGATATCAGAAATTTGTTACGTACTTTCAGGAGTTTAAACACAAGAGTAGTGGAATGCCAAAGCTGTTCAGCTTAGCTGTGGTTCACAGACATCTGAAACCAGGACCCAGGCAGTCCAGCAGGACTGAAGGGCACCATGTCTTTAGAAGTCCTGAGTAAGCTGATACCCTCTATCCTTCACTTGCAGGATCATTTCTGTTTGGAAATATCTGAAAGGAAATATTCTGTTTATATAGAAGTGTTCTTGCTTTCTTTGCACATAAACACAATTTGACTTTTTATTCTAAAACTAAACAGAATTACTTGCTTTAATTTCCTGCTTCTGACTACCTAAGCATAAAGCAAATTGTCTGACACACTGTAAGCTCACTTGTGGGCACAGAAACAAGAAATAAAATGCTGCTTTCATCGACTTTGTGGAGAATACTAAATAGATGATATACAGGAAGGTAAACTAAAAGAAAGACACATGCATTAGCAATGACACAACTGGTAGCTGTTGCTATTTTTACTGAATGTTGAAGTATTGGTATTCAAGCATGAATTCTTTAGATGAGGTAGAAATTTTACCTGTGAAGTTAAGAATACAATTACTGAATTACTCACAGCATCATGTGTAGGCACAAGCAAAAGCAGCTGTTTCCAAGAGCATTAAGTCTGTATTTGTAGTGTTTAGAACTAGAAATTACAAGTGGCAGAGTTATTAATAAGCAACGTGGAGTTAAGCAACTTATCACAGTGAGCAGGAGAAGACTGAAGCAATCACAGAGAAATATGCTTAAAAGAGAATGATGAGCGAAGTTTTTCATTCTCTTTAGCAACTTTCTAGACTATGTGAAAATGCAATTTCATCCTTCCACATTTCAGGATTGTTGCAACTGGAAAATAAATCATTGACAGAAAGCCCTTTCCAATCCATTCATTTGGGAAGGGCACATGCATAGTGGCTGAGTGAATTAGAAACCAGTATTGAAATAAAAACAAAGTGGCAGGCAGATCCAAATGAAAAGTGGTGGAGTAAATGCTGTCGAAGCTCAAGAGCTGCCAAAACCGAGTGCATAAACACAAAGGTAGAAGAGGGAGAAGAGCAGTGCTATCACGGTGCATGGCCAGCATGGACAGCACGAGCATCCTCTGCTCTGGGCCTACTGGGAAAGCTACTCTTTAATCTAAAGAACATGGACATGATGAAATTATGAAAAAATGAAATTATAAAAAATACTAAAGCCTGATATATATGGAAGTTTACTCAAACAACAACACACACATTATCACACAAACGTAACTGTCTAGGACAGACCAAGATAGTCTTCACTTTTCTAGCTGGCACTGTGACAACAGTCATGCCTTGAAACCCATGCAACTTGATAACAAAACCAAAAATAATCTCTAGGGCAGATTTATTGTGTTGGAGCTTTCTGACTTTGTTGGGCATTATTCTTCTCTGTTGGAGGTCTTGTCTCAATAGGAGTAGTATATGAAAAGGGTAATTGTTCTAAGTCAAGAGTAATCCAGGACACAGATTGATGATCACTATGGAAGAGATTGAATAGTTATGTTTTCTACTATCAGTATATGAAATATTCAGTTTGAGTGGTGGCCAGTGCTGGAGTCTTTCTCCTGAGTAAATGAAGGTTAATCAGGAAAGTGACCTGTTGAGATGTACTTGTTGGAAGGCTGGATTGCCACAAAAAACCTCCAATTTATGTCTCGAAATGAGGTGTAGAAGCCAGAGGACACTCATGGGCAGCCAACCCTATTCTGTACTAATTCTTTTAATTTGATTGATGTAATTTGTTATTTCAAAGTACAATTTGGTTGATGTATTTTATGCAGATGACTTGAATGGTATCTGCAATGTCATAAGAGCTAAAGTTGGTAAAATCTCATTACAGTGTAAGAAAAAAGGTGAGGCTACAAGACTTTGCATCTTTCCTAGCTGCCGACCTAAGAGGAGAGGTTATTCTTCATTCATCAGATGTGGCCTCTGCTCCTCAGTCTGCTCAATCTAAACAGCACTTTCAGGAGTCAGGAGAGAATCTCCCACCGCTGCTGTGTGTCTGGGTGTGTCCTCACAGTCTGGGCACACCAGTTTACAACAGTGCAGCCTCACTGTGGTAAGACACCAGTGTTAAGAAGAGCTGCTAATGCAGCAAAGAAACAAATCCAAACACTAACGGAGCTTGTCACAGCTCAAACCTTTGAATCCATAGCTATAGCAGCTTGTAAGAGTTTACAAGCTTTTCTTGTTGCCCTTGATATCCTTGACCAGATTTAATTCCATCAGGACTTTAGCTTTCTTAACCTGACCCCTGGTGGCTCAAACAATTTCTCTATATTTCTCCCAGGCTCCCTGTCCTTGCTTCCACCCTCCGCAGGCTTGCTTTTTGTGTTTGAGTTTGTCCAGGAGCTTCTCGTTCATCCACACAAGCCGTTGAAGTATTCCTGCATATTCCTACAGGTTTCCTTAAGGACAGTTTGACTTCTCTGACCACATCAGTTCTGTGTACCTGCCCCTGAGAACTCCTTTTAGAATGGAACACATTTGTCTTCTGTGTTGGCTTTGTGAACACTGCATCAAACCAAGAGAAAACGTTCATCATCAGGATAAATGAGACAGGGTTGGCAGAGAGGGAACAGTAAATCTTCATGAATACTGTTTGGACAGAAGCTTCTTTGAATAATTTTTTGAACATCCTTTGGGATAAGAGGAGTAGTAGCGTCTCTTTCAGATTTTTGTTGCATGACAATGGTAGTTAGCAGTACTTTAGATAATTAGGTATCTTTTAATCATCTAATAAGACCAGCCAGAAGGTCATCTAATAAAACATAACTTGAATTTATAAAGTGAGATGATGGTTTCTTTTTCCTTTAAAGGAGAGAAAGATAAATATGACTGGAGAAATCACATTCTAGAAGACACTGATAAAGAGAAATGAAGACTTCTTGCTGCCATAATCAATTTTAGCTTTTTCACTGAGAGGTGTGGAAACACACTACTTTATCTCTTACACTATTTGAAATAAAGGTGACTTTTTGTTCGGAACAAAGACTGAATGCCTGTTAGTTTATGGTTCAGTCCCCCGTGGTAGTTCAAATTAAGACTCCTAAAAGCCCAGAAAAGGGTTACCCAAGTTATTGTGAAGAGCAGGTACCTTGGTCCTAGGGCAGCACACAGCTAGAGGCTCCAGAGCCTCTGAAAGGTGAAAGGCTCGTGGCTCCTGACCTGAAAGTTTGGGAAGGAAGAGGCCTAGTCACTGCAATTAAGGAACACTTTAGAATGTAAAGATTCCATTTGTTGAAATGGTTTGAGTATTCAAAAGAGAGCTATGTTATGGAGCCATGTGATAAATGCACACATTCCTACCTACAAACACTTCAGTAAGACTAAGAAAAAATCAAAGTAGCTGAGCTTAATTTCTCTTACTAACAACCTGTTAGGCAGAAAGATTATTATGTGCCAGCACCTCCACTAGACCCAACGTGACTATTAGAAGATTTTTTTCTCTTTTTGCATATTATTTTTTCTTAGTGGACCACACACAGTCCCCTTGCAAAAAATAAATTGCGTGTGGTCATTCTTTTGTTTACTTTTTTTTTAATATAATAACAGTTTTGGAAGTGTTAACAGCACAGTTACTATATTCTGCTTATGGTTTCCAAGAAAAAACATACAATAGGCCCATTTCTTTTAAAAAAGGGACTGCTAGGAACTGTGATCCCTACTAATGCAATTTTAAATCCATTTTACTCACTTATTCTTTAAGAGATTATGGAAAGAGCCACTTCAAATGCAGTCAGGAACTTGATGGCAGCTCTTCCACTGCGTTTTACTTGCATATATAATTAAAGAAGTCATGTTTAAACTGTTTTTCATAAATGCAGTGCTCTTCTGAGGACCTATCACACTTTGGGGCATTTCATTTGCAAAACTTCATGATTATGCATAAACGGAAAGACTATGAATTAACCCGATTTTGTACCTCCAGAAAAAAATGGGAATCCTAAGAGGAGCAGGGTATATAATAGCAAAGATAGCTATAGGGCAGTCTGAACCTTGAAGGGAATATCTCCAGGCATAAAAGGCATAGCCCTTTACAGCACGTGTTTAAGTCATTCTATCACCAGACTTGCATGTAAAGTTGTATTTCTTTTCCCATAAGGATACCTGGCAAAACCAGCAATATTAACCCTATAGATTGAACTAAAAATGCCACAGCTCTGGGAGAGATTTCTACATTACTATCAAGTCTTAATGGCAAAGGTCTGTACTTTTATCATTTTTATCACTTTGCAAATTAAATTCAGAACTAGAAAGGATGATAATCTTAGCACATAATTCAAGAGCAACGAAAGGATGATAATCTTAGCACATAATTCAAGAGCAACTATGGTGTTTTTAGAAAGATGGTGCTGTGAAAAATCCAAGAAACCAAGAATTCTGCCAAAGGCGCTCCAAGAAACCAAAGCAAACTGAAAACACTCAGCCAACTCTGCCAGAGCCTAAATCAAAGCCTTACACAACTAGTAAGCTCAGCAGAAGATGGCTAAACTTCAGATTTCAAAGGGAACATTGCCCACCCGACTCTAATTATCCATCCATCAGACTTCTCAATAGCCACCATTAGCAGTGAAAGTTTTCCAGCAGCCAGCTAAACTTGAATGGATAAGGGAAACAGGAGGCAGGTGGAGTCAGTGAAATGACATGTCTGCCTACGAGCACACATGAGAAAGGACAGAAGAATGAGAATGCTCCATTTTCCCAAAATGTAACAGACGAATACAACTGTCCTAACAGATTTTCCATAATGTATTCTACTTGCTATGAATGGGAAGAGAAAGCCAGATTATTTGGTTTCAGTGATCATCAGCTGGATTCCCACTTCAGAACAAACAGAGCGAGACCAATGCTGGAAGCATTCAGGTATCATGTTGCCCGTCCAAGCTGAAGGCACTTATTTTTAGCTTTTCAAATAACGCATGCTTGAACTTCTGCATGACACATCTGTAAAAACTGCCACACTACCCACCTACTCAAACATTTTCAAAGCATCTCATCTCATTATTCAAGTCTGGAATCAAACATCCTCTTTGCCTGAGTCCTTTCTTGCCATGTAAGTAATCCCAATCATAGCAAAAGTACAATTACTTGTGTAAAGGGACCGTTCAAAGTGAGACAAAGTGGTAGAGTAAGGCCCTAACTTACAAAGCTTAATAATAAAAGCTGGGGATTTTTATTGCCTGCACATTATAATTAATTAGGTACAGCAAATCAAAGAGGAGAATAGAAACAGTTTTAGTGACAATATGTGCATTGTTTCACTGAATGGAGACTAGAGGTTTAATCTTTTATGTCTGCTATGATCTCTTCATGCAGCCTTTCTTTGATAAATACAAAAAGCTGTGACTTCAACAAATAAAAGTAAAATCAGTAATTAAAAACCATAATAGCAATTAAACCCAACTTTGGATCCAGCCAAGAAAGCCACAGTCTATAGTGGCTGGATTTACAAGGAAAGAAAAAAAAAATCATTCCCTGATTTCTACTTTAGAAAATAAATAGTACTTATGCAGTAGTCACTTATCTTGAGAAGAAAGGATAAACTAATAGCATTTTTGGTCTGAAGCCACCACGTCATCTCCCTGCCTCTTCCTCTCTTCTTAACAAGAGAAAAAAACAAAAGGGGGAAGAGAAGTCTTTTCCAAGGCGTGACCCTCTATAACAAAACAAAGACCTCCCCAAATTACCCTTGAAAAATAACAATTAGTTTTACTCTAGCACTTTGTGAAATATGAGTATTTTTGAGCCAATGTAGTAGAACTGCTCAGACGGCTCAAAGTTACCAAGTTTGCTCACTAAATTACATCACCTGACACTGATGGAGGAACCACCTGTAGAACATAAGAAGGTAATTTTGTGTCCCCAGAGACAGAGAGCCCTTGGGTGCTTTGCTGAAACATCCATTTTCCTGCCGGCAATGTCTCCGTGTTTCACACAGGGGAAAAGAGGGATATTCTCTATATGAGAAAAACGTGTCTCCCTCCCATCTACCTAACCTGATTGCCAGCTTCCTTTCATGGTCTCAGCACTTTTTGCTCCCGAGTATGAAGAACAGATGCCAAAATCCCATAACAAGGAACAGCTTCCCACAAGATTTCTTGCAAAGTTCAGCATACTAAAGGAGGTTTTGACAAACCATTAACAGAGTCCAGAAGAACAGCTCCAAGGTAACAATCACGTTCCAAAATCAAATCTCCTTGCTTTAATTACAGCCAGAGACTGTAGTGAAAACAGCAGAATCAGAGTGCATTAGGACAGTTTATGATAACATCTATGGAAACAACTTCCAAAACAATGTAAATTAATAATTTTAGTACTTCCAACTCTGACATTATTTCTTTGCTAGTAGGTCTGATTTCTGGCGAAAATTTGTCTTTTTATCTCTTCCCAAACCCTCTTTCTATGTTACTCAGTAATCATTTTCCTATCAAATCACCTTTCTTCATTTCACTTTCCCCATTCCTTTACCTTTTTTTGCTGTACAACATAGAAATGTTACATCCACAGAAGATTTCAAATACAAACAAACCATAAAAAATGTCACAAAGTAAAAGCATATTGGTGAAGGTTCTGTGGATATTTTTGGCTAGAAGACATCTCTTGCTCCAACATGCACTTCAAGGGAAAGCTGTGCTCATATCCTGAACAGCCATCAGATCAAAAAAGCTTTGCTGCAGGAAGATGAATTTGCCTTTTGACCTCGATGAGCTTTGCTCTCTTATATGAGAACCACAACTTGTTTTCACTAGCCAGAAGCTGTTTTATAGTTATGTTGAAGTTTCCAAAAGGGATTCAATGTAAGCGTGAACACTGGCTTTTCCCAGTAGAATGGAAAGAACAAGTAAGCCAGAAGTCAACATTCTTACATAAAACAACACTACTTCCACACGCAGAAATCCTTTATTTTAATCCACAAGTCTACCTGTGTCACACCTGTGTATAGAAGAGGCCTTGGAGTCCATCTGCTTTGTTACAGTGGTTTACTCTTCACAACTGAAACGGCCTCCTGCACAGGAGTTCTGGTATTCCTTGGTCCATCTTCCTAAGAGCATTAAAACTTAACAACCACTCCGCAAAAACATTCGATATGCAGCCACACATACATTGTCTAAGACTACACAAAGGCTTGCATAAGCTCAGCCACTTTTCCCAAAATTTCTATGTTCATTTGCCCATCACAATTATTTGTGCTTCATCTGAAATGCTGCACAGTGCCATAAGAGAAATACTTTCTGCTCTTCCTGAAGGAATATAT
Source organism: Callaeas wilsoni (assembly GCA_013398955.1). Classification (NCBI taxonomy): domain Eukaryota; kingdom Metazoa; phylum Chordata; class Aves; order Passeriformes; family Callaeidae; genus Callaeas; species Callaeas wilsoni. The sequence goes on along the minus strand of VWPU01004401.1, from coordinate 27,199 downwards.
CCCTTTCATCACTGAATTACTAGCCATAAAGACGTTACGTGGTGGTAAATTTCCTATATTATCTTATCCAAAGATTTCTAATAGGTGCTAGAATTCCCTTCAGATTTTAGCCTCCCTGGAACAGAACAAAATACACTCAACTTCTGATTGAAAGAAAAAAAAGCTGAAAGAAGAAACATATCAATTAATTAATTAAAATGTGTCTCTAGTAAAGATTCTCTTTACCTTGCTATCTGATATCTATAAAAAGGCTCAAATATTTTAATTTGGGCCAAAATTTTTCCTTAAAATTTTGAGAACTTTTTGCATAGAATTTTGATTGTTTCTTTACTTTTAGAAGGGAAAAGGTGAGCAAGTCACACACAGGCATTGCCCTGGCTTTTTTTCCCTTATTTTCTCCAAGCATTTTTTCAACTAATTCTTGCAGCTCATCATAGTTTGGGTTTTTATAGGCTTTTCAGTAAGTTCTCTATAAATAGAGTGTTTTTTCTCAGGGTGGAAGATGTTTCAAATGTTCCTAAAAATTTCTAGGGTTCTTTCTTTTCTAGACTGATGTAGGCCAGGAAAATGCTTGCGTGAAAAGTTTCAAGCACTATGTTCACAGAAAGCAGATCAAGACAGTGCATTGTACTACTGAGAAAACCAGGAAATGAGAACTAAGAAGTTCTTAGCGTCACAGGATACTCATACAGAGCGGGCATGCCAAACAAGAGTCTGATTAGGTTTTTGTACAAAACCAATGCAGGTGTACACTGACTTCCCACTTGTACCTGGTCTCTTGGCACAAGTCAGGTTTAAACTGTTTTCCTCGTCTATTTTCACTAAATAAAAAAACCAAACCAACAAATCACAGAACTACGGACTCTGATTCACTTAACAACACTCATTCATCCTACACTGCCAAACAGAGTTACTACTTTTAGCAAATTTGCCATCTTCAATATCAGATGTTCCTTCACTTGTGCTTTCCTTAAATACTACTAAAGAACATGAATATTATACACACATAAACACAAAAAATATCATTTCAAGTATCCTTTCTCAATACACTGTGATTTTTAATGCAAAAGCTAGACACAATGCATTTTTATACATAACCATAAAAATCTACATGGAGACATAGTTCTAGCACTGTTAAAGGCTGGCTCTTATTCACCAACTGTCCATAACAGTAAATTCAATAAAAACACAAAATAAATAAAGAGGACACACAAGACAACCAAGAGGCACAAGCAAAAATAGCAATCTTCCTCTAATAGAAGACAGCAATACCTGGTGTTATCTCCAAAACTCATCTCTGAACAGAGCAAGTCACCAGGGAACAGATAGAAAATTGCATTATCTTTGTAATAAAACCAAAGAAATAAACTCATCTGTGAAAGTCATTAATGCGTATAGGTGCTGCTATAAAGATTACGTACAGCCATGTAACAGTTGAGAAAATTAGCTTTTTTTTCTAAATAGCACTTCCCAGAATTCTCACAACTGATATTGAAGCCTCCTGTCTGACTGGGCCAGGCAAATCCAATAACTAATTTAGCAAAATGCACCGGTTTCTCCTTCCTAACAGACGTCTGTTGTGTGTTGCTGAAATAAACAGTCACTGAATACATTTGAGGCTACCACACGAATGGAACAACTTTTTCAAACACCACTGTGAAGCAGAGTGTTGGCAACAAGAGGGTTTAAAACAAGACTGAGGCAATCCCTGGAAGTGTTCAAGGCCAGGCTGGATGGGGCTCTGAGCAACCTGGTCTAGTGCAAGGTGTGCCTGCCCACGGCCAGGGGGTTGGAACAAGATGATTTTTAAGGACTTTTCCAACCCAAACCATTCTGTGATTCTATGATAATTCTTTTAAAGAATATTTCATTTTCCAAGATCCCAAGAGCCCCAAATTTGGACAGAAAGGATGCAACTGACTCGTTATTCAGAGAAGCAGGAGTTGGAATGGATATTAGTGAATACCAAATATATGTTAATTCTTTCAATAAAGGTGAACACAAAGCTTATTTTTTATCATGCAAGTGTGGTCTGTGCAGCCAATTGAAATCTTTTAGGTCCTTTAAAGTGTTCTATCCACATACAACGGGAAAGCACACCACTAGAATTGCACGTTCATTCATTATTTTTCAAAGATTTTAGATGTGGGATTTTATCGGGATTTCTAGCATCTGGCCAAAAATACACGGGATAAACAATAGCTTAAGCTGCCTATCAGGGTTAAGTAGAAAAAAATAAACATTAAGGTTATCTATGCAGCAAGGAATATCGCAACTAACAAAGGAGGGCAAACTATAGAAGCTGGAGGCACGTTTCTGTTCAGGAAACAAGAAAGGAGTGTGAATTCTTGCACATTTAACATGTAGAAATAGCTCAACAGAAGTTAATACAGGTACTGGAGAAAACATCTAACATTGAGATTTCCATACTGAAAGAGGTTGCTGGTGCTTCAGATTATCAGGTCAAATAGATGAAAAAAACCCCACCAAACCTTTTCAAACTGACTTGTGACATATACTCTTCTTTTTTTTCAAACATTTCCTTGGAGGCCACATAAACCGTTTTATATTAAGTAAGCAATTCACAGGACCGTTGCCTGCCATAAATACATTTTTTCCTGAGCTGACTTGCTGCCTGTTGCTTACCAGATGCACTTAGTTCTATGATTCTGCATGAATTTACAATCATACAAGGCTTTATTTTCAAGGATTATCCCAGCGAAAAATGAATCCGAGTATGCTTCTATATTTCCTGGTTGGTGTTCCATTTTTCCACCAATGAGTGAATTACCTCAAAAAAACCAGCCCAAAGAGTTACTTGAACTCCCTTGAGAATCCATCTAATTCCCTTAAACTGGATGGAAAGGGCATGATCAAAGTGAAAATGCACGCTGAGAGACTTGCTGAAATGATCCACCAATAGGGAGGACAGCCCCAATGGACGGAATTGTTTTAAGTACAGTGGGAAATAAACTTGCTATTATCAAAGTTCGAAATATGCTGAGCACAAAGAAGAGAGAGAGCAAATTGTCGGGTTCATTAGCTGTAAAAAACATTGGAAAAGAGCTGATAAATGGATTATCTCAAGAGCAAATTCCTTAAAAATCTGTTTTTTCCATTCCCTCCTTTCCCAAATGTGGTAAAGGATGTGTTTGTTTATGACTGGCTGAATTCTTCAAAGTAATACTCTCTATATATTCATACTACTTTTTCAGAGTGTACTTTACTAACATAGATCAGAAAATAGAACATAAGAGTCCAGATAAACAGGGAGATCTCTGATTACAGGTGATTCTGTATCCTTCAGCACTGCGAGTAAAACATCCTCAATTTGCATCCTTGTACTTAGGAAATGTTTAATCAACTCTATTTTTAAAAGATTTTTAGTAGAGCAAAATAACACCACTTACAGGGACAAGTTATTAACATGATTGTACAGAAGAATCTATGCGTTCTTGTACAATGCTAATGTTGAACAACAGGAGAATGTCCACATTTTAAAGAAATAAAGTGGGATTTATGTACTGAAACTGACAGAGTTTGCTGTAACATAAATATTAAGACTGTCTGGAGACCTGATAGCAACCTCGGAGTATCTGAAGGGGCCTACCGGAAAGGTGGAGAGGGACTTCATCAGGAATTGCAGTGATAGAACAAGGAGCAATGGGTGTGAAACGAAAAAGATGAAATTTCGGCTAAATATTAGGAAGAAATTCTTGACTGTGAGGGTGGTGAAGCACTGGCACAGGTTGCCCAGAGCAGCTGTGGCTGTCTAATCCCTGGAAGTGTTCAAGGTCAGGTTGGATGGGGCTCTGAGCAACCTGGTCTAGTGGTAGGTGTCCCTGCCCATGGCAGGGGGGTTGTAACTCAATGAGCTAACTTAAGATCCATTCCAACCCTTAACATTCTGTTCTTAACACACTGCACTGCATTGCTTTTGTTTCTTTTTTAAACTTTTTTCTTTTTGTCATTTGGACAGGATTTTTGTCCAAATAGCTGTTTAGCAATAACACAAGCTCCTGATTCCTTTAGGTCTGCAGTGACATCAAGACATTGCTCTGATTGCTACAATGAATGTCAAGATTCAAATAAAAGTGCATTGGTAGGAAGGCATAAGGAGTTGAAAGTTACAAAGAAGTCTTTGAAAAATTTCAATAAATCACACTAATAACAAGCTCTAAAAGTAACAGGACCTGTGAAAAGAAAGGAGAGAAAAGGAATAATGTATCTATCAGTTAGGAGAGCCTATTCGAGGTATGCGGCAACTGGTTGTGAGGTGCAAAAAATTTGCACCCAGCTCTCTCTTAGAGAATTATTTTAGTGAGGACATTCATTTCTGTATTCCACAGACACTGATGTAAAAGAAATGATGCTGAAAGGAGGCTGAGCAGGTAAATTAAGGAAGGAAACAAATATTGTCATTTAGACCACACATAGAGTTGCCAGTGGCACAATGTCTCACATACCCAGCGCTCCCAACACCTGCTCACGTGCGGTTGGAGACATCTGACTTCAGACAAGGGACAGAGATCAGAGTGACTTCTCAGCCCTTGTTTGGGCACAATTTCAGGCTGTCTCCACACCCTGTCATAGCCATGCTTCCAAAAGGCCGTCTGCCAGAAGCACCAAAGAAAGTAGGCAGAGTTTCAGAAATAACCTTCTTTACTACGTTTCTCCAACTACTGTGTTTTCGTTTCCCTTGACACCACCGCAGGTGTGACTTGCAGAGTGTGCACCTCTGGATGCTCCCCTGGCCCCTGCCCCGGGCTCTGAACAAACACACAGCACAGGAAGGCAAGTTTTGCCTCAAATATCTCACGACTTCTACACAGGCCAATAAGGGACAGGTGATTATCATTGTCCCCCACATGAAAAATGACTGACAATGCCATAAAATCCCAGACTATCTCAGATATGTGTCAGAATGGCACAGGAAAACACAGCTGTGGGGCGGGACTTTATGTAGTCAGTTAAGTCAAATTTTTTAGAAAAGACACAAATATAGTTTCAAATGCATGCCAGGAAATGAATAAATGAATATGCATACTCAAATTACGTAACTCTATCAACATAATGGTTTGCATTCACATCAACATTCATGTTGATGTTGGCTTCCAAATTTGGATTGAAAGCAGAACCACTGAGTGTCTTCAAAAAGAACTCACAAAACAATTTGCAAATGCAATTATTATAATTTTTTACAATGACACAATGTTGACTATTTAGAAACATCTCCACAGAAGCATTAAATCCCAGAATTTTCCAGATCTCTCTGATCACTGTAACTTTCTAGAAACTGTGGCAACTACGCTTAGCATTTTGTTGGTTTTCAGTGACTTAAGTGGAAATATATTTTGTTACAAAACACCAACAGATTGTCATTCCTTATATTCTTGTTTTCAGCTTTAAGTAGTGCTTGGGTGTTGTTTACAATGTAAATATTTTTTTTCAGCACAGCAATCATCATTATCATAGTCTTAATTCTATGCCCATATTTTGCAGGACAAGAAACAAAGGGAAATAATTTCAGTTTTGTAGACCAATTAAAGCAGCTGGTTTAACAATGAGGGCTTTTACTAAAAATATGTACATTTACATGTACTTATCCCATTCTGCTTGGACAGTAAATCTACATCATTGTCAAGATTTTGCATGTTCTACCATGAATGATATGTTAATAACTTAAAGACCCAAAGCATTATAACTGCCTCTCACTAAAAGTCTTAGACTAATTGAAGTAATCTACAGGAAACAGCCATAGAATATAAATTTCCTGGGAGAAATTAATGGCAATCTAAGAAGAAGCTATTTCACGCACACAGTGGTTGTTTCATAGGTATTTGATGGGCAGGCTTTAGGACAGGTCAGCATCCTTCAGTTAATAAAAAAGGGAAATACAGCCTTACACTCTAATATAGCAGCCTGCTGAAAATTATCAACAGAAGAATTTTTTGCATAGCAAGGTGGTTTACCATTCTGGATTTTCTTTCATTACCAAGATGGTCAAAGTATGGCAAATTAAAAAATTTGATGATGAATGGGATATTCCAAAAGGATTTAAAAATGAAGAAATATTTCAACTTTGTCAATAAATTGTAAACACCTCTGAACAGTCAGGAAACCTGAATATCTTCTTTTAATTGACAAGAGTGTTTCCACATGCTTTATTTTATGTACCATCAAAATTCCCTAAAAAGAACAATTTAGTGGCTAGCTGTTTTTGGTTTTGGGCATATACCATGTGCTCAACTGTATTTTATTTATTATAGCTAAAGTCAATTGATTCCTCAAGATGGCACTGAGGAAAATTAAAATGGATGCCTAAGAGAAAAAAGTAAGGACACACAAACACAGAGATACTTCCCTGCCATAACTTCCTAGTCTGAAGCAATTCACTTGTCAGGGATTTCCTGAGTTAGGGGTAATACCAATGTGTTTAACAGTTCTTCACAGGTTTTTCATCCATTAATTTGACTGAACACTCTTTGAAGAAAGGTACGTTTTGGAAAAAAGATCATTTTTGTAGTCAGAAGTGTCCTAAGGTGAAATATTTTCCATTGTACCACTTTTTGTGTGTATGCATTAATATATCTCCTGTTGCTTGTTTTGAGCATGGGTCATAAAGGAGAACATAAGCCAAACTGCTCTTCTGATAATATGATATGCTAAAATAGAACTTGCTATGTGGACTTTTTTCAGTCCAGATCAAAGTTTTTATTAGGTGATTTTTTTATTTGTTTCGAGGAGACTTGACCTGGGGTGGAATATAATTTTTCCATTCCTTACCTGTGTTACACTCGAAAATTTTTGGTAATGAACATCACTCAAAGCTAGCTCAGATTTTACAGAAACAGCAATTTTCATTGCACAATTATAAATTCCCACCCCCACTCTACCAAGTGCAAAACATCACAAACTCTGCACACAAGATCAGATGCACTAAAATGGTCACGAATCAGCTACAGTGTATTTTTCAGGACAGATCTTATGAGTTTGTCCTCATACCAAAACTAGTAGAACCAAACACCACTCTACCTTCCCTGGAAAGCCCAAAATGTTTTAGATATGTTTCTTATTGCCACGTAGCCTCTCTTCAAAGTATGACAGCCCCATAATCTGTATGTCCTTTATGATGTCTATAAAAAAATAATCCTTTAGATTTTTTAGTGTCTGGGCAAAGTTTAATCCCAAGGATCAAGCAGCTAATAACAGAAGCAGGCAAGCCTGGCTTCCTTGCTACAACCCCATATTAGAGGTCAGTCATCCTCATGTTGCTGCCTCAGCCCAAAGCCTCTTGCTCTTCTCAGAGTCCTCCAAACTACCAACAGAAGCACAGATCCAGAGACAAAAATATCAATTTATCTTTGCAAGAACAAGAAGACTTGACTACACTTCTGAGATACTGAGCAGGTTGTGATCAGGGCATTTTTCTATCTCTAAAAAATACTTATTAAACTTATTTCCAGCTATGAAAACATTCAACATCAAGGATTCAACTAGTGTAAAAACAGCTTTTGATGTGTTTAGTAATAGATTTCAAAACAAAGACACTGCACTCATAGCCTCTTGCAGCACAATTAAGTTCCCTGGTGGTTCAGTTCTAGCTTTCTGCCCTCAAAGTTAATGTCCTCCATTTTTCTTTTTCCAAGTAAAATTCTGCACAAAACATATACTCTGCCAGAACCAGGACACTGCCAGCCAGAATGGGAAGTCTGTGCATGTCATATAAAATATTTATAAAATGTAGCCTTTCCGAAGAAAATTCCTTCTCATTCCAATCACTTTAATGCTAGATTGGAATTGTAAGAATGAGGGTTAGTTTTTGACTTTCACAATAATTTTGGCTTTTGTGACCCTCTCTTTAGCCATTTGGGATACATACTGCACAATGCAGAGCCATCTGAAATTGAATTTATCTCAACTACATGAGGGATCTACCTCAGCTAATTAGCTGGCTGCAAAGGTAAATTAGCTCATACCTTGTTAACAAAGCAAATCTGCTTCCACTATCAAGGTAACTTGGTTCATGTTACAGCTGATAGTTAATCAGAACTGTACACTTCTTCCCATGCTGTTTTGATCTGCTTCTAACCCTTTCTGTGGTTGTATATTGACTGAATATTTTTTAAAAATTATCTCACCAATCTAAAGGAGTTTTTAAAATGTCCATGTCATTGGGCCTTTTGGATTTCTTTATTCATGTTAAAAGAAATCCAACCCTCCTCAAGCCAGCCTTCTAACCTATTAATTTGGCAAAGATATTTCTCTACATTTGCCCTTCAGAGACAGCTTTTCTTACTCCATGAACTCAGATGAGCACAAACATAAGCTGTTATAAATCATGGTACTCTTCTACAATTTTCACTTCACTCAGTGTGACTTTTTTAATCTTTCTAACGACAGTTTCCAAAAACATTTAGTTTTCATAACAAAGTCTTAGTGCTTAATTTTATAATTGCTGGATAGTGACACAGAGCTCAAATTCCCTTGGTGAAAACAATTGCCTTAAATTTATCACATTAAGGATTTTGTTATAACAAGATGTTTTCTCCTTTCATTTAAATGCAGGAATAAAATGAAAATGTGTCTAGATTCCCAAATTTCCACTAAGAGCAATACAGCACTGACATCTAACATGAAAAATGAAAGCAACTGCATGAAAAAATAAAAACACAACCCCAGAAGTCAGCAGTTTGCTGCCTTGCACATTAAAGCCCCTGTCTGACGGCCTCTGAGGGTGACGTAGTGCAGCAGGCACTGTTCAGCTCCCCTCCCATCAGCCACCAGGAAAATAGAGACATTTCAGGGCAGCCTTTAGGCCAAGAAAGAGCCCCCTTTTCTGGTACCAGCCCTTAACATATTGTAGGACTGTCCTTGAACAACTGATGACTCCTATATCTATATTCACCAGTCTTTCTGTACTTGCTTCTAGAAAACAGTTTTGGGTCCCTTCCAGGCTTTTTCTCATACAGAGAAGAGCCATCACACTCCATTTCCCACAACCTAATTTAAAGTGAGGAAAGCTGAAGTGTCACAGTAAAATAGATACTGACCTTGTTTACCCAAGATCATATTTTGATTCTGTATTAAAGTACCCCATAAATAAGCTCTTTCCTACACAGCCTTAGATGAGTGTGTATCTCAGTAATGGCTAAAAAAAAATCAGGGTAACAAAAAATCTGTACTCAAAGAATATTTATATGCCCAAGTGAAATATATATGTATGTACTTCTAGGTTTTTAGACCAAACTCAGCAAGGCAGACATTCTTCTACAGTTTTCTACCATTTCTACCCTTTTCTGTAGACTATAAAAGAAGCCAGATAGCTCAATATCCTTCGCCTTTAGATAAATATATACAGGCTATTCTAGTCCTGATTTATATGGAGTATTGAAGCCAATTCAACGTTGCATGTCACAAAAAAAGAGGATGTGCAGCCCTTTTACAGTGCCACTGATTCCTTAGCGTGTGTTCTGGGTTCGGCTGGGGTAGAGTTAACTTCCTTCATTGCTGCTCGTGTGGGGTAGTTTTGGATTTGTGATGGAAAGAGTATTGATAACACAGGGACGTTTTTGTTATCACTGAGCAGTGATCAGAGAGTCAGGGCCTTTCCTGTCTCTCACACGACCCCACCAGTGGGTGGGTTGGGGATGCACAAGGAGTTGGGAGCTGATCCCACTGACCAAAGGGATATTTCAGACCGTATGGAGTCATTCTCAGCCTGTAAAACTGGAGGAAGAAGGCGGGAGGGAAGGATGTTCACGGTGATGATATTTGTCTTCTCAAGCCACCATTACACATGATGGAGCCCTGCTTTCCTGAGAATGCTGAAAGCCTGCCTGCCCGTGGGAAGCAGTGAATGGATTCCTTGTTTTGCTTTACTTGTGTGTGGTTTTCTTACCTATAACTTTCTTTATCTTGGCCACAAGTTTTCTCACTTTTACCCTTCTTATTCCCTCCTCCATCCCACTGGTTGGGGAGCGAGCAAGCATCTGTGTGGTGCTTGGATGCTGGCTGGGGTTAAACCATGACAGTGTGTTTTCCTAGTACTGTCATCCTTAATTCTAAAAACTGATTTAATGAAATTGGTTGTTTAAATATTGACTATTTGAGAAAAGAGGAACTTGCTCATAAAGTATAAAAAAAATTGATATTACATAAAAATGTACATGCAGTAATTCACTATTAGTGTCACCTCTGCTGTCCAGTCTCATTGTTTTCATTATGAATGGTATAGCTTGAACTGTAAAAACTAGGTTTCTTATACACTAAGCAATGGCAGAAAACAAATCTAAGTGTCCATACCCTCTTCATGTAGATGCCCTACTTGGAAATATCACCTATTGAAATAATAATCTTTTGAAAGAAGGAATCTGTGGAATGGACTTTTTGTTAGGACTTTTATCAGAAAGCAGAAATGCTACCACAGAAGAACAGAATCCAGTACAATGTATTTGTTCACAGAGGGAGAAAGAAATATGTCATAATTTCCAGAGGCTGTTGTTTGCTGGCTCATCCTTCAGAATGACACAACTCTTCTCTTAAATAGGGTGAACTATGGCAAATACCATTCTCTGCTTAGTCTGTTTCCTCATGTCAGAGTTCAGCTGTCATTAAGGTGATTTTTCTTCCCGTGATTCATCAAATCATTATGATTGTTTGTATTGTTTTTCCTATTGATCTCTATTACTGAAAACTTAATAACTATATGGTGAATGTTCTTCAGTGGAGCATCAATGGCCTATGAAGCTCTCTTCCTCTCTTCTAGATGGAATGAGTCAGGATGTAAGCTGCAGTCACCAACCTGCTTGCCTTATTTGCAATTTTATCTTTTTTCTAAGCCACATTACTGGACTTCCCTTGTTTATTTAAAAAATCCCTTTTTTTTTTGTATGGTGTTTTAAATATGACAGATTATTCAGGTGTTGAGGGTCATCCCTCTAAGAAGATTCTTTAAAAGTCAGCCACCAGGTGAGCCCTATTTAACTATCATTCCTATAGTCTCAGAAGAATTTCAGTTCCTAAATATTAGCACTTTTGATTTTCAGGTTACAGACTTTATTTCTGTCTTCCAGAAGGTAAAACAAGAGGTAATGACAGGAAGAAGACCCTCCCATGCTACATACACCTCAACAGTACTGAAATAAATAAACTTGTGTAGAATTATTTACTACAGTTGTATTGCTTGCAATATGTAAGCTTCAAGATGAGATAAATATGCTAAATCAAATTTGGCTTCTTTATCTCCCCAATACTTCCCTTCTCTCTTCCCTAAATCAAAAATGACAAATCTGTTATCGTTAATAGGAATGGTCAATTTGTACAGGACAGAAAACATCACTCCTCTATATGCTTACACAAAAATAATATTTGTAAAAATAAGATCTCAGGATATTTTATTTGTGTTTTAGGGGTGACATTTATGTGAACGAAAGACAATTGTAGGCCCTGGTGCTGGTGTATCTGCTGCATGTGGCAGAAGTGCACATACTGTAGCTGAAAGACTTGCACAGATCTCGGGCTCCTCTTCCTCTGCCCTAAGCAGCTGCTTTCACTCACCTTTGGATGCCCTACAGAGCTTTTACCAGCAGACACAATTCATGTTGAATGAACACAGTTTGTGTTTTCAGATTCTGCATTTCTGAGATTTGCTACTTTGTTATGAAGTGTTCATATTTTCTACACTCTTGCTCACTTTTGGTATCTGTTTTTCATTCACTACTGACACTGCATCCTGTTGAATGCAGCAAATCAGGTTAGATTCTCAACCTGGGAAATGCAGCTCCAGTCCCAGTGCCACCATCCCATCAACATCCCAGTTAGAAAATTACCTTGTCAGCAAGGCAAACGTCACATTTTCAATACAGCACTAATCATCAGCTAAGTCAAAAACATGAGTTGGATTAAATATTATCAAAAATCACAGAATAGCCACCAGCTTCTATTTTCTTCTCCTCTGCCTCTCTTAGCCAGTCCAAGTGTCCTCAGAGCCTGGATTTCAGCACATGGCACATTCAATACACTTTTGATGAATTCCTGTAAATGTCCAGCTTTTCTGCTTCAGTATTCTCAAATATTCCTGCTCCCAAGAAAACCAAATTTATAACGTGAGGGGAGGCTTCATATTTCTGGCACATGAAGTTGTGCAGATGTTATTCCTTAAGGAAGACTATCTTGATTGCCTCCGTGAATAATGGCTACGAGGTGGCAAGGAGCCAACAGTTCTCTTAGAGCAGAAGGTATAAAACCACTCTCCTACTGAAAGAAGGCCCCCAGTAGGATAATATATTATTACGCATGATTCAAATTACAGGATCTGCAGCAGGGGAGCCAGTGGCTGAATCGGGACAGCCGCACACGGAATACTGATGATGGGATGATGGAATGCATCGTGCATTGAAAGAGCTATGCTTTAGTGTTTAAATCCTCTGTATTTTCAAAGTGACTAGAAGGATCAATATATAACTGAAGCACCGTAAACAAATTGTAGATTATTGTGTATGAGGAGAGGGGAAGTTATCATGTTGTAACAAAAATTCTATTTCAGGCTACTTCTTTAAATAAAATTTTGCTTTACCAAAGACTTGACCTCTTGAAGCCCACTAGCAACAGATATAGCTTTAATTTAATAACACAATATTGAATTTGTCTCATATCTGATTCTGTTTCAGCTATTAGAATACCAAAGAGCAAAACCTTGCCTCATTAGATTATGCAGTCTGAAATCTCTGCATTCCACAGTATCCTGGGCTGGTTTGAAATTGTTCGCACAACAAATTACTTTACCCACAAAGAACTAAATCCAAATGTTCAGCACAATGTTGGCTTGCCCAAATGTTTTCCATTTATAATTGAACACATCTTGAGAAAATGTGCATGTTTATTATTTAAAAAAAAAAAAAAACAACAAACACCCCAAACCCCCACACCAAACATATTTCCTAATATGAAAAGCTGGCTAAATAAGAGTTTTCCAATCTAAGATCTAATCTTTTCTGTGTAGATTAAGCACATTCTAAACAAAAATTCTATATTTCGCTTTGCTGCAACATACCCTGAAGCAGTATGCAAGCTCTCCCTTGACTTCCTTTCATACTGGCTCTTGTATTCATTTATTCTGGTAAATGGATGCAAATCAGGTGCATTGTGTTGAGGTGGAAGGAAGGGGGTGAAATTTGTTCAGAAATGATCTCAGTTCTATTCATTAATAAAATGACATCTTGACTGAAAGTGGTGAAGAATGAAATATAACAGTACTGAACTTTACTCAGTTGTAACAGATGCATGTAAGAACCTTTAGAGAAAGCCAGATATGTAAAACGGCCACAGCGAAATGATTTCTGAAGCATTAGAATAAATACTTAGACCGTGATGGCAGCTAAAGATGCAAACTCAATGCTGCAGCAACACCCTTTTTACCTTCCAAGACAGTTAAAGGTAATCTCAGGCTATAACTGGAGGAAGCAGTACCACATTAGATAAGGACTACAAGGAGACAAACATACATGAAAGAAAAATATATGCACAATATTAACAATTAAAGACATTTTTAGAGGTTTTATGGGGCCAACAGAAAAAAAAAATGGAACAATGCCCATGGTTACCTGCAGAGACAGCACACAGTTAAAAAAAAATCAAGAAATTGTAGCCATCGTTTTGCATAGCGATTCAAATTATGCTGGCAGAATAATTAATGGAGGACCTAATCTCTGTGAGGAAAAAAAAAAAAAAAGAAAAGAAAAAAGGCTACGTTAAACAAAGTTCATTACTGCATGATGTAAATGAGTTTCTCACCAGTGATGTCACTGATTGGCTGGGATGTAGAGCTGGTTTCGAACAGTGCAGCATGGCCGGATTGGCTGCTAGCTCTTCTGGTTACTGCCTGCTTGGGCAGCGGTCGAACCAGACTCTTTCTGTCTCTCTTGTTGTCGTTTGAAGCAAATCTTGTTCAGCCCAGCTGTGTCTCCATAGTAGTGGCACCCTAAGAGAGTCTCCCTCCTGCTTCCCACAGCTCATCTGTAAGGCGGTCGCTGCTGTGAAATACCAGCCTTTGGCACGGAGCCCAGACTGCGTTGTTAGATCCGTCTATAATACAGAAAAGAATTTTTTTAAAGCAGTTCTTTCACCGAATTACATCCTAAGAAGGATTAATAAGCACTAAATTGCAACTGATTTGTGGACTTTTAAATTATGTAGCTAGCACGCTTTCTGAAATAAAATATTATCTGACTTGCAATAGTATAGCATCATTGGTTTAAAAAAAGAAAAAATAGGAAAAAAAAAGGAAAGAATGAAAGAAAGGAAGAAAGAGAAGCAACATCTCTTCTTTGTTTACCTTGATTACAAAAAGAAAATAATTCTTCCTTTTTTCCCCTAGAACGGTAACTGATATCTTGGTGCTACGCAAGAATATTTTAAACTATCGCCAGTTTTCTATTTACATCCAAGTCATTATTTTCAGGTTAAGGCAAGGGATCTTAATTAGCATTCTCTTTAACTATGCAAACTGAGACAGGGCATGAAAGAAAAATGCTGTATGGAAGAGACAGAGACAGAGAGACAGAGGAAGAAGACAAAAAAAAAAAAAATCTGTGCAGCTTTTACAGTTCAGCTGTCTGACCCCCTGCAAAAAGAATGCAGTCATATCAACTTTGCCAGACAATGGAGTACCTACAGGCTTTCCTCTAGACAAGTCCTTTATAACCAGTCAGTATTATGTGCTGCAGACAGTGGCCAATCGCTAAGCTGCTTTCTGCAGCAGTGACACAATAGGTGCACTGGCCACACTGTCCTCCTAGCCTCCGACAGCGGTGCAGGTTCATTTTTTGTACGCTGGAACACGCATATGTCTTAAATGTTCCCACTGTATGGGGAAAAAAAAAAAAATCAGCCTAAGCTCGCTTTGTTTTGCTATAATTACATCAGCCTAATTACTGCAGCCGAGCCGCAGAGCCACTGCTCGGAGCGGCGCATAGGCATGCACGTCATATAAATATGCATGAGCACGCCTGCTTATTTAAATACAAAAATGCATCAATTGCTGGTGGTGCCTTTTTGGTTTTGTTTTCTGCATGTCCTTTCTCTCCCCCCCTCCAACACCCATTCCTGATAAACCAAGTGAGTTAAGGATGCCTAGCAAATGCAGTCACCATTTTTCTCCCTCTATTTATCAAAACTTTTATCCGTTCCGTTCTAATTGCAAGCATTCAGTAGGAACTAAAAAAGAAAAAAAAAATTCAAATGCAAATGAGTGTCAGTTAGTAAGGGAAGGGTATTGCAGACCTAGGGCATTTTTCTCCCTTGTCACTACCCATCAGAGAAAGCGCCTGTAAATGAATCTGCGAGCACTCCATCATAGCCAGGCATCAGATGCCCAGTTCCTATTAAAGCCCGATGATCCCCCAGCATGTGCACGCACCCAGCTTGTGTGTTTGGGTCCTCTGTAATTACTGCAGCTCTTGTAACTGTACCTGAATCCGCTCATATAGTCCAAAGATTAAATCATCACTATCCACGTATTAGCAGACATAATTGGGCACATTCTATTGTGGGAATCGCCATGCTAATTTTTCTGATTTTATGCATGGGATTTACATATTCATGAAGAGAATAGCTGTTATGACCGCCGACAGAGCAACATGAAAAGAAAAGACACCATTCTTCAGCACACAGAGTATACAAAACCTAGAGGGAAAAGATGCAGCATATGGCGACAAGGAGAAGAAGTTGTTTGGCTTTCGAGGGTTATTTTCTTTCCTATTTATAAATTCTGGGTAGACGGCTTACAAAAGCATGTAAGTATTCTGATCACGAAGGCAAAGTAAGTCTGTGTTATTAGTAATCAGCCACTGGTAGCTGAAATAAAATCATTTTCCACTTGGTGCCCAATGTTCTGCAAGTTTTGCCTTTGCGTTAGAGACCATTATCAGTTTAAGGATGCTGAGGACATATTCATCCAGGAGTGCACAGAAATACTGATGAATCAGAAAGTAATAGAAATTCCAGTTGATATTTTAAAAAATCTTGATTTACTATTCTAATGCCTATTTTGAATTAGGGAACTATGCCTTTCCCAGGAAAGCTGGTGTTCTTCATTACCAGAGGTGTTTTTTACTCAACTTACTAGAACTGCACGTTTTCCAAATCTGACAAAATATATCTGAGCAACTTTCAGATTCTATTGTTTTTCAAGAAAAAAAAAATCACTAGAGGAAAGATAATTCAGGCAGTATTGTAAACATAGTGCACCTTGATTTGTATAACAATTTCATATAAATAAACACATTATGCATACTGTAACCTTGTCCCTTTTATGCATTTAGTATAATAATTTCTTAAATGTTTGTTTATCTCTTAGGTATCTTCCACTCAAAGCAGCCCAAATTTCCTTGTAATATCCAGATAACAATACCTACAGATGCCTGTTTTCCCCTACATCTTCCTACATTTGATAAAGATAATACTACAGATAGCAAGGTGAAAAAAAAAATTTTTTTACAAGGAAAATTTGAATGCAATGGCCGTGTTTGTCAGGCCTTGTCGTATATCAATTTTCACAAAGTATTCTATTCAGTACTCCTCAAAAGAACAAAAACGAAGGGGTTTTTTATTTACTTTTGTATACTATACCTTTCTTTGAATTACAGCCCTTCAATGAGTCATGCAGCAACATTTTTGCAGTGACAAATTATATTGTATATTACATTATAAAAAATGTATTTAAAAGCTGATTGATATTTTATAAGATATGATTATGAATTCAACTAGTCATATTGGAATTATATTTTAAAATAAGCTCAAGAAATTGCTTTGATTCTCTGACGTAGACTTTTAAAAATAAAAGCAAAAGAAGAACTAAAAAAATAAACCCAGCAATATTAACTAAAACATGTTTCTTCACCCAGACCACTGTTACTATCTCTGTCAAAACAAAAAGCTATCAACAATAACCTTCTTCATGTTTCTCTTTACCTAAAATTCAAACTCCAGCAACTGTAAATCTGTGAGCTAATTATTAATTTTCTCCTTTAGCATAAATGTCTGGACTATGACATCATATATCACAAAAGTAAGCTTCACTGCTAAAAGGGAAGCCTTTAGAGAGAAGAATGGTGATATAATTTTTAAGGTATGACTCTTTTAAAAATCTTAGCATGGCCTCTATTGAAGAACCCCACTCCATAATGTCAAATACATTAGTGCTAATTTGAAGCTTTTGTTAGAGGATAACATCAGAAAACTTCAGATATTCATGGAAGAATTTGAGGGAGGTTTCTTAAAGAAAATACGTAATTTTGTGTTCTGTGTTCACTGAGAGAGAAAAATGAATATGTTTCTTGTTTGTAGCAATGAACCTGACAAATTTCAAGTGCTGTATTGAAGAAAAACGAAATCACATACCTCTAAATATGGGCAGATTTTTGTCTTATTTTATAATCCTTTCTGTACTGAATTTTTTTTAACTCATTCCAGAAGAGCAAACATTTGCAACAACAGTATAAGTTAAGAAATTTCAGCAAAAAGATTATGTGATTTGTTATATCTGACATAAAATGAGATACGAAAATAGTTTAAAAATAAATCTATGTTTAGAATAAGGTTTCTTATTCTAGAAAAGCATCACGTCACATCAGTTTTCTACTCCCTTCTATAACTTCAGTTGCTGTTTTCTTTACAAATGATCACCTTTTGCTCTGCATTTTCATTGCATGTAGTGCTATCAGCCTCAGGCCTTTATTCAAGCTCTTGTAAATTCCCAGAATACCCCATGCTACGTCAACAGTATTAATTATGATGCTATTTGGTGTATTTACTTGCCACATCTTCCCGCTTCTGAATTATGGTCTGAATTTTCAAACAACACTTGGGGTCTGACGTCCGTGTTTAAACTCTGGCCCTGCTATGGGCTTCACTCCCAAAATTACCATAGAACTGAAGTTTTAGATCCTAAATAAGCAGGTACTCTGGCTTGTAGAACTGCCAGAAACCTGCAGCTCAGTTATACACTACAGGAGCTCCCATTAACTGGACTGCCTTAATACGATGCAGATGTCAAACACTTTGCTTTCATAAAGGGTCCTGATACAAATATTGACCTGATCTGTTTCATTGTAGCAACTCTAACAATCCCAAATGTTCTGATGATGAAATAGAGCTTTCCAGGCTTGGGCTTGTAACCTTCTATGGAAAAGCAACAGCTTCAGAGGTGAAAAATGTAGCATTCAAGATTAGTACTTAAACTTGGGGCAACATGAGAATAATAGTGGGCTGATGTAAAAAAACAGGTCTGTAAAAAAAGTTGCAGTAAGAAAGTTAATTATGATTTAATATCTGGATCAGAAGAACTGCTAAAAACTAGGAAATTCATTGTCCAAGGCCTAACCAGTTTAGCTGTAAACTACTCTGGTATTAAAGCACCAGTAGAGAAACACAGATTAAAATCCTTCACTGAAGGATTTCCACTATTGTATCTTTCATGGCAATATTCAGCCAAACAACTCTATATGGGAATAGTGATAGTATTTTTTATCCCCTTGTTTAATTCAGATTTTCCAGGAAATTGTTTTATGCTACACACAATAAATACAGGGCCTACATTTTTAAAAACTTGATTAATAAAAGTAGGTAAAGGTGTGTTATTTTGGGGTAGATTCATAAGTTGCGTGCATGCAGTGTTTAGGTTATTATTTGGAGAATTTTCCCAATTTTTAAATATTTTTATTAATTTATTATTTAAATTAATGGATGTAAAAATGACTGAGCATTTTAAGTGTCACTGAGGAATCACATTTAGGAATTTTTTTCACAAATCTATTTTAAAAATGCATAAAAAATGTTTGCCTAAAGTCTTTGGCACTTAAAAGCATGTTCCGTTCTAGTGAAAAACTCATCTTCATTTACCTCTTGAAGAAACTTATCTTAGGGTTATGTTAACCCTAATTTCCTACTCGGTTGCATCTTCTTCTTATTCAGAATTCATCCTTTCCTCAGGCTGTACTTAGTCCTCCTAAAGAGCTAAAATTGAATGATACGCTTGTGACAGTAATTTAATTAAACTGATTGTAGAAGCATGTAAACACACGATTAAGAGTCTATTTCTCCACAGTGGCTCTGGTGCTGTAAGCACTTCTTCCTTGCAGTACCCCACCCACCATAAACCTAATTTCACTCACTATCTTCCATTTATTTGGGAACAAGATACTCTGGGTGATGCTACATGAGCTGTGTTTGACCTGTTGTATGTTCACAGCCTACCATAAGCTGTGGCTGTAACTGAGTTAGCTGAACTAAATTGCTGATTTTAACATAGTTTTTCTTCTTTTTATTGAACATGCAATAAGTAAACCTCAATAAATGTTCATTTCCAAGAGCAAACACTCTGGGGTTTATCATTTGATACGAGTTCCAAAGCAACCCCATACTGTATGATGGATCTACTTCCACATGTTGTTCCATCTCAGGATAGAGCAAGTGGCTCTATCTGAAGGCTGGGAAATGCCATGACACTGCTGATTGTTTGAATTACCAGGAGCTAGAGAAAAAAGGTAATAATTTTCAATTGTATGTGCCTCTTTATTCATGAGGAGGTAGCATTGCTGTGCAGACAACTGAACACAACCATCTGCATCAAGGAGGATTTTTGTTGTATTAAAAATATGCACCTAGGACACATTTGGAATTCCTTAATCGACACTGAACTTGAGAGTCTACCTTTAAGAGAGCATATTTTGGGTAATATTTCAGCACATCACAGCAGCCAAGCAGAAAGACCATGTCACCCAGCTGTAACTCCACTAACTTGCCAACTGTTTTGTACCTTCAGGTTAATTATCCTCAAATACAGAAAAAACACTGTATTTGAAAGAAAATTCAGAGTTAGGAAGTCCTTTAAGCACAAGATGTCTAAATACTAAGTACAAGATGTCAAAAGCCAGGCGACAGCCCTCTCAGTCCACGTGTGAAATCTCTCAGGGAGTCAATGTCAGTCTGGGCTACCGAGGGCCACTGATGCAAACAGCAAGACAATGAAGGACAGTTGCTGACAGGTACCTCTGACATGTTGTTACACAAGGAAGTTCCACTACCTTCCCTAAAACACAAAAAACCTCCATCCATTAGTAAATAACACATGCATTGCATCTTACGAGCCAGCAATCACAGCAGGATTTGGTGGTCTGTGTTCAATGTTAAAAACCTTAATGCCCCCTTGCCTCCCAGGATGGGGGGACCATGAGCCCTGTATGGTGGCTGCCCAACATATGGAAAACACATGGATAGCTACCAGTGTTTAAAATTTAAAGTTTTAAAATACTGAATGCCACCCTCAGAGTTTACCTTCACCTTTCTAACAAAACTAGTCTTGAAGCAGTCAAGAGGAAGAAAATAAGATGCAAAAGTTTATGGGTCAAGATAAAGACAGAGAGATAACTCATCAGTTCTTATCACTGGAAAAACAAAGTTTGCTTGGGGAAAATTTAACAATTGCCATCCCCCAGTGCACAAGGGGGATGAGGAATAGGGACTCTGGTCAGTCCATAACAGCTCTTCTCTGCTGCTCCTTCTGCCTCCACTCTTCCCTTTCCCCCGCTCCACTGAGGGTCTTTTGCACAGACTGCAGTTCCTCAGGATAAACCTGTTCCTGTGTGAGCAATCCACAGGCTGAAGCCCTTCCAGGAAACATCCACCTGCTCCAGTGTGGGTCCTCCAGAGTACTGCAGTGTGGATACCTAATCCACAATGGTCTCTCCAGTGGCTGCAGGGAAGTAGCTGCTCCAGCACATGTTCTCCAGGGGCTGCAGCGGATTCCTGCAGGGACACCTGCAGTAACTCCTCTCCCTCCTCCTGCTCTCCCCTCAGGGCTCCTAGGGCTGTTTCTTACACGTATCCCCTGAGCACCAGGCCGGTTCTGCCCTCCCTTCCCCAGACTGTCCCTGAGGAACCACACCGTGGCCGTGGGGCTCAGCTGTGTGTGTAGCTGGGTTGACTGGAACTGCTGCCCAGCCAGTCCCTGGATGCCTGTGCCCAGTGTACCCTGTTCTGCTTTCTGGCCTGAAGAGTGTCAGCAGCTCACACACATTTGTCCTCGACTGGCGCTGTGTTTAAATGAGCACACACAGCATGTTCATAGTTTGCCCAGGAGAAGTGCTGCTGTGAAGTACCTACAGTGCACACGGCTTTGCACCCCAAGCACAGGTTTCTCTACAGTGACTTAGTTTTCCAGAGACAGGTATCCTCAGCCAGCCTTCAAGTCAAAACACATACAAAGACCATTTTCTGTCCAGTAGTTAAACTTCATGTGCACACAGATACAAGAAACCCTTGCTGCTGACTCACGTCCACAAAGCTGGACAGGTAGAAAATAACTCTGGCAACAATTGCTCAAAACCTTGCTGCCTCTGGCTTCTCTGGCAATCAGAAGCTAAGGTGATCTAAGAGGTTACAACCTCCAGTTACAAATCTGCAACACAGGAGGAGAGACAGCCCTTGGACAGCAGAAACAGTAGAACCAGCTTTCACTGTCAGCAGCAGCTCTCCCTGGGCCCAAAAGTCTGCGCATGGACAGGCGCCACAGACTTCTGACTCCTTCAAACAAGCGTGCTGCTGAGGAAAGGAACGACGGGTAAAATTATGCCTACTTTAAGTGGCAATGGACAAAAAATGCTGACCATCTCAAAGCCACATACATAGACATAGGAATATCCAGATGAGGACACCTAAATACTTCCTTCGTACCAAGGAGAAAACTTTCATACCTGTTATAATAGGTCTTTTCCCTTGGCATAATTATTAGGAATCAGAGCCAGGCATCAATCAAAGAACCCTATGTGTTACTTTAATAGCTAGGATTACTAAATTATAGGTTTCCCAGTATAAATAAGTGTGTATTCAGCACAAGCTGCTGTTTGAAATGTACTGATAGTTGGAGAAAGGACTTGGATTTTTCCCAAGTCAAACTGTGCTCTCTGCACAACAGCAACCTTCCCCACAATGTTCATTGTCTCAGTCTGCATCACAGTCTGCT
Source organism: Callaeas wilsoni (assembly GCA_013398955.1). Lineage (NCBI taxonomy): Eukaryota > Metazoa > Chordata > Aves > Passeriformes > Callaeidae > Callaeas > Callaeas wilsoni. Next base: position 5,178 of record VWPU01004401.1, on the reverse strand, counting down.
CCTTCATTTAACACACCTAGGTGATGCTGAAATCCTTGACAAGTCTATCATTGACAAAATTAGTACACGATGATCCTTGAATATAACACACAAAGCACATAAGAAATTCACTTTCTTTGCCATAGCTCTTTAAGTCATAGACTCCCACACCAAACGAAAGATGTTACTACAAGGGCTTTAATAATTGCACAGTTATGTCACTCAGAAGGCAGTGTCTGTATTAACTCTTGCCTTGTTCATTTGTTGTGCTTCAAGAGACCTCTTGGCCCTCTCCTTGAAACAGCAGTGGAAGAGAGAGGGCAGGAGAAGAAGTCCTAATGAACATATGCTCAAGGAAACATTCAGGGATTTCGCTGTGGGATTCCCATTAGTATCAGTGGGGGATGTTTAGGGATTTAGCTATACAACACTTTGAAAACATGCATCTCGGTGTTGGGAGGAGCACAGAACTGCTCTGAACTTGGCTTTACCCCTATGTCTCCAGCCAGGGAGGTTAATAAAAGGTTTAAAGAGAAGCAGTGGCAGGACAGAGGTTCTGATATGATGGCAATGCTGCCTATCCTGCTGGGCTCTCCGGTGTATTCGCATGTCACTTCATGCCATCACTGTACACTTGGCAAAATGCAGGCATAGAAATATGTGCGACGTGCACTTCAAGTGTCAGCCCGCCCAGAACATGAAAGCAAGGAAAAACGCCAGAGAACTTAATATGGTAGGATTAAGCTTCATTTTCCACTAATTATAACATTCATATCTTTCTAACTTCTTAGGAAAAAACTATGAAGCACCTCATAAAAATCCAGAAAATTCAGGGAAAAAACCTCATGTTATTTGTATTCTTTTCAACACCTCATAATTTAGCTTTTAGTTAGTACTTTGATAAAAACGTTAAGTAACAGAGTTTTATGCTGAGAATTTTATTTCTACCACTATTCAAATCTTTAGTTTGCAATTTAGTACAGAAAAAAATTAAAAATTAGTAATATTCAATACATAGATGACATGAACATCGACATCTTATGTTATAACCATTTCACCTAAGTACTAATATATCTGAAGCAGGACCTTTGCAAAAAAATAGGCTTTCAGACATGAAATCCACATAGACAATATGAGCACATAAACAACCCTTAAGTAAAGACCAAACGAACAAGATGCACATGAGATGTACAAATGGGCTGTGGAGATGAAACACATCATTCCAAGTTAAAATGAGGGCATTAAACTAATGTGTGCTGTGTTGCTGTGCAATGTCTGAGCTTCTGGCTTGCTGCAGTAAGTGAACTCCTTTATATGGGTTTCAGGACTTCAAGGAGTAACATAGAACGGACTGTGCTGCCTGCTCTCTGTCCCATATGCTGACACTGCAGCACTTTTTCCCCCCGTAGAGAAGATGGACATTAAATATCCTCCCATTCTTAAGCATAATCATCTAGGAAAGAGATTATCATGTACCAGGGTCTGGCAGAACAATATTGAGGTTTGTCCCATGGTCAAAGAGGATCTATCTTATTGCCCAAATCAACACAAGCCTTCCATACGCATTCTGTTAAAATATAATGATGAGAAACACAGCACATTCTTTCTTTCCATAAAAGCAACACAGAGATTTGAATGTGTTCTCTCTCTTCCAATGAAGGGAAACAAAATTCTCAAGGGCTCTGATCCACTTGGCCTTCCGTTTCTCTTTTCTATTTTAATTCTGCTTTTCTGAAGAGGTCTGATTCTGGCCCCTAACTTGGGATGACAAAACTTGATTTTGCAGGAACGAGAAGATTTCATCCTGCTTGATACAACCGTTCCATAGGATTAATGTTTGCATTAATGCAAACACGACATCCCATGGTCTTTGATAAGCTATATCACAGTAGTGTTAGATAAGTGACACTGATACCACTGTAGCTTTCAGGTGTCTTTTTTTTCTGCAGGTTTTGTGAGCATTTATACAGAGACACTTTCCAACTAACAACAAATGCTAAACCCACTGAGGAGTACAAGATTTATGCTCTTTTTTTTCTCTTTTCTTTTTTTTGTTGCAGTAAACCAAAACTAATCATTTCCACAAATATACCTCATCTCACTAGCAATTTCCATGATGCAGAATATTTAGTTCCAGGACTAAGATTCTATGTATTTCCAAATACAAATATCAGGAATGATAATATTTATACACAGTAACAAGAAACACACTCGTTTATGTGCAAGGAAAAGATTAAAGTTGGACTGAAAAAGCTCCAGTGGGTATTGCTGTCAGGAAAAGGTATTTGTTTTCCCATGTGTGTGTTATGCATGGACACTGAGACAGTAAATGATAAGATTTGCTTCAGAAGCACATGAATAAAAAATAATGTTTACACATGATTGATCCCAGATTGTTCCTATATATGATATTCCAAATGCAAGGAATATCATCTCAAATTCTGGAACTTGAAGTAATAACTTTTTTTTTCCAGAAAACACTCCAGCTGTTTGGTTTTCTCCTTTCCTCCCACACACTGCACTCAGTGTACCAGAAACTCCTCTTGTTTTACTGTGGAAGGTGGTTAAAGGAGAAAGGCAATGTTATGTCTCCCTTTTAATACTCAGTACCAGACATCAAGTCATACTTCAAACCCAAGTGTGCCTGGTTAAATCAAGTCAAGAAAGCTCTCTTACATGATAAATTTTTGCTATGTGCAGGAAAACAGAGCAACTCAACATGGCAAATGCAAATAAAGCAATGGATAGTGGTCAAATCTTTCAAAACCATGACAGAAAAAGAGCGAATATGTTCCCTTAATTATTGTCAGATGACATGTATGGCATATATGTCATCTGTTGTCTTATGCACACATCTTTGAAGGAATGCTGTGCAGCATTTTGGTGTGGAAATTTACATAGCCCAGCTCAAAATACCTCCTGTCTCACATGGCCACAAACCATGTCCTCTCAAGTGTCACATCCCATTGCTCCGACGCTGTTTGCAAAGCTACACCCTGCTGTTTGCGAACACCCAACAAGGGATTACTTCGTCTTTGTTTTCTCATGCTGAAAAGTCAAGGCTGACTTCAAAACTGAAACAGTTGGTCTCTTGTCACTGAAAATTTGATCGGGTGTTCCTCCATTGCAGCAGTTCAGATTACATTTCTAACAAATACCACAAGCAGCAAAATGCTTTCAGCTATTAAATCCTTTACATAAGAGTTGAAAGTAACTCAAACCAGCTGAAGTGAAGTGCGAGGTACATGGATAGTGTCACTATTCTTGTTGCTACATTTTTATTGTGCTGTTGATAACTGATGACACCCACTGGAACATGATTCTTTATTATTTTTTGAACTCTGAAGAGTGTCACAGTTTCAAGTGGTGCATTGACTTCTGAGAGTTTTCATTATAACACTCCAGCAAACCAAGAAACATGATGAGAAGGTGTAACACTCGACTTTTCCTGACATGGACGGTCTAATAGGGAGCCAGAATTGCTTTCACTTAAAATGGAAATGAAAGGAAAAAACCCCCTAACCTACATCTATCTTGCGCTGCAATAATAATTGCCTTTATCTGCCATGCTACTCATATCACAGTGTACCATAAATGTTCCAGTAAAGTGCTGGATGAACCATATTGTCTGCAAATGGTTGTACCTGCCAGTCATGGTATTAGGAGGTTAATAAAAAAGCATATCCAACCATTTCGTAAGATCATCACAAAGAGAGGGATTGTTTTGTCCCAAGTAACTCTGTGCACTCAACATGGAGCAAATGAACAATCCTCCCTTCCGTTTCCCTGTCCCTTGCCACTACCCAAGAAGAACATTTTACTTGAAAACCTGTTGAGGCTACTGCTAGACATCCATTAATGCAGCTAGATGAGTGAAAATAAGTGCACACATCTGGTAATCAAATCCTCTGGACGGAGCTGGAAATGAGAAAAAGGTTGTCAGATAGGAAGAGAGGCACCCAGCCAGAAGAACAAGTCTCAGCAAGAACAGGGAGGCAGCACAGCTCACTCCGTGCCAGTGCAGCTCATGAGCTGCAGTGGGGCCCAGCAAGAGGATGTAAAAGAAAAAAGGGGGAAGAGACTCTGAGGGCAAAGGAAAGCTGCATGGAATTCAGTCTTCCAGAGAAGGAGGGGGAAAGGATTGAAATTAAAGGAAATGCATGACTTGTTTTAAACTTGGGGATTCCATTCTCCTCATAACACACTCGGCAGCTCCAGAGAGTTCAGTGATCAACTCTGTGTTTATCCAGGACCCTGTACACAACAGGACCTTGGCCTCTGGATACTGCAGAAATATAAAATTTAATTAAATAAATAAACAAATAGTAACGGAAGGTGGAATCAAATCCCTGAAAATGGAAAAAAATGGAGAAAGTTAAGCTAGAAGCAGAAGAAGCTGGACTTACTTTCAGTGAAGTGCATGATAATTGATGTCCATACCACTGCCGCTAGATCAGTTTAAAGACTGCAGCACAATTCTGAGTTCAGGCCAAATTCACCTGACAGAAGTAATATCAAATACTGCTGTAAAGTGTATTATAAAGAAACCAACAACATCAGCAAAGTTTCATACAAAGAGAGAGAATCGATCTATGAGCAATACTGCAGAAAGAATTAAAGGATAAATTATGTTTTTCTCTAGGTGGAGAGTTACATATGCCTCAGAAAATTGCTTTTTTGTTAGTTTGTTATTGTTTTAAAGCAATAAAGATAAATTGAAAAAGTAAATAAAAAAATATCCTAAGCTCATCTCCAAATAATACCTGTGTGGCATCACCATTTTCCAACTGGTTTGTCTTTTTAAGAGGCCTAGAAGGCTCTGAATACCTGAAATGCTAAAAAATCACTCTTTAGGTCTCAAACTTGTGTTTATTAGGGCTGAACACAAAACTTGGATCCATGAGCTCTCATATCTTCCCACAGTTCCTCCTCCTTTTTATCTCCACCACTCATTCTGTGTTGGAAAAGGCTCATTAGAGTTTTTTTTTCATAACCCGATGTCATGGTTTGACACTGGCCCAACACCAGGCACTCATGAGAGTCGCTCGCTCACCCTCCCCTGCCACAGCTGGGCAGCAGAGGCAAGAAAAAAACTTAACCAAGGCTTCATGAGTGAGATAAGGACCAGGAGAAACACTTCAAGGGCAAAACAGGTTCAACTTAAGGTTGCAAGGTGGAATTTATTACTAACAGAATCAC